>JAABNY020000080.1:2785848-2805469 GCA_015164015.2 Brevimyrus niger
CTGATTCAACTCCTTGTGCTAATTAGCACACAGCTCTTGAGCTGAATCATTTGTGGTGGAACAGGGAAAGAACTAAGATACACAGGGCTCCGGCCCAGACGGGCACAGGCAGAGGGGAGAGAGACGGGCACAGGCAGAGGGGAGAGAGACGGGCACAGGCAGAGGGAAGAATTAAGCCTTTCATATGTGGAATTCAAACAGGGTTTCCCGTAAATGTCTCTATTAGATTCTGCTGTTTCAGCGAATGTTTAGAGCCAAGATTTATGCAGGTGAGGTGATGAAAGGCCTGGTTTTACATTCCCCTGTTTAAAAGTGCAAAGGTCAGAGGTCACGGCTTGGATTTTGTGGACACTCAAGAGAGCCTGTAGACCCGACCCCCCCTGCAGTTTACGAGACGGGACAGGCTGCCTTCAGCAGGGACACATCAGGGAGGAAAAACACCTGCGGATATCAATGCACGTCTAAGGTGTTAAAGTGCAAATCTTGTGTAAAAGAACGAATCTCAAATTTATCTCATACTATCCCCCAGAAAATGGGTGAAATGAGTAAATACAAAATGTATTTTGTATGCAATACATACAAAATTAAACGTTAATTCACTATAACATGCATGGCGTTGTATGTAAATTTGTATATATCATCAAATGGATTTCAATAAGATGTGTACATAACATAAGAATAAATTTACAAACCAGAGGAGGCCATTCGGCTCATCAAGCTCGTTTGGGGAGAATTTAACTAATAGCTCAGAGTTGTTAAATTTCCACCTATGACCACGAGCTGAAGACTCTAGTAAAAAAATTCTAGTATGAAAAATCCATGTCAAATGGGAAATCTAGTCCAAATGTCTATAATGTGGCAGCATGGATTCAAAACCCAAAACAGGAAACTGGCCAAAAACCAATGAAGCATCACAAATGGATACATCCTCAGGACTGCCCCCCCCCCCCTAAAGCCGCCAGCAGGGTCACAAAAGTTCATCAGTTGGGGGGGGGGGGGGGGCTTGTTTGCCACTAACTGTCATCTTGCTGTTTGTGTTAAAAAACCTAGAAATAAAAAGCACCCCATATAGAATCTTGCCTTTAAAAGGGTCATCAATGGTAAACTATTTGCAATAAGACACATTCAGCTGTTAAAAAGCTCCATCAACACGGGTCAGAGGATTGGACACACAGCTGACTGAATTCTGCTGGATAAAGGAAGGGATTTTAGGTCCCGGCTCCTGATCGGACTGGCAATGTCTAAGCCAGACGGTCCCCAGAGGATCTGATCTGTGCTCAGGAAAGGGGGGCCGTTCTGCCGAACACAGCCGATTCGGGACCCCCCCCCGGGCTGGCAGCCAGATCCGAGCATCACCGAACCCCCGGAGCCGGCTCCCACGGGGGAATGCCAGACTGCATGGTTTTCACATTGGGAGCGGCGGATAATTACAGCGCGGCTGACGTTCGTCAAGCTAAGAGCTTAAGCCTTTCCCGCGCTGGCAGGAAAACACGGCACATCTGCGGAGGCCGCCGTCTCCATGACGGAGACTGGCAAAGCGCAGTGCGTCGATCACTGGAAAAGAAACGCGAGCGTCTGACACGTACAGTACGGAAAATAATCGCTGTCTGCCGCTAAAAATATGAAGGAAAAACACAACGGATTTCCAAGCCTGGGAGCCGCGGGATATTTAGGACAGACATAAGTGAGCGGGGAGCAGAATGGTGCGAGTCGTCCCGCCCGGGTCTGGTTCCGTCTCTCACTGGCCTCACGTACTTCCTCTGAGCACTATACTCACCTAAGGCGAGTGACCTCACCACCCTGCCCCCCCCCACCACTGCACCCTGGCGGTCAGAGTGCTAAACAGGGATTTGTTTTCAACGCTGGGGCTGTGCCAACAGTCATAAAGAGCGCTGTGTTTCTCGGCAGCGAGGTCTACGCTGGTGCCCCCCCCCGCCCCCCCCGCCGGGGATACATTCCTCCAGCGGCCGTGTCACCCTCCGGGCCCCGACGCCCCCCGCCTTCCGGAGTAGGCGTTTCATCGTGATACGGCCTCCCCCAACGGACACAAACAAACCTCGCAGAGGATCGTGACACCCGCAGTGACGCGGGTGAACGTGTCGCTTAACATGACGTCGCCTGTATTTGGGACCCATCCAGCCCCCATCGCCAGCTCTGCAGGCGCAGTACTCGTTCTCACCTGCGGGTGGCAGTCTCCTGGCTGGCCGGCTCCTCTTCTGGCTGGGGTCCCCCTGCCGACTTTCCCCCCACGGCCGGGGTGTCCTGGAGCACACGAGCAGCGGTCAGTGTCCCTGCCTGCTCTCTCCCCGTTCCTGGGTGTGTCTCTATGTACACATCTGGGTTAATGTTTCACTGCCCTTCCAAGCCCCAATCACTGATTTATCCTGCTCTTCTAAACAGCTACAGAGTGCCCTCACTGACTATTCTGCTTGTAGTTCCTGCAGGATTTCCTTCACATTACAACGTGCCTCTTTAATATGAACGTATTTACTTTTAAATTTACCGATACACAGGCAAGAATGCAGGGGGATTTAATAATTGAGATATGGGAGAGGAGTTATCTAGGACAGCGCTTCTCAGACTCTTTGGACCAGGTACCAATTCAGATCAGTCCATAGCAGCTAAGTAAAATACGGGTAAGAAAACAAATTCTCATACCACCAGGGGGCACTATACACACCACAGTTTGAGAACCACTGATCCAGGGTGCTGCTATAAAGAGCGGCAGTTTGGCGCCCACCTGCCCGCAGAAGTCCGCTGAAGGTGACGACCTTGACCTCTCGTGGACGTAGGACCCCATGCTCCGCTCCTCCAGGCCCGAGTCCAGGATGTTTTCGGCCGAGCGGTACCTCCCAGCCACCCTGGCCTCTGCCGGCTTCCTCTGCCCATTCCAGGTGGCCTCATACTCCGCAAAGGTGCCTAGCCGCTCCTTCTCCGGCACGGCCTGGCTGTCAGTGTGGCGGGGGCCGCCGTGGGGCCCGTCCGGCCGCCGGCCGGCATTCTGGCCCTCAGCTCGCCCGTCCGCGGCGCCGGGGGCCTGGGTTCTGTTGGCTCCAGGTCGGGGAGCTGCAGACCCGCCCATGGCCTCGAAGACCCTGCGGCGGTCCTCGAAAGACTCGGGCGGCTCCGGGGGCGGGAGATCCTCCTCCACACCCACCTCGTTGATCTTATCCGGCTCGGAGAAGGAGCGCACCTTCTTCTCTGCAGGAAAGCGTCTGCGGGCGCCGATCCGGGACACCGGGCCCGAGGCAGCCCTGCTCTGGACGGGCTCCGGGCCACCGTCTCTGCGAGCTGGACCGGGTACCACGTATCCAGGAATGGGCTCAGCGCCGGCCTGCTCCGGCAGAACCGGTTCCAGGTCCCTCCTCATGAACGACGTAGCCCGCAGAACCCTGGCCTGCGCCTCCTTCAGGTTGTCCTTGTAGGTGCTGGTGAAGGAGCCGTCGCAGGGGGCGGCCCCGGCGCACGGTGCCTCCCAGGGCTCGGCGTCCCCTGGGGCCTCGCTGCCGGCGCTCAGGGCGGCCGCACTCTTGCTCTTCTGCAGCTGTGCCCTCTTCAGCTGGATCTCGTTACGCAGGGCGGTGGCGTAGCGGTCGTTACGCTTCGCCTGCCTCCCCGGCGCCGCATCTGGGGCTTCTGGCCCCGAGTTCTCCTGGCAGGGCAGGATGGGGGTGCGCTGGGGGCGGCTGGCCGCATCTTCGGGGGGAGGCCAGGCCTCCGGCTGGCGCTCCTGCTGCTTCCTCTCCTCGCCGCAGCTGCTGGGGGAGCACGCCGCGTGCTGACCCTCCGCCGCGTAGCCGTTACTCCTCCTCTGACCACCCCTGTCCTCCACCTGGACGCCGCGCATGTCCTCTGGCCGGTAGTCCCAGGTGCCATCCTGCACCTCCGGGTTCTCCTGCTGCCGAGTCCTCGCCCTGCCTGCCTTCTGGGAGCTCACGGATCCTCGGTCTCCCGCCACGTTCTGGGCCACATCTCCAGCCATCCAGCCCTCCGCCCTCCCCGCCGAGGGCTGCGGCGCCCCCTGTCGGGCTGTCACGCAGTAGATTCGGCTGTGACCCCCGCCCTCAGGGAGCCGGTCAGTGGCCGCTCCACTGAACGACAGCTCCTGCATGCTGCTGTAACAGCCGGCCGTGCTATGCTGCCACTGCGCGGACGGGGTCCTGGCCTGAGGATAGAGGGCGCTCTCATCACTGTACTGCCGTGGGTGGTAGGGTGCGTGAGGGTACAACTGCGGGCCCAGGCGCACGTCGCTGCTGGATAAGGAGCACAGTCTGTTGGAAGTCACTGGACTTCCGCTGTTGCCGTAGACTTCTGGGGTGGCGTGGGAGTAGAAGGTGTCGGGCTTGAGGGGGTTGTAACCTTTCGGTACCTCGGACCCTCTCTCATGTGCTCGGGGGCCCCTCTGGGTGCCATCGTGGCCCTCGCCCATGCCCCTGTCCACAGCTCTCCCGGGCGCCCTCTGCTGGCTGAGGTGTGCAGGTACTTCGGAATAGGGGGCAGCCAGCCCTTTCTCATGGACCTTGGTGACGGCAAAACTGTCGCTGCGCACGGGGGGCAGCGGAGGGGGCGGGGAGGGGGCAGCGGCCTTCTTCTTTTCAGGCACGTGCCACACGGGGGCGATGCTGGACCTGCTGGAACTGGAGCCGCGAGAGCCGGGCGGTTCGTCTGCCCTGGGGGCCTCGTGGCCGTCCGGCCCCGGGGGCACGGCTAGGTGGGACGGCCGCTCGTCCGGGTGGGCCCCCTCCAGCGGGCCGTAGCTGTTCCTGCCAACGCGCCCCCCAGAGTCCCACTGGCCCACCTTGTGCAGCGCGTTCTCCGTGCTGCGGGACAGCGTGTAGTCCGGCGTCCCGGAGCCGGTGGAGTACGAGCTGTAGGCGGAGTCGCGCTTGGAGCCGCCCCCGCTCATGCCGAGGTGGTCGACGCTGCCGCTGGACTTGGCCAGGGACAGGTGTCCCGACGGGAACGGGTGCGAGGACTGCTCGAGGCTGTCCATGCTGCCTAGAGAGCTGAACTGGTCCGACACACGACGCAGGTTCGTCTGGTCCCAGCATGGGGAGAGCTCCTGCGGACTGGGGGTTAGGAAAAGGACGGTCATGTGACTGAGCTAAGGATGATGAGCAGCTAATGCTAACTTGCTAATGCTATGTCGCCAACACCAACACCGAAGTCGCTAATGCTATTGCAACATGGGGCCCTCCGATCTCGGACACAGCGGCCCAACCCGTGCCCACTGGACCCGTACCTGGTGCTGTGCCTCGCGTGCCAAGCCGGCGTGGGTGTGGGCTGTACCGTGACCGCGTCCGGTTGGGCCTCCGTGAACTTGCTGGAGTGCCAGGAATGAGGCCGACCTGCAGGGTCGCTCCTCCTGTGGGGGGGGGGGGTACATCCACGGATGAGACAACGTGGGGTCACGGAGATTCGTCACGCGCACAGTGAGCTCTTCAGCAGAGGGAATGTGTCACATGTACATACAGTACCAGCAGTCAGGTGACAGGGTCAAAGGTCAGGCAGTGACAGTGATGAAGGCCAGACCAAGTGACTCGCATGCATGCAGAACGCAGCAGCGGAAATGAGACCTACCCCTTAAGTTGGTTCCCTCTGTAGACAGGGTTCCTAAAGGGAGATGGGGGAGCCCCCCCCCCTCAGAAGATGCCCACTTGGGCAATCGCCCATCTCGCCCTCACCAGAATCCACCACTTTGTGAGACCAGATGACAATGCTTCTGCCGCATCATGTGGGAAACCAGTCATGCGGAGCAACTTCACACATACTTTGCATTTTACTTTACGTTCACATCTGGGATCCTCCGCCAAACAGTTACAGTACTTGGGACTGGCAATCCGGGCAGGTGAACGCTTCCATTTCTCCATTATTAGCATTGTAAATTGGAAGGCAGCCTACATCTATATTTCCTGCTGGAGATTAATCAATCATGCAGCCCACAGACACGCCCACAGGCCTTGGGTAGAGATGCTGTCATCCAGTGGTCGCCCTGCGACAACCAGCTCACACTGGTGATTTCATCAAAAATATAAGCAAACTCAGATATTTTTACAGAATACCTAGTTGGCCAATTTATTGCAATAGTCAGGAAATACCAAAATACTTCCATACTCTTTCCTTTTTCCATACTTATCCAGACTATAAAATGCCAAAATCAAATTCCATACTCTTCCATGCCGAGTAGAAACCGTGTGCAGAGCGTTTAAGTAGGAAAACACACACTGGTCCCAAATATGGCACTGGAAGTGCTTCCCTACCGTTCCACTGTTCACTCCATTCCAACAGTGTTTATTCACACTGATCCATGCTCACTGAGGTTCAGCTTCAGCCTTTGTCTCGAATGCAGTGCCGCAGACCTGCCGGTGGCTCAGTGACGAGCACCCTGAGCATCTCGACCAGCTTCACCTGGTGTGGATCACGCTTCACTCACGTCTCCCCCACATTTAATCAAAGGTTTACACACACATTTGTCTGTAGAGGTGAAACGTCTGTGTGGCGGGCGGCGTGATCGGGCGTGAAGGACAGACAACAGACACGTGCACTTGGCTATTCTACCGGGATGGTGAAAGGAACAGCCGAAAGCTCGCAGATGGCAGGGGTGACATGGGCAGACGATGGAAGGACAGGCCCGGGCCGGCACGGGGGTGAGGGGGACGATGGAGGGGGTTATGGATTCCCGGGGAAGGGGCTCAGCTACTACGGGTTACTGTACCTCATGGAACTTCGCAAAATCTTCGTGAGAAAGCTTCTGGCCGTTTGTACGTCACTTTCTGATGGCATTTTCTGTGCTACAATGTCCATCATTTTCACCTTCCTGGGTAGCAAGGAGGAGGAATGAGCAGACGCACCCCCACAGACACCGGAGATCATCACACTCTACGCCTTTCCCAGGCAAGCAGGAAGGCCCTCAGGTTGGAGTCACAGTTGGAGACATTTGCAGAATCTACAAGATCACTGACTGCACAGAGAGTCACACACAGCAAAATATAATTTGTCAGGTCTTATCTACTTAACAAGTCATTCCCAGCACAACTCCACCATAAACCTGACAAAAATGGCTCCACGCCTACAGATCAGAGCCAACGCCCTCATGTGTGCGGCAAAACAAAGTCCTGATACCTTACCGATAGGCACCATTATATTCTCGAAAACACTGTTTACGAGTATCGTAAAGCGGGTTAGAGAGGCGTGTTCAAAGTTTAACACGGAATGGTAGATGACACCAAGCACGCACACGCACGCAGACCTGCTAAAGAAGCACTTGTCATTCACCCAGTTGGTCAACAGAGTTTGTCCTCCTCCTTGTCAAGCCGTGGTAAGTGTTTTCAGTGGTGAAAAAGTGCAGCACCAGTGCCCTCTACTGGCCAGACAAAAACATCCTGCTCCAGCATAGTAAACCTGTTTATATACACAGTAACAAAACAAAGGCCATTAAATCATACTGAGCACCACCTGGAAAATTATTATGACTTATATTAAAATGGATTATGAGATCATTATGAAGAAGCCTTCCATTCAAAATACCAATCGGCAGAGGTGATACTTCATATTTTAGATGAAGAGACCATGGTTAATTAAATTCTGCCCCAGAGGTCAGACAGTGAGAGGAATGTGGACATTTTTTTTTTTCCAGGGGGGCGGGGAGTGGGAAGGGGGGGGGCATCGCATTCCTTTCCATGAGACTCCAGGTCTGACCTGTTAACCCTTCTGTGCACCGTCTCCCCACAGCTGACCCACAGACAGACAGACCCCTGTGGTGTTCGAACCACAAGCCAATGTGTCCCCCGACATTTTGTTTTTTTGGCCTCACAGGGACTCAGGTTGGGTGCGGGAGCCGCCTGCCTGTTTGCACAGGGTGTGGTTAAACCCCCCGGGAACCTAAGGAGACGGCAGGACACACCCCAACAAGCCCTCCCCCAGAGGGTCAGCATACAGAGCCCAACACTGAGCCCAACTCACAATTAGCTTAATGAACCAGATATGAACATGGAGAATCATCCTTGAAATGATCCATTCCTCCCAGCTGCCTGACATGCTTAACATAGTAACATGAGGGAGACAGACTTTTTAATCTAAACTGCACTCAGCAGCTGTCTCACTTGAAGGGATTATACAGCAATTACAGCAGCAATTCACACTGAGCACCCCTGTCCAAAGGCAAAGGATACTCAGAAATAATGAGGTAGACACCCAAGGGGTTAATAAAGTCAATAAAACAGGAGACTGTTCCACATGAGCGTCAGTCGGCCGCTCCGCTGACACCATCTGCCCAAAGCCCCATACAAATGCTAATGAGGGCGCCGTTCCCATGGCGGCAACGAAGCTATGCAGGACGCGGAGAAAGGACCGACGCGTGGGACGACGGCAGCCAATCGGCGCGCACCGGAGGTGCCACAGGTGGCGGAGGGATCTACAGCGATCGCACGAAAACATACGCGTCAGCAAAGCGCCGGCACGGACGTGGAACCACCAGTCTGCTGTAGAGCTCATTAATGAGAGACGGCTCGGCGCTGAACAGCAAAGTGTCAACGACGGGCGAAAGAAACGGAGCGGAGTGAACTATAAAAGAAAGAATTACCAGAGACCACAGCCTACGGGAAACCAGAGAATAACCAGAGAATAAAGACCTCATTAGCAGTTCAAGCACAAAGTTAACAGGCCGAATCCCAAAAAGCATGAAATATCACCCTGATTTCTCCGACCTCCTCAGCTCCTGCGGTGCTGTCCGGGAAGCTCAAGCGCAGTCCGAGCCAGCGCTCGGAGCGTCTGAGAGTGACTCCTGCGTACGGCAGGCGGGCCGGGGGGGGGGCGGTCACACGAGTGCTCATCGCCTCAAAAAGCCCCCTCTCCCCCCCCCTACACCCCCGATTACGAGGGCATGACGCGGCGTAAGCACGCGGACTCCCACAGAGACCGTGCAGGGGGAACCTCACAGGAGCCTGCATTCCACAGACACTTCAAAAGTGGGGGGAGGAGCCTCCCGCCCTGCACAAAAGGCCAGCAACCCGCCACTCCTCCACGCTGCCACCAGCACCGCGTGTGCACCATCAAGGACCCCCGCTGCCCTCGGGGGTCAGGCAGCGCGGTTTCCTGGGGGACCATGGGAGAGCATGCATGCATGTCGTGCTCGGAAAGGGCCATTGTCACTCGTATCCCCTTTGAATTAATCCAGCTGCTTCCCTCTGATTGGCTGATGCCTGCGGACCAATAAGCAGCCTTTGCTCCCTGTGTCCATCTTGCAACCATGCCAACTAACTGCTTTTATCGGTTGGGCTTGAGCTGTCTCAGCCCCGCCTCAGCCCCCCTACCCCCACACCCACATCAGGAGCACCCCCAGATGAAGGATCGGTCGCTCTTTGGCCCATCCTTGCCCCTGTACCCCAGGCAGACGCACGCGGCGATATAGAAGCAGTGTGATCCTACTCGGATTTACGTCTAAGTTCACACGCCAATCAAAACACTGATCAGGAGAAAGCAGGGAGGGGTCCAGATTAGTCGACAAGGGACGTCACCAGCCCCTGCTTGACAGCAGCGCCGCCCCCACGACCTGCTCTCCAAACCAGCAGCAGGCCAGATCCCTGCTCGACCTACAGAGATGTGATTAAAGAGTGCCGGACAGCAGAACCAGCCGTCTGCTGACTCGCAAGAAGATTAGTCAAGAAGTGTTTGGGCCCGAAGCTAAAGAGGGGGGGGGCTTTGCAGAGTGATTCCTCACAATGATCTATTGTGGACTGGATCCTCATCTGCAGATTCCTGGCATGGTTCACTTCAAGGCACCTACTTGCTAATTAAGCCTGCGATTTCCATGGCAAATATAGGGGGGTACGCATGCCAACCTGCTGCCAGGGTAACGCCGCCGGGGGGGGAGGGGGGGGGACGGGCGCTTTGGCCGAGCTGCAACCTCATCGACTAGTCCGACAGCTCCAAATAAACTGAGGCTCATCCCCAACCCTGAACATGCACCTTAACACACCGATGACTCAACATGTACGCATCACACACAGTCTTACTATCTACACGCTGACCACTGGTCCAGGGCGTTGACAGGAACATCATCTGAAGGTCTCAGAGGCCTTCACTGATGTTTGTCGACATTCTTTCTGCACCTCAATGCACCCGGGCAGGCTCTGGTCTGCCCTGGCAGCCGCCCCGCCGGTCCCTGGGATCTCAGCTCACTTCGTTGGTTAGTTTGTCCCGAGGCAGCAGGTGCCACGGCGATGCGGGATGACGGCAGTGGAAGCGGGAAATGCGGAAAAGACAAACCCGCAGCTGGATCCAGGGCGTGGCGGCCACCACCCGAGAGCGAAGGCGTCACGTGTGATTCACAGGTACGGCCGGGACACCGAGCGACGGCCAGCTGAGCGTGACAGAGATCCGCTCAGACCCCGGCGACGAAACAGGGCAAACAGCTCCAGGCCAAAGCAACAGCACAGGCCTGTTCCACCCCAACAACCGCCAACAGTCAGGAAATGCAGGCAATACACTGAGGGGGAAAGGAGACATCTGCGGCACAACTGGAAAAAACGACATGAAAAGCTGAGTATGTCACTGAACATGACGCCATTTCTCTGTCACCTTATGTCTTCATTTAGCATGAACCCGGTGAGACACCGAAGGACCCGTCGCCATGGAGGGGAGGGGGGAAGACTTGCAGGAGCATGATCCAAACTGGGGGAGGGCCTTCACCCTCCCCCAGGAGATGGAACTATCCACCCCCCACTGCAATATATTGGGGGGGGGGGGGGCGTCAGGTGCAGTGCTGTGCTTTACTGCCCGAGTTTCTACCGGCCCATGTAGCCGCCGGAATGCCCCCCCCCGCCCCTCATTCCCAGCGCCTCTGTGTTGGGGAATAATTGGATTGCAGGTTTCCACCCTCAGCACGCTGGAAGGCCGAGCCAGTCCCGCTGGGCGCAGGAATGGAGGCTAATCTCTGCGCATTCATCTTCCAGCGTTCCTGGTATGCGTGTGCTGTGCGCTCCTGACCGGCGAATAGCGGACAATGGGAAATAACACCCCCCCCCACCCCCCCAGCAGTATTACACGCGAGGGAATGACCTTCCCCAGCCCAGTAGTCCTCAGTGCTCTATCAGCCTTTCCTTGTTAGAATTTACATTCATGCTTAATCACGGATATTTCAAATGTACTTAGTGTTGTCATGAAACGGGGTTTGTAGAAAACCTCAGCGGCTGCACATGCTGCCCTCTAGTGGACACACAGTTAACATTCAATGAATCAGAGAATGTTATACAAAGAGCCTTTAATTAGCGAGCTCTTCTCCAGTGAAGGTAACCACACAAAGAAACACAACCATAAATGAGCAACTCGTAACGCCCCAGAGATACACACTTCATGGCTACCCTCTCCCTATCAAAGAAATTTGCGATAGCAGCTTCTCCATGAGGCCAGAGCAGAATGTTCTGGAGTCTAGACCAGTTTGCGAAACGCCAGGATAACAGGCTGCAGAAGGTGGAGCCCCGAGGCGCGACCCCGAGGGGAGCGGGGGGAAGGGGAAGGTGCCGTGGCCCGGCTCCCGTGGAAACCCGATCTGACCCGGTGGAACGCGATCCCACAGCCCGCCCGGTGCGGACGAAGGAGCCGCTAAGCTGACGTGCATCTTAGAGGGATGGTCAGAGCCCACCCTGATGACAAAGCAGTATTGGGTTATGGCTGCCGACAGACAGACCAACCCTAACCTGTCTTCTAGTCACGGCATGACAGTGTAGTGATTATCCGGAACACTAGGTGGCAGGCTAGTACAGACAGTGAGCACGAGATGTTTTTTGAGCAGTTCGATTCCTGCTCTCGGCCCTACTGCAGCACCGAAGCCGCACTGACTGGTGCAGAACGTCGGGGGCCGTGTTCCCACACGATCGCGCCGTCACCGGCCTGCCCCTCCGGTGATGTCACCAGTTGAGGTCCCCACGCTCAGCAGAACAGCTGCACGGTCCTCAGCCACGAAACCTGCTCCAGGGCCCAACAGAAAAACGGCCGGCCCATGTTCGGGTCCCGAGCTTCGCCCTCGGAGGAAGACCGTGTGAAAACTGAGGAGATCCCGTGCGCCTCTGCTGGTATGGGGAGCAAAAAGAATGAGTCCTGGAACGCGTCGCCCACAGCACAGGGACCCGGGGAACTGCAGCCGAGCAGAGGAGTGCCGTCCAATTGTTATCAGGTCAGGGACACGCTAAACGCTAAGCGCTAACTGCCACTGGCGGAGCTGCCTATCAGGAGGTGGGGGGGGGGTCACCATGAGCTTCCCAGCACGACTTCCCCTTTAACGACATAAAGAGAACTCGCCGAGTCATTTTTCCACCCAGCAAATGACACCGCGAGCAAGTCACTGACCAGACGGGGGCGCCACTGAGTGGCGTGACCCGAGGGGCAGCCAACTGAAACACGCAGCGCAGTGCGACAAACGCGGACCCCGGGCTGCCTCCGCTCGCACAGAC
This sequence comes from Brevimyrus niger, assembly GCA_015164015.2. Lineage (NCBI taxonomy): Eukaryota > Metazoa > Chordata > Actinopteri > Osteoglossiformes > Mormyridae > Brevimyrus > Brevimyrus niger. Next base: position 2,798,298 of record JAABNY020000080.1, read on the forward strand.
ACACCTGCATGTCTGCATGGCAGATGGCGACCTGCGGCTTGCCCGCAGCACTCAGCTCAGGCCTCAGTGCCGGCTTGTTCGCTCTGGGCCTGACTAGCAGGGATTCCCACAGCCGGGGGACGGGAGGGGGAGGTAATCTCCACCCCGAGTACAAAATCCTGCTTTAATCAGACACGCGACGTCATGCCAGTGCTAATCCACGTATCTGGTCTGTGAAGATCCAGGCCGTCCTCTGTACTCTGGCTATTTGTGCGTACCAGCAAAGCCGTGTGGGAGCTCGAGGCCGTCTGAGCACCGCAGGGGCGGGTGACATCACAGCGGAGGCGTGGCAGGGGCGTGGCCTCCGTGTTTGTGCCTCACAGCAATGGCCAGACTCCTCCTCCGCAGGAAAGGGGACGAGGCAATGAAACGGACCACAGCAGCTCCTCCAGGCCCCCCCCCCAGCGAAGATAAAACCCCTCATAAAAACATAGCGAACAATGAACGGAACGTACGACGGCTCCAAGGCGAAGCCGCAGTGGGGCCAGGTTCCGGAACGTTCCCCGTCTCCCTGTCCCTCTGACCCGCACCCCGCCTTCCTATGAGGAAGTTTCTCCTTCCGCTTCACTGGATGCTGATTCATCGCAAGGCTGAGGATGAAGGGTGAAGCGGTGCTTTGCCCATGAAGCGACCGTCAAACATCCACACACGGGACGGGAATTTGCCCATAAATGTTGTAAACACCAGAATGTTTACGGATAACAGGTCCAAGCTGTGAGGATACCTGCAAGGAAAACAAGCTTTTGTTTTCCTGAGGACGATTCCCCGATGACTTCTGGGCCCGGGGCGAAAACAGTCACGTCCACACCTCCTCCTCTCCCCGTGACCTCATCACTTTACTCAAACACACCTTATGCAAAGCAGGTGGGGTCACCTCCCTCCCTCCCTCCCTCCGGCCGGGCCGGACCAGCAGGAGGCCTGACCCACGAAGCCGGAGTCACCGGAAGGCCATCCAGTGCTTCCCGTTATTGAACTCGAGCGACAGCCATCAACCTAAATCTAAAGCGAATGAAACTAATAAACGACCCGAAAATTCCAGCATTGAGGTGACGTGTTGCTGTCCTTTCTTGTCCCCCAGCGTACTGCTGGGAACTGCGAAAAGGTGCCGGGTGCAGAGGTTCTGTCCAGGTCGGACATCCAGTGCAAAGGAGCCGTGTCGACACACGCAGACGTCTCAGATGAGTAGGCCTGGCGTCCGTGGCGGCCGAGTAATCACCAGTTAGCGGAGATCCATCCCCCAGTTTAGGCTCTGGTGACATGCTGGGCTGCGCGCGGTATAATTACTACTGACTGCGGCTTCCCTCTCCCCCGTCGCATTACGGCGCGTTGCCCCGCCCATTGCCAAGCTTTCAATGTCACACGACAGGTGACCGACGCTGCACCACTGCAATGGGCGAGGGGGGTCGCGCAGCTCGACAAGATAAGGATCAACCCAACAGACGAGGCCATTCCGACGGACCGATCCCATCATTTGCATCTCAGAACAAAAGGCCACACTTTCCACGGGTAACTAACAGCTGCGATCCAACATCCACCCCCCCCTCGCACACGCTGGACTAACAACCTTATGGCGCAAACACACAAACACGGTGGCGTTTCTGTGTTGATAAGGGAAGCCCTCAGCGCAGACATTTTACCGTTTACCGTACGATTCATAATAGAGGGGCACGTCGCTTCTGAAGATAGGTTCCTATCAAAGCGACTTAAAAAAAAAAAACATTTAAACAAAGCCAGCAGAAGACTGGAGAAATTAAACGACAGACTTTTACCGACTGCACACTGACAGCTGTGAGAGTGACAGGGGGGCCTCCAGGTGCAGAAGATGAAATGGCCCGGGTTTGACGACCTGGTCAGACCGGTGAATCCTGCTGAGCGAGAGACCCGAGACAAACGGCAGGCGGCCGTCGCCTGGGATACCCGCTCCAGTTCGCCAATCGCCATGGAGACCGGGCACCGAGTTTGGGAGGGCCGGAAACGGGGGCCTACCTTCTCACCACCAGCGACAGGGTCTTGTGGGAGCCCTTGACCAGACAGATGGCCTCCTGCCTGTAGCCGCTGAGGGGATTCTCGTTGATGGTGACGATCTCATCCCCCACCTGGAGCTTGACCGCCGCGGCTAAGCTGTTCTCCTCCACCTGAAAGGCACAAGGTGTGTGGGGGGGGGGGGCGGGTTACTAAGACATGTAGTAATGTAGTAAGTGATTGGGGGGGGGGGCACTTCATCTTTACAACAACAGGAGACTTTATGTTTGCCTAAAGCTACACACTGCAAGTCTCGAATGGCTTCAAAACATTTCACGCTGTAACCGGTAGCTACCAGCCAAACTATTTTCCCAACCGTCGTCCCTAATCTATGTTTCCTGGAAGAGGGTCGGGGGAGAACAGACAGCACTGGCTCTCCGATCACACTCTCTCTCGAGACAGAAGCGCAAGGAGGGGGGTGGGGAAGCACAATATTGTCAGAAGAAAGAATAACTGTGTGTTTTGGGGAGATAAGGCTCTAAAAAGGCATCAAAGCATGCAAAGAGGCTCCCGCCAAACAGAAGGGAAACGGGGGGGGCAGGAAGGTGACCAAGGGCCGATTGTCCAGCAGGGCCTGCAAGCACCTGTGACAACACAAAGAGAGGGGCCGGGGGCTCGAGCAGTGCCAGGCAGCGGGCGTGCAGTCAGCCGAGCGCTGTGATTGGCCGCTACAGGGAATCCTTGTGGCGTGTCACCACCTGTGATCCGGACACCCTCAAGACACGCGGCCGGGCCAAGGGGCAGAGGGGGCGCCTGGAGGTCAAAGGTCAACGGAGCCATGAGCCAACACTCTAACAATGTTAGGATACCTGGGAAATCCCCGAGATGATGTCAGAACAAAAGCAACATGGTCAACCTGCTCCACTGCTTTCTAAAGACTGGAACCCCAATGGCGTGCGTTAGTACAGGACTGCATTTCCTGCACACCAGAGCGACGCAAGCGTGTTAAACCTCATCCTTAATGAAAAAAAAAAATACAAATATACAAGACAGCTTAAGCTTTAACACTGTGCACCCTCTCCGTGGATTGGCCCGTCTCATTCATTAATGAGCATGCGTGTGTTTGTGAAGCTGCTGAAAGCCCCCTGCCATGCAGTCATGCGGCTGCGACCTCCCTGGTGACTTACTGTAGCTCCGTTGCTGCAAATGCCATCAAATGCCCATTTTATTATTTCCTAATGAAGCAGAGGGAATCCGGACGAAGGGGGGGAGGGGGGGGGGGGGGTTTGTGCTTTAATTGTCCTTTTTATCCCATTCCAGAAAGGCTGCGTGACACTTTCCCCCAGTTTTCCAGACACCCGCCATGGACGCGAGGGGAAGAAATCACTTCCGGTCCCGACTGCGGCTGCAGATCTGTGGCACGGAAGCCCACAGAGGCCTCCGACCGGGAGGCTGAACGGCAGCGGGGCCAGGAGATGCCAGGAGGCCGGCTACGGTGGAGGGTCCTGCTCCGTCTCCGGGAGACTCGGGCCAGCAGCAGATGTGGGCTTTATGCCCGAAGTCCAGACTTGACATGAGTGACACGCAGTGGCAGCTCACAGGGACAGCTGGGGGCTGGAGATACGCCCCCCCCCCCCCCCACGATCGCACTGAAGACTGGAGCGCAGCCTTCAACATGCCGCAGACGGACATGCAGATCACACACGTCTTGGCATTCCACTGTCGCCAATCATCCAGGCTCCCATTCAGAAGCTTCCCAAGACCGAGATACGATTTAGCTTCATAACTGGCTTGTGGTTTCGGGTTGGGGATGCTGACCTTTGTAGGCTGAGTGCTTCTGCTCCACTCCACCCCAAGGAGCATGGAGTATTCCCATGAGGCAAACAAGAAGTATACTCTTGAGCTTAACATGGACTATACTCATAAGGAATAGATGGACTATACTCAAGGAAGAAAAAAAAAAACACAGAGTATACTGATGAGGAGAATATGGGGTATAATCATGAGAAAAACATACTTAGAAGGAAAACATCGAGCATATTCATGGAGTATGATCAAAAGAAAAAAAAAAGTATACTCATGAGATGAAAATGAAGTATACATATGAGAAATATGGAGTATACTCATGAGAAAAACATGGAGTATACTCATGATGAGCATGGCCTATACTTGTGATGAGAAAATGGAGTAAAAAACATTGAGAACAATATTTGTGAGGAAAACATGAAGTCTACTCGTAATGAGAACAGGGAGTATACCTGTAATGAAAACACGGAGTATATTCATGTGGAAAACCTGGAGCGTAATCAGGAGGAGAACATAGAACATACTCATGATGAGAGACTGAGGGCGCTGGGACCTTAAATGGCTCCAGACGCTGAGATCCACCTCTCACAGCTGGACTCATAGAGCCGCTGACCCAAGGGGCCCAAAGCTTTGATGAGGGCTGTGACCCAAAGAGCACGAGCGCTTTCAGGACTATCGCTGGGCCACATAAAGACCACTTCAGGTGAGTTTCCTAAAAACACAGCCACACACTTGCATGACGAATGTCTTGTTTCGGTATCGAAAGGGCAGGGACATTTATCTTGTAATTAGTACTTTTTTTGTAGTTTTAAATCCTCTGTACGGCACTTTCAAACGTGGATGAAATTGTACTCGAGGGGCAGCCATAGCACTGTAACAGAGCTCTGGCCAGCACACTGGCCAAGGCTGCTCCTTCCTCCGTTCCCGGCTCCCGTTGTGGACGTTAGCAGAATGGAGACGCTAATCGAAATGTAACACACTAAACGAACTCAATCAACTGACTAATCCACAGAGACATGCAAAGCGAACCCTGCGCAGAGGAACGCGGCCGGGGCACACATGCTGTCCGAAGTTCCCACAGCCCTGATGAATACCTTGCGGACTCTGTCGGAACCGGGCCAAGTGGAGACCTACAAACGACAGCGGCCAAAACCGAAGGAATGTGGCAAATTCAACTACACCCGCACGAAGGGGGCAGGCGCGGGGTCAAGAGGCAGAGGGCGAGCCGGGCCGCTTCTCCGCTCGCTTGAAAAAGAACCAGAACCGCAAGGCCCGGAGGGACCCGCCTGCTGTGGGCGGGGCCTCTTCACTCCTAAGGCTCTAGGCCCGGGCGACACGCGCGAGCCTGGGTCATCATCTACCCTCTGGAACGTCTCCAAACCCCCAGAACCTCCAGCCTTTCAAAAGCAGAGAAACCAGAGCAGCGACCGAATAGCTGGATGGCTTCACGTCGAAAAAGAAAAAAAGAAAAAAGAAAGAAAAAGCTAAATGAGAAACATATGGGGTTGGTTTACACAAAAGCTAAAACAAATGCTATTAATGTACCAATCTCAATTTGGATTAAAAGATTAAGAAAGGCTCCTAGCTGTGCCTAATGCAATTCTTCAAGAGTTGCCCAAACTCTGGCAGGTTGCACATCTCCATGTCCAACAGCAGACCGTAATCAACACCTACATCTTAATCGCAGCGTCAGACAGCTGCATACAAGGCGTACAAATGATGCACAGACACGCACGAGTCTCAGTATCAGTGATGAAAAGCATGCCACTGATATGGATATGGTGGCGTCACCTTCGACAAGCTCTCCCAAGAGCCCGGGCAAAGCACGTACCTACAAAACAGACCTTGCAGGAATTTCCTTTGTCCTCTATAGACCAAAACACATCTGATGAGTCAACGGACTGTTTATGAGCTGACCGGGGCAGGAATGCCAGAAGGCCAATGGTGTATATGTGCGAGATATAAGCAGTGTAGAGGAGGATTACAACAGTTTACTGAAACAGCTTTTAAATAAAAGTCCACGGAGACTTTTGGCAAAAACTCATAGTATGAGAGGAATGCTAGGAATTTTAATTAGTCACAGTTTGTTTTCAAAGCTAAGTCCTTTTTTCATCGTTCAGACTTCTGGAAATTTATTTTCTTTCATTAGCAATTTCAAGAACGCACACAAATAAGGGACGACAGAGAGTCTGAAATTGACACTTTAGTGGGTCTGAGAACACAGAGATGCCCGCTTGTTACTGTGCAGGGCCTTTGAGACGGGCCTATCGCTGCTGGAACCGCCTTTAGGAGAACGCTTAGAATATGAGCAGAACAAAAACTGAAATGTGATCCACGTGGAGAAACACAGAGACAACGTAAACCTTCGCTGACATTTATGTGTATGAATTTGCTTTGTTTGACTATTAAAAAAAAAAAAGAGAATCTTCTCCTCACAGGGATTCCAAAGGAGAGTCAAAACAGATGCCGTTTCTTTGAGAATTTACCCATCTCCTCCAGATCCCGGCAAAAGACTTGGATTAACAGTAAAATACCTCGGAGATTTCGGCCCTGGTTTTTGTGTGTTATGCCGCTTATATTGCAGTGATGTCACTGATGAAGACATGCCTGTCCCTGACGGCTCTAAGCTGTGTGCAGGTAGTGCACACATTTACACAACACCGACAGCCCTGCCCGCGCTGTGCGTTCGGGTGTCACAAGAACCTGAAAGGACACAACACATCCCAGGCCAAAACAAACATCGAGAAACGCAACACGTATCACTCTGCCGCTATACTTGCTGAGGACCAACACAGAAACGCATCGGCAACCTCCGCAGTGAGAGTACTGTTCACCCGTAGACGCAAAGTCCAGTGTAAACATATCCGTACAACCTTTATTCTTTCCAAAGACTGTCTTTAGCCGTTTGTGGGAGATTGCCAACTACAACAGCACAGCAGCAGAGCCTGGGGTTAGGAGTTAAGTGAAGGGTGCTCTTACCGCCGTTTAAAGGGCCTTCGGACGGACGGTCTCCAGGATCAAACTAAGACCCACAAATAACGCATAACCTTGTCGATCACGGTTTTAAAAAATAAAAACAAAAATCGCCGTCTTCCAAATACCATTTAACACATGCGAGACAGAACGGGAGACATTGTTTCTTTTTGGTTATGCCACATTCATTCAAGGAATGTATTGGAAACCACTGAAAATCGTACATTATGTTCTGGGTTTTCCCTTCACCGCATATAAACATGCACCTCTGCATGCGGACTGTGGGGGGGGGGGGGGGGGGGGTGTAGCATGATGGACATCCGCTTGGGGAAAAGACCCGGCAACCCCAGACCAGGGGAAGCCCTAGGCAAAACAGCTCAACGGAATGCGGG
>JAABNY020000080.1:2887809-2898500 GCA_015164015.2 Brevimyrus niger
GCTTCACTGTTGAGTATCCATCCCTCAGTACCCATCTAGGAGGGCTTCACTGTTGAGTATCCATCCCTCAGTACCCATCTAGGAGGGCTTCACTGTTGAGTATCCATCCCTCAGTACCCATCTAGGAGGGCTTCACTGTTGAGTATCCATCCCTCAGTATCCATCTGACTTTATAAATATTCTCTAGCCGCTTCTACCACTGGATCCATGCAGAACCCTACCTTATAGAATATGAGCAGCAAATCATCCAGTCTTCCATGCAAGTCACCTAAAAACAGGAGAGATGTTTAATAAAACAGCTCAGGTCAAATCGTAAGTAAAACAAAGCAGAGAAACGTACTATGCTATACAAAGGGACAGATTTCAGGCATACAGCCATTCAGCTCCTTCTGTGGGCCAGGCGATGTGGGATCTCATGGTCCTACTCCTCATCTCACATGAGCTTCAGGTTAATAAGATGTCAATCGGCGATGAAGTGTTTAAAGAACATTCACAGTGCTTTTGAAGAGCGGCCTCTCGTGTCCAGGAGTCAGCATTTGCATGTCCTCAGTGGAAATGTCACCTAGTCCCGGGGCGAGGCCCAAACCTGCACGTTGATTAGTTAGCGGGGGGGGGGGATCTCAGCATGGCCCTGGTGGGTTTGTTGGGACAGTAACTAATCTTTACCGAGTTTACATTTCAGGACTTTTTAGGTTAGCTCTGACACGTTAAGATGCACTTGATTAATCCCACAAAAGGCAATTTCGGAGACAACCAAAAAAAGTACGAAGACAAGAGCCTCTGCGGCAGGCTGCATGACGGCACGGCGCCAAAGGAACCATCGATTCCGGGTGAACCCGCCTCTGTCCTGCCCAAACTCCGCCCGATGCCCGTCCGCTGGCCTCCGCCCCGTTGGCTGCCACGCCCCTTCCACCCCACATCCCGCGGCGGGACTCACCGCACACCGTGATCTCTTTGGCGTACGACGTTGACAGGTGTATGATGTTCGGCATCCGCTTCAGGAACCGCTTGGTCTCATAAAGCAGCTGTAACACGTACCTGGCGTGCAGAATCTGGGGGGGGGGAAGAAAAAAAAAAAAACAGAGGAAAACCGTTCTTACTGCTCCAGTCGGGCACCGGGTAGGATGCACGATCATCGTGGGTTTGGCATCACATCTGAAGGACCCATAAATCTATGTTCGGGAGTGTTTCAAATTGCAGGCCTTCCTTAACCTGCCCAATAATCAGCTCTCATTCTTTGATGCTTCAGAAAACCTGTTCAATAAGAAGCTGCCCGTATTCCAGTGAAATCCACACTCCTTGGACCTTGAGGGACAGGGACAGGGCCAGATTAGTCTCCTGAGACTTCTGGGCACCTTCACATCGAGTTACAGAGCCTGACATCTCCAGGGGGGGGGCGTAACCTGCTGTGCTTTGAATGCACTGAGCAAAGCGTTGGTGTCGGACACGGTCAGGGGGAAGGAGATGTGGGGGCCGCTGTATGAATCGGACACCTCCACCCCCTCAAACGTGGCTTGCTTCTCCTCCTCAGTCAACGCAGGGTCCAGAAGATGAGAGATCAGATCTGAAAGAGGCAGAGTCCATCCTCATTCATCATTAATCAAGTGTGATGCGTCTTTTATCTCATGTATCTACTGTGTTTCATGATTTATACTCCAGTAGTAACTGAGTTACTGCCAACAATTTTTGCCCCATCGAGTAAAGTTGTCACCAACAATTCAAATCAAAACTGTGTTGTAATATATAAATATAAATGTAATAAACTGCACTGAGCCCCGACAACACCCATGTGCCCCTCACAGCATAGCACAGGCTGTGTGCTGCCCTCAAAGATGCTAATTTCTGGGAATAAAAGCGAATCCATCCAGAGACGGGGTGTCACACGCACGTGTTGAGCAGGGTCCCATGTTCGGGCACAAGTGGCCACTTCCCTCCTGTAGTGCCTGCCATGTGACCCCTGCTATCCAATCAGAGTAATGCGTCACGCTCAGTTACGTCTGTGACATCACAAAGCATTTATGGGAGGAGGGAGGCATGAAACAAGGTGGGGGGGGGTGGGGGATTGCCCGAACAATGGCTCCTCCTTGCAGTCTAATTTCTTACTCTTCTGAACCTAAAAGTGAACATTAACTGCCACAACAGCCCTCTGGGAAGGCTGGAAAATAAAAATAAATATACAAACAAAGGCAGCACAGAAAATGCTTGACAGAGCTGCTCATAATAACAATGAAATTAGGTCTTTTAAATATGATTTGTAGCCTTTAAGACTAACTTTCGATTTCAGTAAAACTGTAGGACCTTCTATCTTCGGGGTGCTACCAACACCTACTGATGTCACCAGTGAAGGCTGCCCGTGCTCGCAGTCGCACGTGATGATGTCACCAGTGAAGGCCGCCCGTGCTCGCAGTCGCACGTGATGATGTCACCAGTGAAGGCTGCCCGTGCTCGCAGTCGCACGTGATGATGTCACCATGAAACATGGCATCAAGCGACACGCTCGATGATGCGAAGCTTTTGCACAAACAGCTAACGGTTATTTTTCTATCTACCGTAACTCTTGGTGGCGGTGGGAGGGGGGTGCGGTTAGCTGTAATATCAGCATAACAGTGCACCCAGCGCTGTCTGGTGCTGAGCGTGGGATCTTTGGTTGCTTAGCAACAGTGTTCCCCCATGTTTTTTGGCATTACAAAAGGAGAAAAGGATCAGTTATCTTCACGACAAAGGCTGTTTTCCCAAATTACGATCAGCTGTTAACTTTACAGCCACTTAACACTTGAAGCATAAATCAGCCAAATAACACAAATGCAAACATCAGAACTAACATCTAAGACCAGTGTGTTTTTTTTTTAATCTGGAATGTGGTTGTAGTTTCAGTTTCTATAGCTACAGCTGTGTGATGCATACAGTGAAACTAATTAAATTAATCTGCCGTGAATCACCGTTTGTCTAATAAGCATGTGAGGTGGCTTTCAGCTTTCCAGAGAGCATAGCATTTCAAAACACGGCTTCAGAATCTGATCCAAGCACAGGAGTCAGTGCACACAGTAGTTTCACATCCCCGCCCCCCCCCCACACGGTTGGACATCTTTCACATCCAGCCACCCAAAAACTATGGCATCATCTACCTGGGCCATTCCCGCTGATCTGTGTGAAGTTGTCCAACATAAAGCTGAAGAAACTGGAGAGCTGTTTAAAAAAAAAAAAACAGACAGACATTACAGCTCGTAGGTACATTAAAAACAGTGCCAATCCCTGAGGTGACCTTCCCTGTAGTCATTACTGCAGCTCTGCACGTCAGTCCCCAGGGGGCGATCTCCCACAGTCACCTGCAGCTGATCCTGCTCGCCAGCGTACTCGATGGACTGGAATATGCTCCAGGTGTACCGGCGTCTTATTTCCAGCCGGGCCACATAGCGCCGGTACCAACGTTGGATCAAGATGGCCGCCTTCATGGCTACAAGATGTGGCAGAGGTCAGACAAACATACCTTACGTACTGTATGTATTAGAACAGATGAGTCGACACAGCACTTTAAACAGACAGGGGGCGCTCTTGTCATATTCAAGCCTTAAATGTGAACATGAGGAAAAAAACGTCATAAAGACACAAGGTACAAGGTCCCCTCTCATAAGTTCCACAGTTTTACCTACAGGATGCGGCTTAGAAATAAGTTGGACGGAATCGCTGTCTTCTCAGAACCATGCCATTATTTTCCGTTACACAAACAGAAGACATACTTAGGCCCTGTATTGTATCCTGCAAATGTCTTTCCGGTTTTAAATCTGACAATGTCCATACAATTAGCATTTAAGTTGATACATAAATTGACCCACAGGGAGATGTTCTCTCCCAGCATGATACACCGTCACGAGACAGTAACACACACGCAAGCACATACATATAGACCGTGACACACACGTGCCCAAACATGCACATGGCAATGACAAGCTACACATGGGTACATTCACACGTGCCTCTCCAGAAGAAGGGTGGCTAAAATTAGACAGGGTCCCTAAAGGGCAGTCACTACTTACTACATAATTAACTTCAGTTACGGGGTGTGACGTTAATGACTGCAAGGACTCTGAGTTTGGGGTTTTAAAAAAGCCTCGATCCTACAGAACTGGGCCACAAAAAAAAAAGAAAGAAAGAAAAAAAACAAGCAACAAAACTTCTGCTTGACATGGAAAAGCAACATGGAGAGATTATTCGAGTGAGCCATCTGCTTCTCTTGATGAAAAACAATCAGGGAAAGAGGGAGACCGAGAGGGCAAGCACACGTGACGTAGGTCTACTGAGACATGTGATTGCAATCAGCAACCAATAGGAAGGAAGAGCGGAGAGAGCAGTTCTTACTTAGTGCTGGACTGGGAGCCTTTACGGAGTCATCTGTGTGAGGAATGATTAAATAATATAATTTGGGAGGCTGCTCTGGGGATGTGCGAAGGGGAAGTATAACAAGGCACAAAGGAATACAGCAGGAAAACATGAGCAGGTGATTAAGCAAGAGCAGATTCAAGGCAAGAGAGTCAGAAAAAAAAACAATCTTATTGAGAACATTTTCAGCATTACTTTAGATCCGAAAAGCTTGTAAGCTTTGTCTTAATAGAAATGTCTATTATCAAGCAGATATGCACTAACAACTCACGAGGAACGGTAAAACCGACACCTTTCTCTGAAAGTCTCCTTTGAGCCTCCGTGGCCACGGAGGTCCCACACCCCATTTCTGCGGTCGTCGGCAGTTTAGGGGCTCCCGCGCACTCCGCTCGGCGACGGCTGAACAGGTGTCACGGTCCCGCGGAGTCCTACGGGCACGCAAGACCCTCACATCAACCAAAACCCTCCAAGCGAACTCTTCATGCACGGACCCTGCACTCAGCCAGTCCCGTTGCAAAAAAAAATAAAAAATAGATAATACGAGAGAAGTGGAACAAAAAGCGAAGGGAACGGCCCCTTCCCAGTGACTGCACCTGGCGCACCGGGGGAGCCACTTCTCTGCCAGCCAGTACCTACGCACGTGCACGTCCGAATACACACGTGTGCGCGTAATGCCCGAGCCCGCGGCAGTAAGCGGCGCGTGCCTCCTGCCATTCCGTGTTATTTCCGCCACAATGACACTCCGAGCTGGCTAATGAAAGGAATGCCCCGCTCCACTGCGCCGTCTATTCCGGATGAGGAACAAAGCTTCCGAGCGCGTCGCTTTCATCTGCGGTACAGCACCTTTGAAAGCCCACTTAGGCATCCCTGTCGGCACAGCGTTTTGGGAATCAAACAGCCTCGCCGCAGAGTGATGAAAAACAGGGGGGGGGGGGGGCCGTGTGATGTTCGCATGGCCTTCCCGCCCCGGGAGCGAGGATACAAACATCTACTTCAACTAAAACGTGTGAAGGAAGTTGAGTTTTACCAGAAACACAGAAGCTGACAGAAATGTTAGATACCGAAGGCCCCGAACCAATTTTTTTTTTTTTTTTTTTACATATTTATAGCCTATTTTAAGACATTTGTTCTTTGGTTAATCCTTGTAATGAAATGACCTACTCTCGTTGTTTCTGAAATAGCAAATCCCATCTGTCACGGCGGGACATGAACAGCAGTTCGTGAGATGAATTGGAGACTTTGTCATCATAGATACCAAGAAAGTCATTGAGAAGACAAACTCGAGTCGCTGGTGACAGGCTAGACTTTGCGACTATTGGCCATCAAAGCACCACGAATATAAAATGGAAAACAAAACCCCCAGTCATCTTGACGTTAGTGACAGATTCACCAATAATCATTCGCACGTTTCCATAAAGATTCATGCCGAGGATAGCAGTTTATGAAGCAAGAAAACCACGTATTCGAAGAACAATGCGAACCAAGTAGCCTAATAGGCACGGTACCTACAGAAAGATCAAGAGTAGGCGAAGCTGGGGGCACCATCGCCCTCGCGCCAACCCGCAGCGTTTCCAAGGAGCGGAGTGCGAAGCTGTACTTGCAACGCGCACGAACGGGTTGCGATAATGGAAAATAAAGAATCTTGAAGCTTGCATTTCACAGATTATGCGTTCAAGGCAGCGCAAGTCTTTAAACCGGTCCGAAGCCCATTGCCAGTTAACCTAATGGATTGAAAATAATTCGTGGAGCATTTGTTTTGTACTCAAGTCTTCGCGCCCGTGTTTTCACCCAACCTGATACCTAGAAGTAACTATGATCAAGTTTGGCTGAAGCTCTTTAGACAGCCTAAGTAACCTAATCAAAGGCATCAACGCTACTCTAGCAATAATAGAATAAAGGAGGAACCGGGAATCATACAATCATCAAGTGTTTTACTGGTGATAGTAAGAACACAAAAAAATCAAGATCCAGCCATGTGCAACATGGTGACGTTTGACTCCATTCTGAATTAAATAAACCTTTATTTAAAATTTATTCACGGTTGCGATTAAAAGAAACAAAAATCAGCTTAAAATATGTTGACACCAAGTTGCCGGCGCAATCAGGCGCCGTGGTGCGCTGCGTGCGTCTTCGGGCGCAGGAGTTGCACGGCGGAGCGCACCTCCCTCCTGGTGATAGTCCGGCGCTTGCTGTGCTTGGAGAGCCGGGCCGCTTGCAGTCCCACCATGTACAAGATGCTGCCGTTAGCGTGCCTAGGCACGGGCACGCGCTCGCTCACGCCAAGGCGAGCCTGTAACGGTGCAGAAGGGGGACGAGTTATACGCGCAAAACCACCGCCTTACAAGAGAAACATGCGTCTAGCTGGAGAAACCTCTTTCTGAAAGCTGTACGTGGCTGCGGAGTACGCCTTAGCTCGCCTCTTCTCTGTGCGCCTCAGTTTATTGGCCCCTGCGCGTTTAATGCCAGAGATCTTCATACTTGCTGCAGAATAAATTCGAGATTTCTCCATCAAGCGCATCAATCAGTACGAATGGTATCATTTCGAGGGCATATACAGGCAGGTCAAACTTACCACAGCTATCAGCAGCAATTACCACGTTTAACGTACTACCGTTGAATGCTACTTATATACTTGTTGGCCCTTTACATGGATCAGCTGGTGTTGCTAAATTAGTCGTTAATGACTGCAAGTCTCTCGGTATAAAATTGTATCAGTGACTTAATGGCCGGAAAGAATGGTCAATTAGAAGTCAGGAGAGTTTGAAAACTACAATTAGCAATGTGGGGATTTTGCACGAAACAAAACATCAATCAATTATTTAATTGTTTAATGAAGAGACGTTTGACAACCTTTCTTAATCCTCCACGATTTCTATAAGAAGTGCTTGAGATAAAAGCTCAAAGCTAAAGTTTTGGCCAATAGAATTTCTTCATTATGGAACATAATTCGTTACTGCAGAGTGTGTATCTTTCACCAGGCCATTTATGCAAGGTTATGTACAGCAGATAAATGGTGAATAAAGACGAAATGAAGGCCGTAATATATTACGTAAGAATCCATGAGATATTATGCACGCGTATGAACAATTCCAAGCGCAGTTGTCTTTTCTTTTTATTATTATTATTTTAAAAAATTGCCATCTGTATTCTCGTTGTCATAAATGTGTTGAATTTTGCAAGGGTTGGTTTAAAATCACAAATAGCATTAATCTGAGAATCACTGGAAAGCTTTTATGCAGAAATATAAACCAGTTCTTGTGTCTTGCCACGATAGGCTGCTCTGTGGTTCTTTGTGTGAAATACCCCCACCACTCTCCAGAAGGCGCCTCTCCCGGTTAGCCTGTGCCCCACTTTACTGGCACCATTTCCGGTTGGCTGTCGGTGGACAAAATTCATCTGGTGGGGCCGGCGCCTCCCCCCGGGAGCCACCCGGCCGCAGGCAGGCGTGTGCTGGGGACCGCTATGTTGCCGTTCGGAAGAACGGCATGACGTCAGAAAGCACAGCGGGAGACACGCCTGCTACTGGGACTGACCCACGCGCATCCGACAGCGTGACCGCCGCTGCCCCGTGGCCTTCTGGCAGCGCGACACAGACAGCGTGCATGGACAGGAGCAGATCAATCTGTGCAGCGCATGGAGAGCGCTGGGAGCACGGAGCCACAACGAGCCACCATTGATATAAGCCAACACAGAATAATCACAAAAAAAATGCTCTTCCTTTTAAGAAAAAAACAGTAAACCTCTACATTTCTGCCTTATTCATGGGTTAAAAAGGCAAAACAGAAAAATAGCAACAGACAAGTCTGTTCCCTGTCCCAGTGTGGCTTGTTTGAAGGCGCGAGATCTGCAGGGTTTTGTAAGCGAGGTGCAGTTGGGCTGAGTTACCAATGCTAAATATTTAGCATCATGTTCTCCATGGTAGTCTGGAAGTAAGTGCCAGGTCATTTTCTAGGTTACAAGGCTGGATGACTTTGCTGTAATTCACTAAGGTGGGGGTAGTGAACGTGACTGCGTGTTTTCCCGTGTCTCCTTGAAGGGAGGAGGTTGGCTTCTAGGAACCACATTGGACAGCCGAGTGGTGGGCAGCTGTGGGAGGGGCTTCGAGGGGCAATGAGGGGATTTAGAAAGGGGCCGTCAGTGTCCCGTGGATTACAATAATCCAGATCCCCCCATCGCCGTGAGCTGTGGCACCGTTTGGGCTCCAGCGCCAGAGAAGATGGAGGTCAGCGCTCGGCACATCCTGTTGTCCCTTCTGCTCCTGGCTGAAGGTACGTCCTCGCAGTGTTATACTGACCGTGGATGGCGATCGCCTAGGAACGGGCTGGGAACGCGTACGGCGGCTGTGATCGAGCGGCGTTCTGTCTGGCGGCTGCTCCAACAGAGCATTTCCATTTGAAGGTTTCTGGGTGACTTCGTGTCGAAACATTCGCAACATAATGTGAAGCAGAGTCTCGCGTGACTGATGGAGGATGACCTGAGGTGCTTGGACCTTCAGGCATCATTGCCGACTTCCCTAATTTCCCCTCGGTAATTAAGCACGTATTTAAAGAGAATCGGAAGGTTCCGGACCATTTGTTATGCATTACCAGAAGAAGGACTGATCTAACAGTGTCCTGGTTTCTCATGCCACGGGTCACTTTTAACAGGTCCCCAGATGTTGGCCAGCTGCTGCTTTTTGGCGGCGTTTTAGTGGTCAGTAGAGGGCAGCATGTGTACTGATCACCTTGAGATAATGTTTGTCCCCTTCCTCCTCTCCTGGACTGGCTCTGGACTGACGGGTAGCCCTGACTGGTGCTCTCACACAAGGGGTAGGTGTTTCCAATGCACTCCATCGTTGCTCGGTTGAAATTCCACCATGGGGTCTGACCCTCGTGTTGCCCGTGTCCCCTCCTCCTCTCCCCTCCCCGTGTCCCAAGAGGAAGAGGAGGAAGCTCGCGGAATGTGGCAAAGCAAAGCCTGCAATTGTGACTGCCCGGGGACGCCCCCCATGGCCTTCCCCACTGACACCGTGCTGGCCCCTCCCCCACCCAGAAGCAGCTTAATGGACTGCATGCCAGGTGAGTACCCCTCCCAGAGGTCAGCTGATCAACTCCTGGTATCCTATTGGCTAGTCTGTCCACTAATTCCCTTAGTTGAGCTACAATAGACCATTACCATTTTTCAGATCCCTTTCTGCACCCAAAGACAGCAGCAACACCGTTAACAATACTGGGTTTCTCAGCGTGCCACTGAGCCCAAAAAGGCTGAAAGTGTAAGGGTTGATAAATCAGAGTACTCTATGTCTTCTCTTTGGTTGTAGTTGAGACCCAGGTACCATTGAGCCAAGTTTGTTGTCGAGCAGTAAACATCGTAGGAAAGCCATGAATCACCTGATGATGGTAAACAGGTCTGGGCACATAGGACCTGCCTGGGCTCCCTGGATGAGACGTGGGTCACCAAACCGTTTATCATGGGTTAAATTCAATGTCAAACTGGGAGGTGGTTGTGTCACTCATGGAATTGGACCTTGATCTTCTTCCCTAGTCTCTGTTTGTCTTGTTTCTTATTACTTTGCCTCAATTCAAGGAGAGAGAAATGGGAAAAGGAAGAAAGAGAGAGAATGGCAGAAAACAGACCGATAATCCTGTTAGCAGTGCAGCATCCTGATTCTTAGATCACTGGGCCTGATACAGGGTCAGCCTTTAGCATGATCGCTACCGACTACTACTCACCTGATCCCAGACACTGATGTCATCTGTTGGTCTGTGGGCCTTGTACTGTACCGCTGTACCGCCCTGTAAGTGCCGCAAGTGAATTTATGCTTGAGCCCAGAGCAAGAGAGGCAGCATCCAGGAAGGCTGAGCATCCGGACAGCACCATCTGTCACACTTTGCTCTTACAGGATGTTCATCCTTTAACACTCGGGCTTAGTTGCCAAAATCAAGCAGTGGGGAGCAGCAACGGGATCAGAGCTAGACCAGCAGTTGGGGATGCATCTGAACTCCTGATAAGACTTTCCTCTTTATGGCGGTTAATCTGGGATTTGACCGCTGCTGCGCAGGTAGCCATGGTTACGGTATCACCTGTGTGCCAGCCTGCTTTGCCGGCCGCCCATGTCAGGTGATTTCTATAAGGATGTTGTGATGTATACAAGCGTGGCCAAGAACCCAGGCTGTTCCCAGGGAACTGTCCAGACGAGGGTGGCACTCTGCAGCCCCAGCTGTACGTGTGTGGGGTTTGCATGCAGCTCTACGTGTGTGGGGTTTGCATGTAGCTCTACGGGGGTGGGGGTGTGGAGGGAGCGCTCCGGGGGGGGGGGAGTGGAAGGCGGGGGG
>JAABNY020000080.1:2929474-2946161 GCA_015164015.2 Brevimyrus niger
ACTCAGGAGAGGAAGTAAGAAGGACAGAGAGAGAGAGAGAGAGAGAGAGAGAGAGCGGTCAACAAGGGGGGATAACAAGAAGAGGGGGAGGGAGAGGGAGAGGGGGAGAGATATAGAAAGTGAAACGGGGGGGGACAGGATGAGGGACAGTGCTGCTGTGGGGCTGAAATATTGTTGCAAGCTTAATATTTTGGCTTCATGCTAGAGGCTTTCAGTGTCTGATCTAAAAATAGCAAGGATGGTGCCATTGTCCCCGTGACCCCACCCCCACCGCGAGGGTCCATTGGTGAATGAGGTGTAGGACAAAATGAACAGGCAGCCCAACCCAACAGGCGGACACGATGCAGAGCAAGAACTCGACCTTCAATGCCTCTTACTGAACACACAAAGCTGCGGGCGTCACCACGGGATGCCGGAGAAGGACGGCACACTGCATTTGCGTGTTTATTTGCAGATCAGACCCAGCCTCTTTTGCTGTCCCCGACACGCCGAGGCTGCGTGAAATTGCGCCCCCTGCGCGAAAATCACCGACAACACCGTGATTCTGGACCACAAGATATTCGCTAAATTTAGGGCCGTATTTACTTATTAGCCAACCTCGTCACTAGTTAGCCAGCGGCTATATTTAGCAGAAGGCTGACAGGAATGCGAGGTGGTCGCCACGGTAACGCCGTCGCCGCGGCGCGCGCTGTATGGTAACTGCGTGCGAGTCGGCGAGGAGGCGCAGATGCCGGAGGGCGGTTTTTGCTCCGCACCACTCGCCGTGTTACACTGTGACCGATACGCTCTCTGCGTTGGAGAAACGCGCATGTAGAGGCAACATTCCCGACAAATGTTTCCCATTTTCACAGCAGAGCACCTGCACTGTACATTGCTGTGGGCAGCGTCCGCGACGGCACTACTCCAAAAACCTCCTCTTCATTCCCACACGCATTCTGAACACGCTCCTTCTACACTAAATACACATCTATACACACTACCCCCCCCCCCCCACTAAAAAATGCGGAATGGCTGAAATGAAACAGGATTTTTTTTTTTTAATTGCTGGTCCACACAGCATTGTGCGATAAAGAGTACAAATGATCTGTTGTGTGATACAGCACACAAACACGGAGCTTCCCACAATGTCGGAGTCAGACATCGAAGGTAACGGTGATTCACAGACACGTATTTCAGAATTATTATAAGGAATAAGGGTCACGAAGGGAATCCTCAACATCCAGCTTCGGGAAAGCCGACACACTAGTTACAGACAGAAAATCTGTAGTTTAGCCTGATTAAGCTGGAGCAGATAAGACAAATGGTACTACGACTCTTCTAAGCATTTCTTGACGTAGTAACCGAACCGTTCCTCCGCCCATCCTGGTAAACTTCATTGCCCCCCTCCCCACCCCTGATACCGTCACCCAAGGACTCAAATTCCTAGGTAAGGTGTCCTCATTTACTAATTAGCATGGTCTTTAACCATCATTAGATATCCATCTACATTAATATTCTAAGTGAGGTAATTAGGGAACAGGATTAAACTACCTTTAGGTTTGATTAGTGTTTATTTGAAGCTTCTCACTCAATCACATAAAATTTAAAACACACAGAATTTGGTTTAGCAGAAGGACAGCGTATGAATTCATCTCTACAATCGGTCTCTAGGGGAGAAAATTTACAGCGTAAACAACACAGGTTATCAGGGCTAAAAACACTCAAAGTGGGCAGGATTTCATGAGCTGATGCGGCCCATCTCCACATCGATGTTGGACGTGAATTAATCTCCCTTTCTGCTCCTGTACGACACCAGGAAAGTGAGTCACTTGCTGCAGGGGCCAGTTTCATTATTTATTTAACCGCTCGGACGACCCGTGGGGATCTCGTAATGCAAAGCAATCTCTTACATGCAAAACGACCTCTGAGTTCATTTCCCCTAGAAGGTGGACTTTAGAACACTGAGTCGGAACCCAAATATGGCAACCATTTACACAAGGGTTAACCATTGTGGCAGTCCGCTGATAGTCCACAATTCCTATCTTTCTTTGCTTTGCCGGGTGCGTTTCATGTCGCACACAGCAGAATTAGACTTCCCCCGCATGTGACGTACCGGTCGCCAGGACAGCTTTTCCCAGTGCTTAAAGATGAGAAACAAACACGCACATTTTCATAAAAACGCATCTGGCAGCTTTAAACGGACGGCAAACTCTGTGGGATCACTGGATAACCTGTACAAATCAAACAGCATGGAGGTAGAGAAAACGTCGTGCCCTCGATAAGGTCCCAGTGGGCGGAGCCACAGCAACACCAGGGGGCCCCCCCACAGCCCTCAGCACCCTGTGCGTAAAGGAAACTTTTCTGTGCCGATTTTTGGGCCTGAGTTTTAGGACATGACTTTTCCCTAAATATGTATATTTGACAACTCAGTAGAGTTATACGAAAGCGATGCATGAAACGTCAGAGAGCAATTCCGCGTGCGTTTTAGGCAGCGGGAATGTGACGCGGCCATTTCTATCGACAGAAGTATTTGGAAACAAACTGGAAAGTATATATTAATATATCACAATCCATGTTGTACCGATAGTGTACTACCGATGAGCTGAGGAACAGCCAATGATGAGTTGTTTTGTACATATTCCTGTTTCCAACAGCTTTTGAGTTCGGGAGGAAATGTGACAGACGGATGACACTAAAACACTGGGTAAACCAAACTAACTAAAACACGACCGTCTGGCGTCTTCTGATGTGTAGTCATGTGAAATAGTACCACTGTAAATTAGCTTATCACAACAGAAAGAGGGGAAAAAATTAAATCCAATTACCGTATCGATCCAGTGCCCTGGAACCGGGGGGGGGGGTTGTTAAAGGTCAGCCCACCCTGCATGTGAAATGTGGCCCAGCATCACTAAGAGGGCTGAACGCCCCATTTGAAAATGATGAAGTCCTGTCCAGTGGGGGGGGGGGGTTCACTGGCACGCAGCGTTTAACAGATTTAACAACTACAAAGTTATGAAAAAGAAACAAATAAAACCAGATTTAAAACCGCGTTTAATTCAGTTGAAAATATTGCAACATTCTTAGCAGCTCTGTGTCCTTAGACTCTAACATCTCCAACATGTGACTGGTTCCACTCAATTCACTTCTCTGCGCGTATTTTTTCTCCCCAACCCTAAAATTCACTGAGGCAGATAAAGATCATCGCATCGACAGCGCCTCTCCCCCGGGGAGCTGCCCAGATGGATCCGCGTGGCGCGCTCTGGGAAGGGGTTCCGAAAATCGAGAAGCGAGCACATCTCGGTCCCTCGAAATCGGCTGGCGACCGGCGTGCGGCTAAGGGTGTCGCTCACCGCAGCAAGAGAAACACAATACGCAAGGTCTTGGTGCAGGTTTATCAACACGTCTGCTGATGGTGATGTCACTGCAAAGCAGGGGCTCTGATACCACTTACTGGGTGTATGAATAAGACCCGGTCTTCAGGTCCTCATCTGCTGTCAGAGTCTCTAACTTGCAAATGTTTCACCCTGAATTGGCTGCAAAGGGAGTTAGAAAGTTGTTACTCCGTGATGGCCGTCAGACTGGCCAGGATCTCCGTTATAAATCATACTCATCTGCGGAGGTGGGCTGGCCAGACAGAGTCCGGGCCCCTGGCCAGACAGAGTCCGGGCCCCTGCCCAGTGCAGACACAGCACTCCGGGAAATTATAGGGCCAAAAGAACTGCATGAAATTCATTTTGATGGGCAATCAGTCGAGCGGGATAGAATCCCCTCTCTAAATTTCATTACCGGAAACCGGCGTCACGGCGATTACATCAAATTTACCCAGCATGCTCTTTCTCTGGGTGACCTGGTGATGGGTTCGCTTAGAGGAAACCCAGGACCAGGTGAAACGCTAACTGGGGCTCTACCATGCACCGTCTCCTCTGGAGAACCTGTGACTGGCTCAGCATGAGAGGAGCTTCACTGCCAGCTTCAGTGTTCGCATCAAAATTAAACAATGCGGGAGAGCGTCCCTGCACCGTGAGCCACAGCCCCACCCGAGAGCAAGACCCACGTCCACAGGATGCCGCCTGAGCGGCAGAGAACGTGGATGGAGACAGAATGTACAACGAGCTGAAAAGGTGGCTCGGTTACACGGATCTGACGGAAGATCCAGCTTCTGCCCACCAGCACTCCGGATGGGAGGTTTTGGGAGAAGGAAAAAAAAATACAAGCAGTTCCTTCATGTGTGACGTGGAATCTGACAACGCCGAGACGAGCCGCCTGATTGGTCCCTCCTCCCGGGCGAGAGGAGTGAGCAGAGCATCACAGGAGAATGAAAACGACGGGGCCTCTAGCAGGAAGTCTGCTACACAGCGAGGGGGGGGGGGGGGGCAAGCTGTGAAGCTCCCGCCTACCTTCTTGACTTTGCGTCATACTAATCTCAAATAATTTTAAGTACTTCTAGAAAGCCAAAGCATATTAAGAATGTACAATATTTCAAAGAACTATGTACTGTATATATATGCAAGAAGACATGTAATACTGATCTTAATGACAGACTAGTCACAGGCATTTAACACATTAAAAGAACTGCTAATTGGCCATATTGTGACAATATCTCTGTTTGGCCTAAAATTTGCCTGACGGAAGATATCGGTGAACACCCAGGCCAGCTTTATTACATGTCTACAGAGATCTCCTTTACTTGCTCGGACAAGGATCAAGGATCAGAATTTCTTAAAGCAAAATACCCCAGGAATTCAATCAGGTAACAAACGGGCCCAGGGCTGAGGACATGGAAGCTCGTTCTTGGAAGTGACACAGACACACACACACACAGACACACACCGACACACACACAGACACACACACACAGAGTACAGAGTAGCCCCTTCCCAGAATCCTGGCAGCCAGTCACATGACGCAGGGACAGGACACGTGTCCAGTCACTGCGGGTGTGTGTATTTTTAGCTGTGGAGTGCGCTTTCGGCCGCGCCGGTGTCACGGTAACGCCGCCGGCCTAGATGAGGCTGTCACAGACACTCTGTAGGTCTCTGGGTAACACAGTCGGCTCAGGGCCGTCCCCAGGCGAGCGAGTCGACCAAACCCCCCCCGGGTGAGACGCAGGCTGTGAGCGTCCTCTCTTATGTTCCCAATCTGCATCGCCTGATGCGACTAACGTTACCCCCCCCCCCCCCCCCCCACTAAATGACATGAAAATCCTGGCTACTCATGTAGGGCCCCTAAACGAACTCAACTTGTTTGCACATAAAGGCAAATGGGCGAGAAGGAACATGGGGTGGTGTGTGTGTGTGGGGGGGGTGAGGTGGCTATTAATAAAAGACAAACATTAACAGCAAAAAACACTTTTGGAGGGAGTGCAATGGAGCGTCTTCTTAATGATCGCGTAAAGGGTGACGGGCGACTGGTGAAGGTGCTGTAGGCCGTCAAAGGCCGGTCGTCTGTCACTGACGGAGGGGGGTATGGGGGTGACATAGGGGTGGGGGGAGAGGGGGGGGGTTGTGGGAGGCCAAAAAAGGGCGTGCGTCTGAAGTGGGGGGGGGGGGGTGGGGGGGGAAGTGGGGGGGGGGGGGCAATGTGGGAAGCGTCAGGGGTCCAAATCGAAGGCCTTCCATTAGTACGGCTGGATTACCGATGACGTAAACACCCCACAGGCCTTTTCTGTGACCGGGACTAAACCGCGAGCAGATTTACACAGTTTTGACATTCACACACGAAAAACCATCCCAAGGTACAAAGGCCTGTGGGGTGCAGGAAACAAGCTGGACATGTAGACGTGGTGTTCAAGAATAAAGGCACGTCGTATGCAAACAGAGGCCTGCATTTTTGGCCACAGCACAACTAAAATACGATTTTATAACAGCTGTGACATTTTAGAGACAAATTGTTTTATTGTGCATAGTCATTTCCTCTCTGCTCAGTCCCCTCCAAAGGCGCCACGAACCAGAGGAAAACATCATCCAAGTACAGAAAGAAGATGGATAGGCTGCTGGTTCCTAAATAATAGCGGTCCAATGCATTGTTTTGTTTTCTCCCGGGGAAAGAGCAGCCCTGAGCATTGCTCACAGAGATGAATTGCACTACGAGGCTAAGTAATCAGGTCCTCACTCAGCTCCTCGTGCCCGTGGGAGTTTTTCTGACACAAAAATGTTCTGAGAGCAGAATGAAAAATTGATTGGTTCAGAGAGATAACCAATCAGATCGTAGAGGAGATGGGCGCAAGTAAAAATATGAGGTGACATCTGATTGGTTGGACCCACCTCTTCTACAATCTAATTGGTTATCTCTCTGAACCAATCATTTTTTATTCTGCTCTCAGAACATTTTCGTGTAAGAAACTCCCATGGGCGTTTCTCACACAGCTCGTCCATTCCACTGTTCAAACACCACGATGGTGTCACTTCACCAGAATCTCCGCCCGTTAGGCTCTACCTTCCACCCTCCAAACTCGCCGTGGCCCTGGGTGCCGGGCAGCACCTGCGGAGGACCACACCAGGTGTCAGCAGGCTGACTGAAGTGCATATTCAAAGGAGGCTTTGTCTTTGTATCTGGAACTCCATAACCATGGAAAGGAGTCAAAGAAATGTTTTGTCTCTAGAATGTTCCCAGTGGTCAGTATCATGACACTGCCCGAACATGGCGAAATATGCCGTATATCACTATAGGACCTGCATCACTTTGGTATTTTATAGTGACTTGAGTATTATTACTAGGTTCATACTGACTCCCGCTGACCATTAAGACAGCATTGCTCTAAAATGTGTTGTCTTCCGTCTGTTTATTCGGACTTCCCAGTGACATGTTCATGGCTATGATGACTGCATCCATCCGCCTTGCTGGTTTCCCTCTTCTTCATTTTCAAGTAAAATGACCCTCTCTGGTACTCTGAGTCTTATAAATGTATGGCCAAAATATAAGAGTTAAACTTATAGACATCGCTCACTGCTTTAGTGCACAAACAACAATGAACCTGCACGTGACTCTCCCGCTTGCAGGAATGCAGAACCAGGGATGTTCCAAACACAAGAATTCCTGAACTCCTGCCAAGATTCCTGATGTATCAGAATTCCTCCTGAATGTAACTATTCCGGACAAGACTTGCTGTTTACAGTGACGTGGCTCCGATCATCTCCGCGAGTCCTGTTGACATTTATTTTCCATTTTCACGGATGAGTAAAGAAACAATATTTGAAAAAATCTGAATAAGCATTTTGAAATCATGCAGAAAGCCTAAATAAAGTTACACATCCTCCAAGAGAAACACCCTGGGCCCACAGAAAGACACTTATATCCAGCATTAAAGCATAAAAAACAGCACATTGCTCTTAACAGCTTGTGGATTTTTTTTCTTTGAAGTAAACCTGTTACACCAGTATTGAGAGGTAAACATCAAGCGTTGTTTACAAAAACAGTTTAAGACATCATGCACAGAACAGATCATACAAATCTGTGAACCGCAGCTGTAAAAATATCCCGGAAAGGTCAAACACAGGCACGTGCGTTCGGTGAGGGCGCCTGACCACATGGGAAGGTAAAGGAACGGGCATGATTCAATCAGACCGGCACTTGATCAAAGTTTAATAGCAGGCTGTGAGGGCCAGGGCACCGTACACGGTATCAACATCCTACAGTCCGGTCCGGCTTCTTCACATCTCACGGGGCTAAAGACATACGGCTTTCCAAGTGCCAGTGGCCGCTACTGATCCAGAATCAGCTGACATACATGATTCTCACCTGCCCTCAGCCTTTCCTTCGACTTGGAAGAGCTCTGTGAAGAGCCAAGGTAGCAAATGTGCTTTTCAAATGAGCAAGTATGGAAAAACTCCTGTGTACTCTCCTCTGACATTTATGTTTATTGAAAGATCCTTTATTGACATTGACTAAGCTGAGGGCTGACACTAACATTGACTAAACTGAGAGTTGGCAATGACATTGCCTAAGCTGAGAGTTGACATTGACATTGACTATGCTAAGGGCTGACATTGACTAACCTGATAGTTGATCTAAGCATAAGATAAACATTAACTGTGTTATTGTAACCAAATATAATAATGAAATCTACAGCAAAAATATAAGCATGTCAAAATGAAGTGCTGCTGCACGGTATAACAGCAGATGCTTTGAATGCGTGTAGAAGAGGCAACATCTGGGCAACTAGGAAGCCCTAGAAGCTCATCTCACAGCTGGGCCCAGTGATCTGCGCAATTCCTGCCATGTGATGAACAAGCTGGGGGATGAGCTTGGAAAACGGACTCGGGTCTAAAAATCTGCTGGCCCTCCTTCCAGTAAGGAAAGGTAGGATGCCTCTCCTTCCCCCAGAGACGACCCCGCGACAACCTGCGGGCCACATGGTAGAAGTACGTCCTGTAAACCCTCTGTAGGCTAAATGCGGCTAACTTGGATCTGAATGGGAAAAGCAGATCCTCGTCTGGACTGGAGCCTCGAGATGCACCCCCATCAGGAACCATCGCAGCAGGTCCAGTATGCCAGTATGAGCAATCCTCCGTCAAGCTCGGTAACACAGCGTGAGAAGCTGGTACCTCCCCCCACCATGTGCTCAGCCGCACTGGACATCTCTTCTCCCCCCAAAATAAGACCACGACACCAAGGGGAACGAACTGGTTTGGAGAGCCGCCATCGTGCGAAGCACCTATATCACGATGCTACGCTTGTAGGAATCACACCAGGTACAACCAGCACAGAGAGTATTCTGATGCCAGTTAATCAGAACTTATCATGTCAGCCTATATCTGTTTATAATACAAACTAGAAAACATAACCTACAAAGCTGAGGATTATGGGTAATGCTGGCTGTTCAAGGGCCGAGGCAACTGGGCTGCATGTTCTACTCGTTTATCTGATGCTTTTATCCAAAGCAACTTACAGTAAAGGGAGGGGTTACAATTTATGTGCGTTTCTTTGAGTTTGAACCCGCAACCTTTACGTCGCAAGCGCAATGCACTACTCGTTGAGCTGCGGGGGGCACCCCTTTAACACACTCCTCCTCAAATGCCCCCATCACCCTTGTCGCAGTCATTACACGCCAGGCCGCCATGGACATGGAGAACATGGAAACTTAAGGAACAAGCCCCTCCTGGCAGCCACACCCCCACACACCTTCCAGGCTGCTGGGGGCTACACCCAAAAGGCAGACATGACCAGCTTCACAAAGAAGAACCGCAGACTGAAGCGGAACCATCGTCCGTTCACGTCGTCATGCCAACCACTGAAAGGGCGCAATGCCAGAAACCTGGGCTGTCATCACTCAACATCTGACTGGAGACTGACGGACTCTCCACTAGACACAGACCACTATGCTCTGGTAGCCAGCTGCTATGCTGTGGTAAACATGGTCTTACCTTGTGCCTGCACTTCAGAACCACGCCATAGGCTCCTGGAAAAGGTGAGAAAGGGGACAGGGGGAGAGATAATTATTAGTTTCAGCTAGATAAGCAAGCGACATGAGAAGTAGGGCTGTTCTGGGGGTGGAATCCCATCTGAGGATGTGCGGTCGGTCGCTTAGTGGTTAGCAGTGTCCGGCCTCAGCTGCAAGACACGTTTTTTTCAGATCGCACACACTGGGGGCAATGAATTAAGCTGCTCCCTAAGAGAAACAGTCATCGGCGTCAAGTCTCACGCCTTTCCCGCAAGACTCGCGTCTCGCCAGTGCACCGCCGTGACATGTAAATCTCACGGGTGGTCATACGGCCAAACCAAACCCCCGCGGAATGATGACAAGGTGCCCAGTGAGGTTTCCCAGCCGTCAGCCTTGCAGAAGCAGAAGGTTTTTGGTAAAGGTCACATATGGACCGAATGATCTACCAATGATCAATTTGGACTGGAGAGCTGGTGCAGTGAAAGCGGACGGATCTCCGGCGAGGAACGGGGAGAGGCACAGCATGCAGAGAGCCCAGCAGAGAGCCCAGCAGAGAGGACAGCAGAGAGCCCAGCAGAGAGCCCAGCAGAGAGCCCAGCAGAGAGGACAGCAGAGAGCCCAGCAGAGAGCCCAGCAGAGAGGTCAGCAGAGAGCCCAGCAGAGAGGACAGCAGAGAGGACAGCAGAGAGGACAGCAGAGAGCCCAGCAGAGAGGACAGCAGAGAGCCCAGCAGAGACCCCAGCAGAGAGGTCAGCAGAGAGCCCAGCAGAGAGCCCAGCAGAGAGGTCAGCAGAGAGCCCAGCAGAGAGCCCAGCAGAGAGCCCAGCAGAGAGGACAGCAGAGAGGAGAGGCTCATTCCCCCCGGCCCACAGGACACAGACACATGGCACCACTTAGTTGCTGTGGGGACGCAGTATCTGTGAGAAAGCAGGACTGTGGTAGATCCATCCCAGTGCCTTGGTTGGGGCTACAATTAGTCTAAGTGTGGACATCAAGGCTGCCGCAGATAATTCCGGGGCCTGTGACAAATTAATTTCAAATGGGCCCCATAATATGCAACCTCCCTCACTCTTGGGCCCCAGACAACTTCAACTTCTCCGATTGTTCACCTGAGACGGCGGGCCTGGCGGAGACTCCATTTCAGCAGGAATTACGTGCATGGGTAGGGCAGGGCTTAGCACGTCTCACACCCTGTCCTGTGCCTGAAGAGACCAGGAGGCTGGTACCTTCGAATCCTGTTCTGTATTCTTAGAGAATCAAACCTCAAGATCTCACTCTACCTGTCGCCTCACTACTGTCAAGCATTTGAACCAGTTCATTAGTGATTAGGAGCGGGCAAGCACCCTCTCTGTGAACTGAGACCCTACATACCCTCAGGAGTGGGGAGTGGGAGTGCTCGGGAACATTAGTGAGGCGGGAACAGCGGGGCGTACGGGAGCCACGGAGAGAGTCCTCGATCAAGGCTGTTGGACTTGGATGGTGGGGGCTTCCCAAGCAGGCAATGGGGTGCCGTTTAATGACCTTGTGTAAGATGACTCACACAGGTGATGTTCTTGCCTAATCTGACTCATACAGGGTTGTTAACCTTGGTCCTTCCCACTCTCCAGAATTGCTTTTGCTTAAACGATATTACTGTGTCACATGTGCGTGATCTCCGGGAGAACTGACCGCCGACTGCCACTAACGCAGCCTGGCTTTCTACTGAGGTTATTCCCAATATTCCCATTCTTCATACTTCAGTGATAAAAATAATCACAATTGGGGCGGGGGGGGGACACAGGAATTCAGCACCTTTGGCCACCCTACAGGCTTTTAAAATAATATTTATGACAGGATGAAGGCCTCACGCCTGCCTCACCTTCACCCACAATCCCAAGGACCTCAAATTTATTCATCACATCACCGATGTCAGGAATCTTCATGAAGACAAATGGCTGCAGAGACGTGGCCAGCAGGGGGCGTCCTGGCTAGTGGGAGGCATGTAGCGGGCTGGCGTCGTGTCCCCGGCGGAGGCTCGTGGGTGTAGCCTGTGGCGGCTGTCCCCGCATACTCACACGCTCTCACACGCTCTCACACGCACGCATACACCTGCAACAGCATGAAAAGAAAAAGAGAAAAGGTTAGTTCTTTTTTATGTACATTGTATTCATAGGTACATGTGTTTTGTCATGACAAAGGGACTATTGGTTGAGCCCAATGCAATTTTATAGACCAGCCCCATTAAGGATAGCCCCATGAAGGATAGCCCCATGAAGGATAACCCCATGAAGGATAGCCCCATTAAGAATAGCCCCATGAAGGATAGCCCCATGAAGGATAGTCCCATGAAGGATAGCCCCATGAAGGATAGCCCCATGAAGGATAACCCCATGAAGGACAGCCCCATGAAGGATAGCCCCATGAAGGATAACCCCATGAAGGATAGCCCCATGAAGGATAACCCCATGAAGGATAGCCCCATGAAGGATAGCCCCATGAAGGATAACCCCATGAAGGATAACCCCATGAAGGATAGCCCCATTAAAGATAGCCCCATAAAGAGGGGTTAGGTGTATCATAACCCCATGAAGGATAGCCCCATTAAGGATAGCCCCATGAAGGATAACCCCATGAAGGATAGCCCCATTAAGGATAGCCCCATTAAGGATAGCCCCATAAAGAGAGGTTAGGTGTATCTGGCTGTTTGATTTGGCAGAACTGTTTCGTCCAGATGTAAAAAGTAAAACAATAATGTGTGTTTACAAGGGGAACCTCCAGGGAGTCAGCGGGACTCTGTGGGTCTAAAGGCATGTTAACAAGGCTGTAAAATGCAACTAAGATGGTCATGCAATG
Source organism: Brevimyrus niger (assembly GCA_015164015.2). NCBI lineage: Eukaryota > Metazoa > Chordata > Actinopteri > Osteoglossiformes > Mormyridae > Brevimyrus > Brevimyrus niger. The sequence goes on from JAABNY020000080.1 coordinate 2,941,665, forward strand.
AGAATAACAGCTCATGAAAGCGTTATCATTTGCTGCACAAAAAATATCAGTTACACTGAATATCATACATTAATTAACAGAGCAACCCATGATCAATTTAGGAATTACGTGGATAAAATTGAGATGGTTCAGTGGGGAGCATGGCGGCCTAACACAGCTTGTGTGTGTGTAGTTCAGCGGCCTAACACAACTTGTGTGTGTAGTTCAGCGGCCTAACACAACTTGTGTGTAGTTTGGCGGCCTAACACAGCTTGTGTGTGTGCAGTTTGCATAGCCTGACATGAGTTCCCTCACAATTGGAAACTATACGGCGTAGTTGGACTCGCGTCTTTAAATTTGGTGATGGAAAGCAGAGGGATAAAAGAAATCCAAACTATGGCGTGACATACGAGACAATAAATACTATGCAGGCACTTTCTGGAAAAAAATGGCATTAAAGAAATATTTTTCATGCAAAAAGCCCTGGACTTCGTCCATATTTTAACTTTTTTGCTTTTGCCTCCCGTCAGAGCCGGCGGCCTGTGATTGTCTCCCTGAATATCGGCGTTTCAGAGGCGGTGTCTGAACGCTCATGCCGGCGCGAACAATGGTGACGCGCGTCGATGGGCGATTCCGTCGTTATCACACAAAGCTGGACGCTATAGCCTACTGCACACCGAGCATACATGGTGCAGCCTAAAAACTTATAAAAAAGTAGAGCGCAGTAAATGCATAAACCAGTTTATTACCATTTATCAAATATTGCGTACTGTACATAACTGTATGTGCCAGGCACAGATTGTCCCCCCAGTTGGTGGCAAATACACCAAAAGGGAAAATTCCCAGGCTGCCGTCTGCCGCCAGTCCTCTCCTGGAATGCGCTGTACTTTTATACATCTGTCAGCACGTTAGGTTTGTTTACACCAGCATCACCACAAACACACGAGGAACGCATGGCGATGTGACGTCACAACGGCTACAGTGTCGTCAGGCGATGGGACTTCTACAGCTCCATTTATAGCCTTATGGGGCCACCATCATGTATGAGGCCCATTGTGAACCGAAACGTTACGCTGCACAGGTGACGCAGCACAGGTGACGCAGCACAGGTGACGCAGCACAGGACCGCAAATCTATAATTGCCTGACAAACAAATATTAAACGCTCTTTTCACTTTTTTTTCACTCTCTCCTTTTTTTACGAAAAAAGTGAAAATCCTCTTTGGATTTCAGGCGCTAATGTGGGGGTGAATCTCGATGCCAAGAACACAAAACCTGTACCTGTGGTTTTGGCAAGACCGGTCTAACTACCTTGACTTCCAAGAATGATCTTGCCTGATCACGAGGACACGGAATGCACTAATTGTGGATTGAGACGGATGTGTACTTGTGCACCTGCTGCTCCACTATGCCGTATGCCCAGCTGAAAATCCCAGCTGCGGTTTTTATCGTAGTTTACCGTAGTATTCCATAAATGACACGTAATCAAAATGTCAAGTCTAAATGGCTATTCCTGGTATGATTACTTGTGCTTTTTTCACAAATAAAGTTTAAATAAATATAAAGATTTTAAGTGTAAACTCTGTGCAAATGCTATATGCAGGTGTTAACCATTCCAGTTCAGCATCCATCTTACGAGCCAAAAAGTGAAAAACAGCGGAAAAATATTAACACTAATGACGGAATTGTTACTCTGATTAAGGTGATATGTATGGTCGGCGCCATGGCAACAGCGCGCAATGAATCATGGGATTATTCTCGATTGCTAAGGACGACCCCATTGCGTCCTTGATATTTGGAGCGGAGCAAGACCGAAACCCGGGGATCTTTACCGCCCTTTGACCTTGGCTGAATCTCAATACCGAGAACACAAAGACTGGTGTTTGTGGTCTTGGCGAACTTGCCTTCCAAGAACGATCTAGTGTTAGAGCTGGTCTTCAGCGATAGAAGACGATGTTAAACGGGTGACCGAGAGCAGAAGTACAGTCAAGTACGCATCCGAGATTCAGCCAAAGTCTTTCTTATAGTTTGGGTAACATGAAGTGGCGTGAAGATGATCTTTGTTAAGGGGGGGGGGGGATACCTGTAGCTGTATGACGGACGGATGGATATACAATATGACAAAACAATCCCGCCTAACAGGCTCGTTATACATATTCCATTATGCTGTGTGGGATGCTGGTGACTAAATGCTTCTATCCATTATTGTCCCGACTGCCTGGATCAGACAACGGTGTTCAGTTTTTTTTCCTATCTAACGTGACCTTTTTTGAGCAGTAGCAAATGTTAGACGTCTGATTGGTCGCTTTGACTGGGGAATGGAAGGGAGGGTCAATGCGTGGGCTCCAGGTTTCCAAGTACGCAACTGCTGCCTGTTCCATGTCTTAAAGTGGTGATTGTTACCATTAAAATGCACTTCACCCTTCTCTGCCTAGTGTAAGCAAGAGAAATTAGTTTCTGGTCTGTTATGTTGCTGCAGCTTCTAAAACAACAACTACTACTACTACTACTACTACTGTACTACTACTACTACTACACAGAATGCCACGAGATACAAAAGATACAAAAATATAGGTTGCATAATTCAGTGAAGAAAATCAGCACACACCACAGTAATCATCTGGGGACAATGAGGACCCCCTGGGGACTGCGGGACCCCGACTGCTCCACTGGAGTGAGTCAGTGTGTCGTGAGTCAGTGTGTCGTGAGTCAGTGTGTCGTGAGTCAGTGTGTCGTGAGTGTGTTCGATGGCACGGCTCGGGCCAAGCGGACGAGGACTGGGCACAGCGGTGCCACCCCGACCCCCAGTTAGCCAAGCACAAACCCCATCGCCACACACAATGTGAGGTCCCCCGCTGCCGTATTACTCCTAATACAGGAGCAGAACAGAATAATTATGCCATTGCTACCCAGCCCACAAAAGATGAAGATCTTCCTTCGGAGATCTTCTGACCACACTTTCAGTGCCATACGCAGCCTTTCTGAATGGCGACACAGACTTCCATCACATCTGTGGCGAGTAAATCCATGGTAATCCCAAATCAGCAGGCTTTGGCATTAGCATGGCGGTTCAGCTGATAAGCCATATAATCCACACAGCCCTTTTATGGTCGGTTTCCACGGCTCTGAGCGCGTCTTAATTAAAAGGGCACTGGCCCAGATGGGGGGGGGGGGAAGGCTCATAGCGATTGCCATCTATTCATTTTTTGGGACGGAAAAGGGAGATAAAGAGAAGATGGTCCCTGCCCATCCCTCCGGGGGAAACTGCTCGTGATTGGTCCCTCCGGGGGAAACTGCCCGTGATTGGTCCCTCCGGGGGAAACTGCTTGTGATTGGTACCTCCGGTCCAGCAGGAGGCCGAAATGCGTAAAGGAGCGAGATGGCAAGCCGACGACGCCTAAAAGCTGAGCACCCCGGGAATCCTGGCTTCCTGTGACAGTGGGAAGGGGGATGCACAGGTGGAGGAGGAGAGGATGCGTAAATGCCAGGTCGAATGGCGTTTTTACCCATAATCCCCAGGATATGGACAGTCGTGCAATTCTAGGAGCAGCAGCCAATCCCCATCCGAAGAGGCTTGAAAGGGGTTCCGGCGCAACAGAAATATCGTTTAACAATCAGACCCATCTTATGGTGCCCACTCTCCTGGACGCGGTCCGCTTCTCCTGGGGACCCTAGACTCAAATAAACGCACGTTAAGCCTAACTGCATTAGATCCAGCAGCACCATGTGTCTAGGGGACATGGTCTGTGTGCTCCGTGAGAATTTAGCTACCCTTCGGAAAATTATGTCATTGTACAGTGTCTTGATAAAAAAAAAAAAAACAGGGAATGCAGTTCTAAAGAGATCCACATGAAACGGGTCCGATGCAGGCCTCCACGAGATCAAGCGGCACTGGAGAGCGTTCCAGAGAGAAAACACGCCCGTTTACGTGAAATCGAAAATGTAAAGATGGGGAAGATGACAGAACTGTGGGGGGAGGAAAAAAATGTTTCCTTCAGAGTCTAGATGTACAAACCAGCCGAGATTTTTAATGTCACATGCGTGCAGCGCCGACCGCCGTTTCACGTCGATCACCGACTTGTGTATCCCCAAAAAATAAGGACAAAAAAAAAAAAAAACTATAAAAATCCATTGACCAAATTTGCCAGTGTTCCACTTATCCCATTGTAGGCATCTTTAAACCATTCAGATGCAGGAGAGGAGGGAAAATGGTGTCCGTCTGCTCAGTTACAGCTGAAACTGAATTCACCAAGAAGTGAATGGTTTGGAGACGCCGGGACGTAGGCCGGAGCGGCATGGTGGTGCAGTGGTTAGCACTGTTGCCTCACACCTCTGGGACCCGGGTTCGAGTCTCCGCCAGGGTCACATGTGTGGAGTTTGCATGTTCTCCCCGTGCCGTTGTGGGGTTTCCTCCGGGTACTCCGGTTTCCCCCCACAGTCCGAAGACATGCTGAGGCTGATTGGAGTTGCTAAATTGCCCATAGGTGTGCATGTGTGAGTGACTGGTGTGTGAGTGTGC
>JAABNY020000080.1:2952461-2965567 GCA_015164015.2 Brevimyrus niger
CCTACGTTTTAATACCATATATCATGTCATCAGTGCAAGACGCTGGAAAAATAAAAGGAACATTTAAAAAGGTCTTTCAAAACTGAAAATCCACGCAACATTCAGTAAACTGGTCAATTGATCAGATCTTTCCCATCACGATCTTGTAGAAAGCAGTGAAGATTAAAGCAAGACATGCCGTATAATAAGAGCAGATCTTCCCCCTTCTGCTAACAGGGGGATTCTGTTCGTTGATTGCAATTCAGTTAACCAATCAACAGGGTGAAAATGTTTAAACAACCACATGCCAAGCAGGTATTTCAAAGGAACGACAAGTGGGGCACTCACTCATATCTTGACAAATAAAGGACCAAATTCACCCTCATCGTCCACAGCCGATGTTGTCATTGCAGCAGCAACAGTAACCAAACCCGTAGTTGACAACCTACACAGTACCATGGCTATTAGCGCCAGAGGCAGCTTCTTGAGAGGCGTACGCAGATATCCAATAGGAATGCAGTGTTGAGCACTACGTAACGCCCCCCATCTTTTGAACCAATCAGTAGCGAGAGAGCAACCGCCGTTGTATTAGTTTGGTACATTGTCGAGTTCGGTTGAGCAATGGAATCTATCGGTGGTCTAAAAGCGGCAAAGTTATCGAACCCGTTATGGAAGAGTGGTGCGCATATTTCAATGCAATCATGCAGTCTCTTAAGAACGAACTAAAAAACGCAATACATCGGAAATCCAAATCTTGAAATCACAAAAAAGCAGAAATATTGTACTTTCACACAGAAATAGCAAACTGAAAGATAAATGGAAAAAATAATTCTGCATAAAAGAGGACCCGAAACATCTACTCGACTTAAAAGCAAATAGTTTCAAGCAAACAACCGGGTAACATGTAACGCAAGCATTACCTGCTTATATATTTCTGTGTATTATTTTAGCTAAGGACATAATCTGTTATAATTTGACTCCCCTTATATTTTCTAAGTAGTAGGATGTGTTTTGCTGAGCAGTGTACTGTCTGAAGCGAAGACACCCATAAAATCTGATATTTCTTCGGTTGTGCAAAGTAGGATAATCTAACAGAATGTGAAAACTATATTTCAGATAAATACATGAATCCCGCCACCTACTGGAAAAATGAAAAATCGACAAGCGGTCCACTAAGCGATATATGATGCCTTTAATTGACATTGTTCACATGTAAGACAGATCAATGTTACATTACACATGATATTCGGGAGTGGTCCGGAGTTGCACTTTTGGCCCATATATAGAATTTAATTTTATTTTGGGGCCAAAAAAACGCACACAGAAAAGGGAAAATATTACAATGTCAGAATTATTACGCACTATGAAATGATGAATCAAATGATAAAATATAAAAATTGACACTTCAATGCTGAGTATTATACATATCCCTCAACTATTTGCATCAAGACTGCCTATCTCAGGCAGTACAGAGCGCTGAGGTGGGATGCCAGTCCATGGTAGAACACACACATGGTGTTACGGTGGGCTGCGACGCAGGGGAGGACGAGACGACCCACGTAGCAGCTCCAGCAAACAAAAAGACTTTATTATAATATGTAAAGCATATTAAAGATACCATTATACTATACGTAAAACATACTAAACCAAAGCACTGCAAGGGGACAAAACAGGAAAACGACAAAACTTAGGCAGAAGGCAACAGCCATAATAGATGGGCAGCAAACACAGGTCAAGAACAGCTACAACACACAGTAACAACCACAACAGCCACCTGAGGAAACAGGGCAAGGACAAGCACATACATAGATGGATAATGAGGGCTAATGGCAGGTGCGGATTGTTACAAACAACAGACTAGGGGCAATGAGGAGCAGGTGGGGTCACTCAACAGACACAGGAATGTCCAAAGGCCAAGAGAATCTAAAACAAGGAAGACTGAACATACTGCAAACAGGGAACAGGGAGCAAAAACAAGGAACTGTAACTAAAATGCATGATACACCAAGAAAACACACAATAACACGATTGTTAAATTAAGTTAAGAACCCACAGCAAAAAGGGATTTGGGACGAGGGTCGACCACTTAGCCTGTTAAGCCACGTGGCAGCCAGGGGAACGGGGACAAACTAGGAGTTAAGGAGACAGGATGGCCAGTGACACCTGCTGGACAAAAAAGGAGCAAACAGGACAGGGACCGATCCTGAAGCATGTGTTCAATGAGGGCAATTTAAAGGCGACAAGTAACCTAACGTCAATACGTGGAGAATATGCAGACCCCATCCATGCGGTATGAGATATTAAATTAGGATCAATTATTATTTCCAGATAGCTTGACGTGTACCCTGATGTTACTTCGATGAGCACAGATCTAGAAGGATTCGAATACTCCTAAAAGAAGTTATAATATTCCATCGTAGCAAACCCGACGTTATCGTTGTGAGAACTTCTTCTTCACGGAGAATCAATAAAAGCTGTTCTGTTCTGCTAAAAAAATTATTATCGTGCAATATAATAAAGACCGATAACAGAAATGGGACTTTCCCGCCCCCTAGTGGGTGACCTTGAATGGGTTTTTAAAGCCTCCTCTGTAATGGAATAAACATATCTAATAAATAAAAGCGCGAGGATGTACATAACTTCTAAGACTCGATCTCATTTATTGTGTATGCATAAAGTAGTATTAGAGAGTACAATCACCTCATATTGCAGAATATAGTCACTTCTATGTTTTGTGCGATGTGAGAATGCGCACTTGTTCGGATTCTAACGTTTGGAAAAAATCTCGTTGTGAAACGATGGGCGCCAGCCTTGATTCAAAAACGCACAAACGCTACATTTCGATAGCTGAAGGTCACATATGTTAGCGATCATGTTTCCGAATGGGGACAAATATATTTCTCATTATGTCGGGCAGCGCCTGTGGGGGTACTCTCTCATCACACAAAGAGCTTATACGAGCGGCTTTTACCCTGGTGTAGACGTAACCCAAATTACCACTGAATTGGGAGCTCTCCGTGGAATACCTCACGTAGCGTTTAATGCCGTGCTCAGATTCCTAATAGCAAAATGAGCGCGATTTTCTGATAGAAAATGCCATTTATGAAGCTCAAGTGCTCTTGAATACGCTTTCCTGTACATTTTCCTGTAACCTAATTAAATGTAATTAATGTTGTAACCAGAAAGCTAACACATTCTAAATTTATCATGATTTTGATAAATTCATGACGATTTTGTTCGTTCTTAAATTAGTCGCATTCACAACTCGAATGTGTATTCAACACGGATGTGCAAAACTTTTGCATTCACAACGAAAAAATGTAAATGTAGCTAAATTAAATTCTAGGCAGTGCATTAGCGGTGTTCTATACATCCTAATTAGGGTATATAAGCACTCCATGCGTATAAGGCAGATGTTTCCTTCACATAAATAACATGCTTAAGTTGAAAATTGTACAATATTCTATGACTTAGGACTAATGTGTAAATAATAATAATAATATACGCATAGCAATTACCTGTTGAGTTTTGAAATATATTTTATTCACCATTATCTTTATTACGTGGACAAGTCTCAGCCAAAACGCTTTTACGAACAAAGCCAGGTATTTTACGCCAAGATGCTGCCGATTTAACGAGGCTGCAATCACTCGACTTAGTAATTACAGTTTACAGTTCATCATCTTTTTCTGAAAATGTATATATTTAATATTATTTTTTTATTGTATAAGACGTGAACCAGTTTTAATAGACCCTATGGACGACTTGTGCACGATACTGTGAAGGTCTGTATTCAGATTAATTGGAGGTTTCACAGAAGTCAACCAGAACATCACCTCAACACTGCGAACCAGTTAATCAGTATTCCAATATTTACGCCTCATGTACATTCAGTACATTAAACACTTTATACATTATTACAAATCGTACACTTCAACTTATTGTCTTTGCTTGAATTTTGTAAAGCAAAATAACGCAACCAAGAACAAATAAAACTGCTTGTTCATAATTATCATAATATAATCTTGGGCCTATTCATTTAAAATATGAATATTAACATAAAAATACAAATATTACATCGAAATCTCTTTATCTTATACGAGCTCTCATTCATTCATTCAATTTAAATCAAGCAAAACTGTCGCAATGTCAGTAGAATGTGCATTGAAATTAGACGTGACAACACGTAGAGTGGTAGGATATTACGGGAGCAGCGAAGCAGTCCTGTACCAGCCCTGCGCTAACGAAAGGCGGCCGCATCTGGACATGCGCGGAGGTGCGCGGAACATGGCGGCGTAGAGCTCTCGGAAAGTGCGGAATTGCGCGCTACGGATTTCTGCAATAACTGGTAAGTTGAGTCCCATGTTATCGCGTTTTTGTTGCCTACTCCAGTGTGAAACTAGTCCAACGTCTTCTTGGTCGTAGGTCTACACTCATAAGCACGATTAGAGAGACTCCAGTTGAAAATGTATTCGTTTATGCCCAGTCCGTCCCGCTTATTCGTTATATTCGTTGGCTGTGTTATCACAGCCCAGCAATTCCCCAATTATGTATCAAGCGGCCGATGTTATGAAAATTAATGCAATTGTGATCAATTCGCTCTGCACAATGCCATCATTTTACCATCATTAATAGAATTGTATTATTACGCTTTTTGGAAAACTAATGTACTTTGAGATGCATGCGATTAAGTGCTAAGTAGTAATATTGGTATTGGTTGCTATAAATTAAAACGAGGGTACGGAATGAGTGCGTTTAAGTTATTGACGTAAGCACAGTAGTTCAAATACCCTTACAGTTTACAGTGATGGATGAAATAGCTGTTTGTCTGCTGCTGAATCACTACGCTCAGACACTTGTTCGTTTGTTCGTATCGATAAAATAGTTGCTTGAGAAAGAGACTGAAGCATGCTGTTCATGTGCGAAATTCACACAAAATTTTCGAAGGACACTATACCAATTTCCAGCCGTAACGAAGCGTTTGCTGAGCCGCGCCTCCTGCTGCCCCGCCTCTTCGCATATTTACGGTGCTGCACAATGCGAGCGCAAGTTTCGGGCGAACTGCGTGATTTTCTAACTTTGAGAACCTAACAATCGCATGAATTTGCAAAAAAAAAAAAAAAAAAAATTGAAAAAGTTGAAACAACTCGCCTGTGAGGTTCATTTAAAAGTTCCTTCAAGCTGGACTTAATGACAGATGAATGATCTGCTTTTGGGAATAAGTTGGTAAATTTTGTTTTACTCTATTATGAATATGAAGTTGATATTCGATCAAATGTATTGCCTTTTCTAATATTTTAATTACTGTATGAGTTATTCACTTGTAAGATTGCTGTATATTTCTGTATTGTCTGTTTTAATGGCACGTGTGGTTCGTAGTTGCGCTGTCTAAAATAACACTTGGCTACTTTTTACTATTATTTTGCTAAGAGTCACAACCGAGTTATAGCATGTGTCATACTATTGTCTTTTTAATGTACACTGTTCATTTGCTGGAACACAGAGACAGATAAGACATGCACATTGTCTTAAAGAAGTAATTGTTTGTGAATTGCCGATATTACGAATTGAAAGTGTTTCCCCCCCTACAATTTTAAACCCCATAAGAAACGGCATTGTGTAAAATGATTTCTAGATGTAATAACACGAGATTAAATATAGTTTTAATTTTTTTAAAGCATGTTTTGCCTTAAATTTTTAGCCGTTAAACCAATGCACTTACACGTGCACATTTGTTTAATTTTACGTACACTGCCCATTGACTATGTAACAAGGGAGTTATAGAATACACGTTTATAAAGATTAATAATTAAGAAGTGTAGGTAGAACTACCCGTCATCATTGCTAACAATTATAAATTGGGATTTCAGCCAGAGAGGTAAGCGTTTATTAAAAGCTGAATCTGCCTTAGCCACGGGGGCCACATTCGCGCAGCTAACGGGGTACGTGTAAATTAGGGCGTGTGGTCACGTGATCCTGACGCCCCCTCTCGGTTGAGTTTATAAGTTCAGCGGGGCGCGCGCATGTTGATGGCGGTAGGCGGGCTGTCTTGGCCATCATCTTCTCTCTTCTCCTCTCCTGTCCTCTCCTGTCCTCTCCTCTTCTCTCCTCTCCTCTCCTCTCCCCTGTTTGCTTTAACAAATTTAAGGGAGCACCCCACTACCACGGCCGACTGACGCAGTTCCGACTACAACTACATCTCGGCTTAACTACCCGACGCCGAAATCTAAAAAAAAGTCGTAAACGTCTGTGAGGGATGTCGAAAGATGCTGGTTATTTTAAAAATGGAGGGACAAAGCGTGGCTTCTCTTTAATGAAAGTGCCATTGCTCGTTGACACATCAAGGAGGGAAACGCCTTCTCTAACACCACCTCTGTTCCTGAAAGCATCGATGAAGTGGTCGCGATCGATGAAGTGGTGTGCTCGAGCTAGACGATACATCACGGAAAACGTTTACCTTTGGCTTATTCGGTATAATCAGGGTAAAGGCACTAATTGTTTGTCGGTAATTTATTTACTCTGAACTTACTAATTTTGATCTACTTTGAGAAAGTTTCCCCAAAACAGGGCTTCAACCCCACACAATGTAAGTCCAATCTGACCCGTATTTAAATAAACCGGTTATCTAATAGAACACAGAGGTTATGATAAGTTTGTGTCTGTAGACCTGAGGAGGTATCATCAGAATGAAGTAATAGGCTGTGGCTATTTCCTTCACTGTACCCCCCCAACTGACGTACTCGCTGTATGAAGTGAATCAGGTGCTGAGGGTCCGTATTCCGGGTTCTGAAGCTGCAGCTCCCCCCTCCCCACCCTGTTCATGCTTGAGTCCCAACTGCGAGTGTCAGATTTGCTCCAGATTCCGTGACCTGCTGAATCGTCCACAGACGAACGGTGACATCGATTAGCGGAGGCACAGCTGGGGATTTGCGCCGTGCAGTTTTACAGCCGTTTTCCTTTCTCATTCAGGAGTTTCAGTTCAGGATTTAAGGTATTCGCTGTCCCACTGGCAGGAACTGGCATGGCCCTGTTTGTGGGCTTTTCTTTGTAATGGGATGTTAACCTTCTCTGTGTTTGCAGTGGAGGGTCACACTTCTTTTGCAGGCCTGTTTCCTATACGGACCTGCCTAATGGGCAATTTGCATGCGTTCATCATGTGCTTAGAACTCAGCTGCATTGTTTATTGTTTTCTTCCTGGCCTGATGCTTTAATTGTGAAACCTGACTGACAAGTTAGTATTAGAGGGTTTACCCGTTCATGCAGTAGGATCTGTGCTGAAGCGATTGGGGTTAAGGAGTATGAATCCACAAAAGCCTGGCCCCTTCTGGAATCTGCAGTGGCAGAAATGCGTGTGCTTAATCGTCCCTTGGCCGCGATACGCTTTTCAGAACTCTTCTCCCTAATGTGATGTTAGTTTTTTGAATAGAGGTTGGGCTGGCATTTTTTCCGGGACGTTCCGTACTTAATTTTCTTGAAAATGTCTTCTACTCTGTCATCCTGAGCCCTTGTGCATGGCACGGATTTCTTCTCGTTTGTGCTTCGGGTCTCCCCTGTTGTCTCTTTGGCGGTGGGGAGCGGGTGGGGGGTGGGGGGGTTGGCAGTTGCACTTTGAAGCCGTTTGGAGTTCTGAATGTTGGGCATAGTTGGGATTTTTGAGGTCTGCGTGCTTTTATCTGTTGTGTGGATGGGGTGCCGAGCCGTTCTAGGTGTGGCGGGGGCTAAAACCCAGAGCAGCTGCGTGTTGGGCTGCGGGTCCTGCTGGCAGCCAGCTGCAGGCGACTCGCCCACCGTCGCCTTTGACACCACCGTGTGCGAGAGACCAGCCAACAGGAATCTGCACGGCTGAAGTGAGCAAACATTTCCAGCCACCTACAGGTCATCGTGGGGCTTTTCTTTTATTTTTTTTTTGGGTGGATTTGAATCCATTCATCATGTGCATTACGTTACGCCGTGGTTATGAAATGCATTTCCACTCTTCTTTGTCGGGGGCAGAAGGGGAAACGTAAACGGACATCGATCTTGGCACCACTCTTTTTATCTGGACATGTTTTCATGAGCAGGTGGGCCAGATTTGTGTGTGTGTGTGGGGGGGGGTGGATTTCCAGTTACTGTAGCTGTGATTTACTAATGAATTCACCCTTAAATCTGCTTCTGTCTTATGCACATAGGTGCTGTGGAATCCACCTACATAGGCTGTCCAAAGACGCATCTCGGGGGTAATGAATACCCCCCGCACAGCTCCCACCCACTGTGCTTGTACAGGGGGTGTGGCATTAACAAGCAGAGGTTATCCACTGTGTAAAGTCTGGGGCCCTTCTATGTGTGTGGTGTCGGGTTCCTGGGTTCCCTGTTTGAAGTGGCCGGGCGAGAGGGGGCGAGAGGGGGCGAGCCAGGCCTGTAAGTCTTGTCACACTTGCGGCCCCTGTAATTGAACTTCAAAAGCAGCAAAGCACAGCAAGGCAGAGAGGGAGAGCAGGCGATGAACGGGGCGTCTCCTCCGCCCGAGTTCTTTAAGGAGAGGAGATCTGTGTCTCTCGGGGCGATTCAACCGTTCTCTGTTCTTCTGACTTGAAGGTGCAGCGGGGAGGAGCCGTAAACCACACAGTCGACTTGTTTTTTTATGTTTGTCAGTCAAAGTGGGGGTGTGTGTGTTCGCTTCCTGACTTGTGTGCTATTACTATGGATTTTATTGCCCCCAGGACCCCGGGGACAGGATGGCTCAAAAAGCCTGCTCCCTCAGTAGGATGCAACTCAATTGTAGATTTGTGCTCCAGGGTGCTCATGAATTTGGGCCTCGACTGAGGCCAGCGGTGTCCTGTGTTTACGGAGTTAATACTGAGTAAGGATGTGGTTGGTGATGAGGAGGGGGTCAGCCTTTGGATGGAGCTGACGTTTGCAGAGAGATGTGGTTCTTGCGTATGGGGTTTCTGTGAGATACCCTCCCCTATGGGCCTTTGACAGGTTCTGACGCGTCTTTTGGAACAGCATTCAGAGTTTACACCATTGTGTAGGGCTTGGGTGTCAAAAGTCAAACTAGTCCTGAAAGAGACTGGGATATTAAAAGATTATCTAGGAATGATGTCTGCAATGAGCTGATTGGTTTAACCCCTGGGGACTGACAGGGAGGTAATGTGCACCAACGGTATCATATTTCTCGTGTCTAACTGAGATATTTTCATCTGATCTCAAAGACCTCTCAGTTATAGGAATAAATCAGTTGAAAATCGTTGATGCTTATTTTTATACTGAACAAAAATAAACACTAAGTTGAGTTTAGTTCACACTAAACTCAAAAGGTTTCGTTGAAGAGGAGTTAATAAATGAAGGTGAAATTGATTCATTAGACCTTGTTAGTGACAGAGAGGCCCTGAAAAACGAGGTTGATCGTGGAATAGTGATCATCTGTGTCGGATGCCATCACAATCTGCATGGAATGCCAGCTGATCCGAGGTGATCTGGCCTTTGATGGGGACCGGGGGAATGTTGCTCCACTTCTGTGTGAAGTTGTCTGATCCTGGAGCACTGATCCAGTGCACCTCAGGGATGCTCAAAGGGTGACGTGTCTGGGGAGTATGCAGGCCGTGTGGTCTGCGGTTCTGAAGCCGGTTGGATGCAGCAGAGGCAGCTAACGGCAAAGGAATGGGCTAAGCGGCCTGCCAGCGGCATGTCCTGGGCCACTGCGTTCCACTGCGTTTCACTGCGTTTCTTAACGAACACTGCGCAGCTTCATCTGTCATTTTATTGTGCCCAGATTAAGAAGTGGCTGCGTCGTGATCATGCTGCTCAGTCCCCGTGTTGGTCTGGCAAACCTGTGCAGGAGGTTGATAATCGATGCTTTTGTATTGAGAAATATCACAGTTAAAAAAAAAAAACAGTTATTTGGCAAAATTTGAAAGACATTTTATATTACTACAAAAGAATCCTGGATTTTTTTCTCAAACTGCTGCAAATTGTGTGCAAAACCATATATGTTGCTTTCACATTTTTAATCTATGTAGTTTCTACATCTGTGAATTGTGGTGATTGGTTTTTACATTAAGAGACTGGATGGCATGGTTTAGGTTGGGGGATCGTTCATGGCCAACGGCTTTTCCTCTGCCCTGATCTGTACAGGGACTGTGCTGTTTGACAGTTGTGAGCTGGAATGTATATGTTGTGAGGCTCAGGACCTTGTCGGCCTCTGTTTGACCTGATGGGTAAATTTGTGACAATGAAATGATATCTCCAAAATAGCAGCAGCTAACGGTTATCAGCGTAGTCTTTGGACGTTACCTTGGCAGTTTAGGCTTGTGACCACCCTGAACCTTCGGCGTTGAAGGAGGCCACAGCTTTTGGTAGCAAATGGACCCCTCCCCCACCCCCCCAAAAAACCCTTCAAAATTTCCCAGTGTTTCAGGAAGATGGCTGGAATGTATCTCTGTAGTAAAACACTGATTTATTATATGTGATGCAGGACAAAGTGCACATTTGCTATTACTTTGCATATCAATCTGCTTGCCCCAAAGTACCCATTTACGAAATCTGTGAATAGTTGGTGTTCTGTCTCTAGGAGGGGGGTGGAGCATTCTGGAGCCTGGGGCAGGCCCCCCTCTTGTGCCATGGAAGCAGTAGGCATTTGAAGTGATCGTCTGATGACGGGTCCCCCCCCCCCCAGTCGTAAAGCGCACATTCCCAGGGGGCTTCCTGTGTTAGAGGGTGGAGTCAGAGAGAGAAAGGAATAGGAAGGGGAGGCTGATGGAGGCCTTTTTGTGCAGCACCTCCTAAAAAGCCCGTCGCCTGGGCTGCAGGATTGTGGCCGTCTCACCCCACAGGACATGTGGTACGTAGAGGTGGCTTTTGGGGGAGGGGACTAAGCGGAGATGTGAGCTTGGCGCCTCTGTGTCACCTGATGGACCTTCATGCTCTGGCCTGGGACTCCAGCTACCGCTCCTCTCTCCTCCAGAGCGGAGCGGAGGCAGCCTGACAGAATGTGAGGATTCTTGTGGAGATGCATGTTCTGCCCTCACCTGTCCGACTGGAAAAGCGACCCGAAGAGATCTCCTATGCTTTCGCGGGTGGAAAATCGCTTCCTTCTGAGTCGTAATGAAAATATGAATTTTCAGCAATACCAGGGCTGGATTACTTCAATTGTGTGAAGTGAAAATGTGCAAATTAATGATTGGTGTCAGTACTTTAAACGTGGTCACTCACCTGCTGAATGGCAGTTTTAGATTTGAGGAACATCCAGAGATGAAAGATCAGACTGACGCAGAGGGAGTAACAGGCCGGGGTGTTTGGGATGTGGCTCCTCGGAGCGGAGCTGCTGGCATCGCTGTTACCGTCCGGGTTCCAATGGTCTCCCGCTTGATGTCTTGCCCGTTGGGGGCGTGCCGCGTGTCGTCTCCCCGGCCATGTCCGCCCGCCCGCTCGATTTATTAAGGGGCCACTCGCTGCAGTTTCACCACTCTGCCTTTTATCAAGTTCAGAGTTCACGCCTGTTCATGGGCTTTGAAGGGGCCAGATTCCACGGATTTACTGCCTCCCCGCTCCACCCCGCCAGTAGGGCTGTTTGGCACCGGGGCGGCCAGGTGCTTCTTGTTTAGGCGGTCGGTGGCCTCCCTGTTTGTCTAGAGCTGGAGGGGCCAAGGTGGGGGTGTGGAGGCGGTTCACAGAGGAGCAATGCTTTTAAGAACTCCCTGCAGGTCTGGCTCGAGCGCCGAAGCCTCCGCCTTTGCACACATCTCGCAAATGTCGTCCCCATCAATCTTCCGGCATTTTCAAGAAGATGTTTTGCTCAATTTCACCAGAAGCCCTTTTCCTGGGCCGGTAATGCAGTACATACTGTATGTACGCATGAGAACAGTATGTACTGCATTAGGAGTGGGATGTTTTCTAGTGATGTAACGTGACCCCCGGGAAAGTCAAAAAACCGTTAAAAGCCATCAACAACAAAAAAAACATTTGAATGAACTAACCGGGCAGGGTTTACTATCTCAAGTAAAGAGACGGCACGCTCTCCACCATCTTGAGAAACGTTTCTCAGCGTGTGATGTTCATCGTTGCTTCAGTTACCCTTTCAGAATTTTGCGGGAAGTAGCATGTCATCTGGCTACCACTTGCCTACCGTCTCATCCAACCTGAGGATTTAGCAGAATGTAGCATGTGAACCGGTCTGTATAAATTCAGGTTGTCCTTACGCTCATGAAGATCGGTTAGCAACGCCGCATGCTATCGATTTAGTAAATCGTGGAAGCGATGAGCACTGAAGTGGAGGTGAAGAGAGGGACGGCTTCACAGCTACAGCATCGTTTGAAAGAGGAGATTTCGAGGATAAATGAGGTAAGGAGACGGCGTGACAGCACTTCTCACAGTTTAAAGTCCGACACGTTTATTAAACAAGAATACGCCGAATATATACGGATAACTAGCTTTTCGGCGCCACAATACTCATCCCATTAATATTTTAGACTCGCTTCTAAACTGTTCACCAAGCTGTGGGGATACGTAGATGTCTGTATAGCATCGAAAAGTCGGCGTCTGGGCTAACGTTTTACCCGTCATCTAAAGCCCTGGTGGTTGTTGCACATGCGGAACATAATGATCATGGCAGCCCTGTTTGTCTGGTTCAGGGTGGTGCAGACATGGGTGAATTTGGCTACGTTCTTCTCCGCTGCCTGAGCCTCTGTGGGTAGTTTCATAGCTGCTGTACAGGTGTCTTTAAGCGGTCTGTGGTTACGGATGGGATCCTTCAGCTGCTCAGGCGTAATCTGCTTGGTTGTCTTGTGGCCGACTTTGAAGCCTTACACATGCATGCCTGGTTTGCATCAGGATTGGTAACGGTTACCGGTTTAGTATGTACTGGATTTCTGTTCCCTTCATGATGTTGAGATGGTCTGTTCATTGCTCTGAGGATGAACTGTTACAGTGACACTGGTTTTCACACCTGTTTGCAGCTTGAACTGAAGAGCAAAAACTCTGCTGTGGTGGTTCTTCTGTTTCCCTGATGTCAGCTTACCCATGAGTTACCCATCTAGCTGCCTTGTCCTTTTCCTCTTAAAGGGACGGTACCCCTCTAGCTGCCTTGTCCTTTTCCTCTTAAAGGGACGGTACCCCTCTAGCTGCCTTGTCCTTTTCCTCTTAAAGGGACG
>JAABNY020000080.1:2993191-3005216 GCA_015164015.2 Brevimyrus niger
GGGGGGGGGGGGGGGGGGGGGGGGGGCAGCTTCCTTGCCAGTGAGGGAACTGAGCCAAGCCACGACATGGAAGGATGCATCTCATTAGATGATGGCAGGGGGCCGCAGTGAGGGTGGGGCTCTCTCAGGGTCCCGCTTCATGGAGCCAACCACCTTCAAAATGGGGGGGGGGGGGGCTTCCTCTGCACACACTTCAATCATGCGCAATCGGCAGCAGCTCCTTCCGCGTCAAAAATGCACCCCCCCACAGGAGCCAACCCGGTCAGACGTACCAAACACGCCCATATCGGGTTCTGGTTTCCCCTGGAGACTCACGGCATGATGGCTTTGCTCATAAAGCGCTGGGGACGGTTACCGGGAACAACCGCAGGTGACGTCAATGACCCAGGAAAGAGGCTCCCAGCATCGAGAACCCAGTCCCCGCCCCGCGGATCTCATCCCCAGCATTATTCCAGAATTTTCCACAGCCAAACCTTCACAATCTAATGTTAGATACAATGGAACCTGAATGATCATTTAAGAAAATTTCATTTATTTAAAGAATGCATTTATCCAAGACCAAATGTCTCAGCGTAAGACTATCGCCTTACACTCACTCACTGGTTATGCCTTTAGCTTAAATGGCCGAAAGCAAACGCCCTGTGTGACTCACTATCGCACCTCCGCATCACCGGACGGGAATGTTAGGCCACTCCTCCATGCATAACTACTAATTCACCACCACTTGTGGGTTCAAGCATTTGGGGGTTCAACTGTTCCTTTCAGGTCCTGCGCCATGCCAAGCTAAGAAAAAATTAAATGCCGTGCAAAATAATATTACGGTAATATTTCAGGCAAGCAGACTATAAATCTAGAATAGACTTTCATCTCACTGCACTTATATATAAATGTGTGCTTGGCTCGTCACTTTGATGCCAGGGACTGCCAATGATTTAATCAAAAACGAAACGCAAATTTAGGTATTTGTAGAAATATTTGGACAATGAAAACATGCTTTAATGCTACCGGCGTCGTGATTCATGTTTTTATTGCTCTGAAATGCATTAAATGGTCAGCCAAGAACTCTTAAATACGTCTCCTGTGTAAGGGGAAATAAATTACGTGGCGGATCTGGAATTCCATGCTGCACAGTCACTAACGGCAGGAACGGCTCATTCTCACACGATACGCTCCTGCGTAAACAAATCACACCGCGTTTCCCTCCCGGCCAGCCTCCGCCTCACACCGCACACCTGCTCAAAGTGCAGCAGGAGCGGAGGGGGCTAATCAGTAAATGACCAAAGGCTCTGCGGCCTGACCGATACAAAACAGGATTTCAATTGAACTACCAACCCTGGGCCCAAATTAAGCCCCGCCCCCAGCCCCCCAGGAGGTGCCTGCTGACACCGTCCCTGGGGAATGCAGAGCCACACTGCACACTCTCGCCAGTGAGCCGGGTGTCTGCTGGAAGGCGCAGGACCGCTGCCAGGTGCCGATGTCCAGCCCAAGAGAAACAGACCCGGCCGGCCGGCCGACCTCAGCGCTCTGCTCGCATTATCAATCATTAACCAGGAAAACGGCGACGTCCGGGTTAAAGCAGGAGGCTATGAAACTACAGCCCCCGACCCCAGAAAAATGGAAGAACACCGATGCTGTTCTTTGATAATCTTCCTTTGTATGGTCGGCCCACTGTTGCCATGACAACCAGGATGACCGTTTTCCCCCCCACAGTGGTAAAACACAAAAAAAAAAAAAACTCCTGCGGCCATTTTGAGACTTTCTCTACCACTTGGAAAGCAGCTCCGCTGATATATCAGTGTTCTTTACCCTCCCCTTCCTCCCGCTCTTCCTCCCCAACACATCACAAAGCCACGGCTTCAAACACGGCAGTCAGACCGCACCGGATCGCGGGGGGGGGGGGCCAGGCCGGCGACGGAAAGGCAGAGCGGTTTCCCGGGAGCAGGAGAGAGGCGGGGCAGCCCTCAGGGACAGCCACACATGCTCCCCGCAGCCAATCAGAATCCGCTCTGCCCAGACCACCTGGGTATTTATGACACGGATTTCCTGCAAGACATAACAACCTCCAGGTGGCGGCCTGCTGTGCTCGTGTGAATGGCTTACTAGTGAGCAGGGACATCAGGCCACGTACAACATCGGCCTCCGTCACGGAGTGTCCGTCTAGGGAGCGTCGTTAGAGAAATGTACTCATCTGAAAAGTGAGCTCAGTGACCTCAGAGTCCGACACACACACACACTCCTACCCCCTACAAACACATACCTACCTAGCTCCATTTTTGAACTGAGAATGCAAGTTAAGTTCTTAATTTCATCGGTCATTGACGTAACCTAGGAGGGCGGGGTCCGTGGTGATGTCACGTGTGGAACAGAGGAGTCGCTGGAGGTTCTAGCTTGTTGTGCTTCAGCAGAAGCATCATGGCAGAAGGTACCAGCATAATGTGTGGGGGGGGGGGGGTCTACTGATCTGCTCACAGGCCCCACCCACCATAAACCCTGGGGTTGTCGTGGCCCACCTCGAGGTGTAGACCTCCTCGGTGAGTGTACGGCAGGCTGCGGACAGGACTTTGGGGTGGGGGAGCAAGCCCCTGTCATTCTGGCCGGTGCTGTGGAGCACCCCCCACCATGAACATGCCCCCCCCCCCCCAGAGGGTTCTGTAATTATCATAACGCCTGAGAAACAGTCCCACTAAAAGCTGCCGCCTATTTATACACGACCCACATGTAGCCACTAGCATCGCAGACAGGCTGGGGCTGGCTGGCACGGGGGCACTGGGGGTGCGCCAAGCATGAGGGGCTGGGCAGCCCGGGCGGGGTGTGTACCAGCATACCAGTCCCCGGAGTCCAGACCGAATTCCGCGCCCTGCGCCGTAATGACTTCCACATTTCCCAGCCCTTTATCTCGCCTCACGCCGTCGCCCCGGGGGCCACATGCCGCCCTCCCCGGGGGCCGCGTGCTGCATCCTGCGCAGCTGCGTATAGCATGACGGGGAGGCTGTAAAGGAGCGCGCCGTGCGTTTAAACTGAAGACCAGACGTGCACACGCCATCGGGTTGATTTACGGGTCTCGACCGTATTTCAGCAAACAGGAAAACCGTGGGGGGGGGAGGGAGGGAGGGAGGGAGGAGAGACAACAAAAGACATGGGGATGCAGAGACGTTCCTCGGGGCTGAAAATGTGGTTGTGTTTTTCCTATGTGCCTTTCAGCATTACGGTCTGTTCTATGTAAGAATGCCCCCCCCCCCTCCCCCCAATCCCATGCGACAGCCGCTTTCCGGTTTCCATGGCGAAGCTGGCAGGTCGTCACTCATTCTCCCGGCACCACGGTCCCGTTCTGGAGTCCTGCCCCCTCCAGGGCACAGCCGGATAAGCGTCTATCCGCGACACCTTGGCCCCCCCCAGGGGGGGTGCCGTAAGCCCCCCCCCGCGACACCGAGCAGTGAGCAGTTTAATCCGCTCGTGAACTGACAGCACGTGACAGCGAGCGTTACCTGTGGCTGCCTGAGTGTCAGGGCCGAGCGTCCTGATTGGTCTCTTAGGATGGGGCGGGGTCAGGTAAAGTCTGACTCTAGAAACCGGGGGGTAACAAGAAGTAAACAGTGACGACGTGTGACTCTGGTGAGGGGGGGGCGGCATGACCTGGTGTGTGACCTTGGCTGCACAGACTCCGCCCATGGTGCCCCATGCCTGTTTGGGTAGTTAAGGTGCAACTCCTGGTGGATTACAGCTCTAATGGTGGGGGGGGGGGGGCACTTGAAAACCTCTCACTCATAACTGAACCGTGAGTGCCACTGAGGCAGCGGTCATAAGTGGGCCCCCCCCCGTCGCTGTGTTTGTTTTTTCGGGGTCATTAATAGACAGGGCAGCGGGTTCCTTTAAGCATTAAGAGCTTCAGCAGTCCTACTCAGCACCACACCAAAGGCAACGTGACTCACTGAAAACACCACTGATAAAAGTACCAGATTTGCCACAATCGGCCACATTCAAATCCCCCCCCCCCCGACGCAAACCCCCCAGCCCAGAGCGGAAACACACGCTGAAACCTGTGATTCGGGAAGCAGCGAGGAGGCGACGCTTCTTCCAGATCTGTGGTTACAATGTGCCACAGTGGTCTGATCACACACACATAAAGCCACACCCCCCCCCCCCTCAGACTGTCGAATGCACGGATAAGATGGCGGGACTCGCTGCCCCAGGAATGACTGAGTCCTTTTATGTATGGAGAGATGTAACAGTGCTTGCATTGATTTAATACCATAAATCAGTTTATTTACTGTTCTGCTCCACGCTGGTGATGTCATCAGCCACTCCCACCAGCCGTTTAATGAAAACAAGACTATCTTCTGTGTTCTTCTCCCAAACAGCACTTTTTCACATTAAGATGGGTTATAAATGTGACGAGTGTGTTTTTCCTGCATGGATGCAGCTCAGTCGTGGTTAGTCAGAAAAGGAGACTTTGATATTAACATCCAGCACTAATGAGCCGTCAGTCAGGTCAGAGTGAAGTCTCGAAGATGACACCGTCACACCGATATGGTATCGGGTATGCCACCAGCTATACTTTTTGATTATTATTTCGCAAATAATCAAGCAACTGCCTTCAAAGACATTCAATGTGTTAAAAAAAAAAACTCTGTAAAAAATGTGTAATAATAAGGTGCAAAAAATAACCGTCTGCCCCTTAGGACCGCGTGTGGCAGTCTGTCAAACTCCACTGCACACCCCCCGGCAGGCGGCTCGCGGCGCTGTGCTGAGAAAACTGGCACTGTCATTATGCGGGGAAGTAAACAACCTTTTAAAACATTCTAACCTCGGAAAAAAGACGCAGTACAAAACCATTTCCTATAAATCCGTATAACCGACTCTCCCTGAAGTTTGCCACGACGGCGAATATAACACTAACGGAATACAAGCGGCACAATATATCAGGCTTGGCCTTAATGGGATTTCAGACACTAAGATGATTGAGGGGGGGCGACTGGCAGACAGCATCATGATTATTACTAACGTGCTCCTCCGGTGTCTCTTCACACAGCCCGTCTGACAGCGTTCAGGCGCTCAGGGGAGTTCATCTGTAACAGCACAACATAAATCTGTTTGCAAACACCGACGACCCCAGGCGGGATCAGGAGGCAATTTTACAGCGCAAGCATCTATAAATCTGCACCGATGACGTTCCCGGAGATCCGTCTGGCCGACAGACAATCTACCGTGATCACGGCAGAGATACCACAGCCAGGACGTTTGATCCAATTAGCGATTAACTTAATTACCAAAGACACCGGAGGACTGCGGAAGCACCAAGACTTTAACGCGATAAAGAGGGCACGATAGAGGAAAGAGCCAGAGCTTATTAGGGGACTTCCCAGATGTAAATAATGGGAACTGTCAACGCACCTGTGCCAAACTTCCATCTTTAAAGAGAACAGCAAATTAAACGAAATTTCTTCACACCATTTACGAAAAAATAAACAATATATTATAAGAGATAGACTGACGTTGAGAGGGTTGTTACTTTGTTGTCCCATGCCGAAAAAGACAGCATCTAAATTCAGACTGAGCGCAACCATAAGTCACGTCGCAGGCAGCTCTGTACGATCGGTTAATATCGGCTATGCAAACTAAAATATATTAGCAAAAATGGAACAACGTCTCCTCCGCTCTTCTTAATCACTTACCCTGATATGAGACCGCGGTCCCGGAACAATGCGCTGTTGTACAGGAATGGGTGCCGTCAATTACGCAGCTGTATTTTCTCGCTCAGGCAATTCCTCCAGCATCGCAATTTTCTCTTTTTCCACAGTAGTTGCACATTCGCAGCACTCGCAATTCACAAAACGTGTAACGTCGGTTTTAAAGTATATTTCAAAAGCAGGATCGTGGCAAAAGAAGCAGGAAAAACAGATTCGTACAGTTAGTGTAAACAGCACTCCGTCGTTAAATCGCCATCCCCCCCCTACCCCGATGCTGGTGAGAGCCAGTATGAAAGTGTGCCGTCGCATCAGAGGGAGGCTCCGCTCCGGTGTCCGCGGGGCCGCGCGCGCAGGCGCGCTCCGAGCGGCCCGCGGTGTGCGCGGGCACGTCAGCCGCCGCGCGCGCCTCGCGCCGCCGCCTGCGTACCGAGAATTTTCGCTTCAAATTATTTTTGTGGTTGTGGTTACTCATTTTTATTCATTTTGTAACCCATTATATACAAACCTATACGAAATGTCATTCGGCCACAGAATAACTTGGATTTAACCCTGGCCATTTGCCCGCAGGCTTTTTAAAAAAATTATTATTACCCATTATGTGCACTTCCTATATCAGGCCATCGCATTCGTCTTCTAACCTCTAATCCAGTACAAGGTCACGTGGGGTGATAAAGGTATTAATAGTGGAAATGTATACCATAGCACATTTAAGTGCGCTTTCAAGAAATATAACACAGTATAGTCGTATAATAAAACATTTTTTAAAGTAGGTGTTAGATTGGTGTATAAGCCTGCGGAATCTGTTGGTGGTTTCACCACCATATCCGTGGTTGAGCCATTTATTTCGCGAGAACTGCCCTGAGACTGGGTTGGGACGGCTCAACAGAAACAAGAAGTCCGACGCAGTGTGCATCATTGGCAGTGCCTAGTGAAAGACATGGTCTGGGGGGTGGGGGGGGCGACATGAAGGGGAGCCCGTTGGTCCTCCCTCCTATCCCACAGATATTACTGAATACTAGACAGCCTCAAAGGAATGGCACTGATTAGAAATGCCCCCCCCACCCCACCCCTGGCACAATGGGGTGCACAGAGCAGCCTCACAGTGGTAACTGGGAGGGGGAACATACCAGCAGCCCACTCGAAATGACCAACAAAGGCGCTGTGCAGTGGGAGGGGCCACGTGATGTGGCGACGACACGTCCCCTCTGCTCCTCGGGCAGGAAGCCGTACCTGGCGGCTGTACTTTGGAACGGCCCCAGCCATTTCGGGGAGATTGTGAGAGTTTGCTGATGTCATTGTCTATGCCTTATGAGAGGGCTCTCCTGAATGGCCACGTGCAGCCCCCCTTACAGTGCCAGCTTCTGTTTCAAAGCCAGATATTTCATAAATAACCTATTGAATCCAGGGCCTGTGTCAGCCCCCCCCCCCCAGCTCTGATAACTGCATGTCACCTCGTGGGATCTCTCATTTCTCAGCCAGCCTGGGGGCTGTACTACAGGACCGTCTCTGTGGGAGGGGAGGGGGATCACTGGCCTGAGGCAGGGGCCGTGTGCCGTGTGGGCTGCCAGCACCGTGCGGGGGCCCAGGAGACCCATCCTATCATGGCCGGATGGCCTATGGCTGGGATAAGCCCCCCCACTGCACGGCTGTGACCCCACTTAATAAACCCTAATGAGCCGTGAGCCTCTCACTTGGCCAATGCTGTACCGCGATCACAGCCGCTTGCACCGCTCTTTAAAGCCGGACTTTCAATGCGTGTCTGTTACACAGCAGGGCTGCCGACGTAGGTCAGCCGGCTGGAGTGAGATTTTCAATTTGAGACAAATCTGCACACAGACGCACACGCATTTACACGTACGTATTACCTTGCAAGCCACCCCGAAGCTTTTGACGTAGCTAATTTTAGGTTCGCAATGGAATAATGTAAGTCTGCCGTAAGAGTCCTTGCGTGAGAGTCGGAAGGCGTGAGTGTTGTCGGCCCTGCACGCACTCATTCATATGCACATACTTATGTCTGTAAATCTGAGAAAACACCCGTAATTAGAAAACCAAAGTGCATTTCATGGCTTCTGAAATCCGAACACCATTTCCCATCAGGCTGTGGGCTCGTCTTCTGTTTACATGCAGACTGAGCCGTTCAGCGCCCGCTTGGCGGAAGCGGCATCCCACAGCTTCGGCGGCTCTGAAGGTAAACGCAGCGGGAAGTCGCCGCCCCCCTGGGCCCCAAGGGGCCGCCGTGCGTGCAGGGCTGACAACACTCACTCCCTGGGCCCCGAGGGGCCGCCGCCGACCACCGTTCCCTGCTCTGTTATTTAGAAAAGTGAAGAGAATTTCATATCCCGAATTCATGCATTTTTATGTATCTTATATGCAAGTACAGCTCATAAACCGAAAGTGAGAATATTCGAATTACACTGAAATCGAGGCCAGAGGGTACTAGTTAACCCTGTAAAGCCCGCATTATTAAATAATTGCCAAAAAAATTCAAATTTTCAGAGACTGAACTGTTTTCTGGATGCTTTTAACCAAAAGAACAAGAAAGATTGAAGCATGACCTGGATATCCCATTTTTTGTGTCATATTTGACACATCGGGTATTTCTGGACATGTACAGATCATATTTTGTCAACCATAAAGATACGTTTGTGTGCCTTTAGGAAACACTTGGCATAGTTAAACAAGTTTTACAGCATTTGACAACTTTTCTGAGTATTTTGTACCATTTTTGGGCTTTCTATCTGTCTTCCTGGGCAGTGCTTGTATCTCTGTCCTGTTTCCTCTTGGTAAAAGGTCAGTTCCTTTCTCACACCTAGAGACATGCCAGTGGTTCATCTTTTGCATGGGGGTGATTTCTTTGTGTTTCTACCCATTTTATATTTATGCACTAAAGCCAAAAATAGCTTTTTCAGGACAGAACGTCTTGGGCGCCATTAAAAATACCAGTTACCCCTATAAAGTTTGGTTATTTTTCACCACTGTCAAAGCTGTATGTCACCCCATAGAAATTACACTGACGATGGGGTGATTCGGCCGTAGCAGAAATCCACCTGACCTCAGAATGACCCCCCCCCCAAGTAAACATGGGAACTTGTTTACCGAAATGGGTGGTTGAAGAGAGTGGGTTTTGCACCAGTGCTCACTGTGATGAGCAGCTTTCTCCAGAAGCACATGAACAAACAAATTCTCCTAATGAAGTAAATCCCCGGAGGTCAGCCGCTGTTTGTATAATCTAATGCTAGCTTGTGGGGACAGGGGGGGGGGGGTTGCACAGTGATAAACACAGCTCCTTTGTCATTAACATGCACTTCCTAATTTCTTTTTTTGGGAGGGGGGTTATTATTTATAGTGTATATATACGGGGGGGGGGTGGACAATTCAATGGAAAAAGGACAAAATCACAATGATAAACACATTGTGTCATTTCAGTCTGAATGGCAAACGGCACATCAGCTGCAAAGTAAGCCAGAGAATCAGCCTCTCGCAACACGAGGCAAATTAACACAGTTAAAATGAGGTCACACACTCCCCGCCTGAACTGTGGGTGCGCTACTCACCTAAACCGCAGAGCCGGTTCATTTGTGGAGAAGAACCGTCTGAAAAATCAGCGCATGTCGAACATAGAAATGGCCGGAGATTCGCAGAAACAGCAGCTCCCAAGAGAAACTGCAGGTCGCAAGAGATACTGCAGGTCGCAAGACAAACTGCAGGTCGCAAGAGAAACTGCAGGCCGCAAGACAAACTGCAGGTCGCAAGACTAACTGCAGGTCGCAAGAGAAACTGCAGGTCGCAAGAGAAACTGCAGGTCGCAAGAGAAACTGCAGGTCGGGAGCTGCACGCAGCTAGATTATGATGGCTGCCATTCGGAAAAGGCCGAGGCGTAAAAATGCAACCCGGCGACAGGGGCAATAACCCTGAGCAAAGGGGAACAAGTCACGTGGTCCGATGAGTAACCAGCCATTACACCCTTTATCCCGTTTCCTGCATCCAGATGGACAAAGTCAACCGTTAAACACGTTGGGTCATCTCAGCTGAGCCAGTAGGTCCTGATGATTGCTCTGCAGGAATATGAAGATGCTCATCGTGTGTGTGTGTGTGTGTGTGTGTGTGTGTGTGTATTGGGGTTATGTATATATTACATTATAGGGACTAAATGTCCCCCCAATGTGATAAAAACCTGTTACTTTGACCTTGTCGGGGGTTATAAAAAAATTGATAAAACCCTGTGGCTGCAATCAAAAAGCTACAAATGCGGAAAGTCTTTTTTTTTTTTTTGGTAAAGGTTAGGGCTGGGTAGGGATTAAGGTAGTCATGCTGGGATTAGTGTTATGCCCAAAGAAGTGAGTGGACGGTCCCCACGATGATATGAATACAAATGTGTGCGTCTGTATACATAGCATTATGGTTGCGTGTTGCCAGTGTGAACACACACACACCTACACACACACACACACACACACACACACACACATGTTTTTATAATAAAATGGGAAAAGTCTTCAGCACTGAATTCACCTGGAATTTGGGCTCTGAAGGGGGGAGTCTGAGAGTCGGTGCTGGGAGGTGATGCGCCTCGAGTGGGCGGGGGCCGTGCGGGTCCAAAATGAGGTCAGCTCCCCTGCCCCTGTGGCGGGGCGGTGAACCGGCGTGACCTGGACTGATCCCCCGCCCTTGAGCGGCAGGCCGCTGACGCTGGCTGGGCGGGGCTTCGCACGAAGGCCTCTCCGCTCGGTCCTCACTCGGCCTGCCCGGCCCACGGCCTCTCTCACCACGGACGTGTCTTCAGTTTGCATGGATGTTATTTTGGAAAAGCCAGCCAGACCCCTCCCCCCCCAAATGCTGCATGGCGCTGCCTGATTAGATAAAAAGGGAATCTGGGAAGGAAATCAAATGCGAGTGGCGATCCTCTGTGGCTAATGTAGGCCTCGTACGGAAATACATCTCAAATTATTCCCCCCCCCCCATCGCAGGATGGGGGCACCAACTATCTAATTATCATGGTCAGAGAAAAATGTCAGAACAGGCTGGACCACTTTTGGTTTATCTATACTATGTAACTAAAAATAATTACGTGATAATAATGTGACTATTGGACACGCGGTAATATATTATGGCGACTCAAAAATCTGTCTCAGGCCTGAGAGAATACAGGGACAGCCGAGGGCTTGGCTGCAGAAACGCTGGAAGAATCAGTCGCTTCTGCTTTGACGAAGAGAAAAGTCGAAAAAGCAGCGGAGGGAAAATGAAGCCGCTGTTTCCTCCGCAGTCGCACATGTCTGTGCTTTGACTGCGAAACGTCGATGTTCTGACGTGATTCGAGAGATTCTGTGAAAAAGGCACACACACGCCGACATGACGATGTCACCGCGTCACGTTCTGCACGGAGATAGACCAGAGCGCCTGGAGTTTTCCATCCTGGCCCCCGTCCAACCAGCGAGGCCTTCAGAGCTCGATGGGGCACCACCCCGCTTGGCCCTCTTATTAAAGGTTAACGCGCACCTGCGCTTCAGAGCCCTCTGTACAGGTTGCTTTCTGAGGACCTGGAGAACTCAGCTTGACCCCGAGCAAAGCCGACTCCGAGGAAATTGCTGCAGTTTCCGTAATTGCCCTCATTCACAGATTACCTCACAAGGTAGGCATATTTCAGGCCTGACAACACAACGGCAGATCTGCACCAACGAATCGGAAGGAACTGGAAACGCAAATGATTATTTTTTTTAAACGCAGAACCATATCTGCTCAGTGTCAACGATGTTTTAGCATTTATTAAACGGACAAATCAAGTGTACCGTCTGCTCACAGGCGCGCTGTCGGAATGGGGGGAAAGAAACATCATTTAAAGTTAACAATTAATCGTGGGTGTTAGTTATATTTGACTGTTTAAGTCTGTTTTTATTTATGTTTTTAAGTTTTATCCACTTATACACTTTACCGGATAAAGTCAGTAAATTTTAATTCCAGGCTGAAGGCAGAATCTCTGGGTTTTTGAGTCTGTCTCTTTAATAACTTTGTCACTTACGTCCTGTATATATATCTGAATATATTTTTCCTCCACGGTTTCTGGGTGAGACTGACTCTCCCAGACCCCCACTGCTCGCTTGGGACTGAGGGGGTTGGATCTAACCCTAAACCCTTCGGGAGGGGGGGTTTCAGACCAGGGTGAAGAACGTGTCAGCGGCATGAGGGTGGGGGCTGGTCCCTGCATCTAAAAAGGCTCATTGTTCCACCACAGACCTCCAGTAGGGCAGAGACCCCCCCCCCCCGCCACCCTCACCCCCACCCCCAGCGCAGGGTGGCCTCCTGGCCCCTGGAACGCCCCCCCGAAAACCGGGTGGGGGGAA
>JAABNY020000080.1:3009164-3019784 GCA_015164015.2 Brevimyrus niger
ACTTCCCCCCCCCCCCCCCCCCCCCCCCCCCGCCTCTTTTCCAATCTCGAATAGTGACAATACATTAAAGTGCACTTTTTTTTTGTTCGGGTGGGGGGGCATTTAATTGAGCTCCTGGGACATGATTCCAAATGTTCCTTATCAGCAAGCGCATTTAATTCGCGTTTTTCTTTATGATTCTGCGGCTGGCGATCTGGATGTTGCGATGCTCTACCGGCTTGAACCTTTTTCCAATTAATCATTTTGAACGAGTCAGCAGTGGGTCTTCTGACCATATATACAAACTTAAAACAAATACACACTTTGCAACTGTAATGTAAACTTGCTTTGGTCTTCCGGACATGTGTACACACGGTCAATTCACACATTCTACCATATACCACAACACCCACATAGATTTTGAGAAAATATATTATTTTCCTTAAAATTTCTCATAAATAAATAAAATTCACCACAGGAAATGACTTTGAAAATGACTTTGGCAAAAGTGCATAAATATCAGCAGCCCCACATCCGAATCCCAACATAAATATGCTCGACAATAAAAGCAAAGAAACCATGGAGCCCAGAGCATTGGACAGCTAATGAACCTTCCAGTTAAAGGGACCAGCTGCTCTTGGCCCCGCAGTCCAGCATTTGGCTACAGTGCACGTTAAGGGGACGTCCCTCTCAGGCCCTTGCTGCCTCCCTGCCCCCTCTTCTGAATCCCTTTGCCTCCTCTTCTGCTCTCGGGTCCTCTTCAGCTCTGGGTCCGCCCTCATCGGCCTTTCTTGCGGGCCTTGCCCTTTTTCAGGTCGTGGCGGAATTTGCGGATGGTGCTGTTGATGGCTCCTACACACACCTTCCAGTCCTGTCCGTTCTCCTCCAGCAGCATCCAGGGGAAGCGATCCTTCAGGTGCTCTGCAAGTCACAGTCGGGTTTCAGACACAGCGCCGTTAGGCTGGGATCTGGGAATGATGTCACACGCGAGTCAACAGCGCTCTAGCGCAGCGAGTCGGAAGCTGGAAAGGCACTCCGCAGAACCAGGTTATCGTTTCAAGAAGGAAGACGTTGTGCTTATCCGGCTGCCTTGTCAGATTTAATTTACCCCCAGTTTAAATGACCTTTATTTATTTAGCCCAGACTACCTTAAATCCGACAAGTTGTCCACTTAAGCAAAAAAATCCTGCTTAATGAAACCCACTTCCACTTAAGTTCCCACTTCTAACCTGGCCAATCGTTAGCAATTCTTAGCAACATCAGTGGATAACAACATATTACTCAGTACTTTGCCCATGAAAACACCACAGTGACGCGTCCACAGACGGGGGGTGTGTAACGGATCTAATGAGCCAGGAATAGGGTGTTAAGTTCTGCTGATAAAGGATGCCGCCGTCTTTGATTCTGAGCTCAGGGTGCGGATTTCACCGAGATGAGAATTCCGACTTGAGGGGGGCGTCCTAGAAACTCAATATTTCGGAGTTACGAGCTCAAATGGGATGCAGCATTGGTCCCCAGTATGTGTACTTTGTGGTCATAAGACTCTGCAGAGTGTTTACATGCACGTGTAGCACGACGACTAAAGGGGAAAAGCTGGAAAAGCAGCACTTTAGCCACTTTAACATAACCAGGCCGGTTCTGGACAATGGGAGGCAGACTGGGAGGCAGACTGGGAGACCTCCTCCATGGCAGCGGCCGTCACCCTCACCTCGCAGTGCGCTGATCTTGTTCCGGTCCAGAGCTTGGATGCCGTGCTCCCGGTTTCCATAAACGTTGCTCCGGACCAGCACGTGCTCTGGGAACAGGTACTTGATGAGGAAGCGGGCGACCAGCTCTGGCCGACTGCGCAGGCGTGCTGTGCTCATGGCCACCTGCGGCACCTTCACCTGGCGGCTAGGAGACCCCAGGTACTCTGCAATAAAAGGAAAGAACTCGGTGTGGCCCCCTCTACTGGATTGGATTCGATATTTATGTGACTACTTTCGAAATTAAAGCTCAGCCCACGATTGGGAATTCTCCGGGGTAGTGTTGACTGGCAACAAACAGACGTAAATGTTTATTTTAATTTGCAGTCTGAGAATTGAGAATGTGGATAAAAAGTGTGATATATATACTGAGTCATACACACAATCCCGGAATAGTGGGACACAGCAATCATTCAGACACATTAAACCGACTAACCCAGCGCGTCATCACTGGTGGTCTCTCCGCTGTCCAAGCTGGGCTTCGAGCTGCTCTCCGGTGCCCTCTGCTGGGGGGCTGAGGCCGAGGCCTTGCGGGAGCGAACGGGGCCCTCTCCCTCACCGTCGGACAGCTCCACGTCGATCTCGGCGGCCGGGTTCACTGCAGGCCGGTCAGGATCAGCGGACGCCAGCGGGTCACTGCCAGTGTCACTCTGCACCTTGGGTCTCTTGATGCCAGAAGAAAGCATGAATACGATTTTTGGAGATTTACACAGCCTACAGATGTTT
Source organism: Brevimyrus niger (assembly GCA_015164015.2). Classification (NCBI taxonomy): domain Eukaryota; kingdom Metazoa; phylum Chordata; class Actinopteri; order Osteoglossiformes; family Mormyridae; genus Brevimyrus; species Brevimyrus niger. The sequence goes on from JAABNY020000080.1 coordinate 3,011,615, forward strand.
CTCTTTTCCTGTTTCTTTTCTACTGAAGCTGTTTTGGTTCTGAGGTAAAAGCAGCACAAGCCTCTCTGGAAATGGATCTGGCTGCCTGTTGGCCCCAAGCGTAGCTCCCCCAGACGTCCGCACTGCTCACCCTCTGCTTTTTGGCCTCAAATCGGAGGTATCTGGCAGTGGAGTTCATGATGGAGACGCAGGCTTTCCAGTCCCTGCCATTCTCTTTCAGGTCGAAAGTGGGAAACTTCTTTGCGACCCATTCTGGGAAAGACACAGAGGAGCTACTGGACTGAACAACATAAAAGAGTTTCCCGGACCTATGCCTACAGAACTGGCAGAGCAGAAGGGGTTTTACACCTATGAACTTCAAGGGGAAATTACAAGCAGGCATTCTCTTCGGCTACCTCTCATGGCTGCGATCTTGTTGGGGTCCAGCTTCTTCAGGCCCCTCACAGAGTCGCCCATGATGTTGCTGGAAGTCAGTGTCTCCACAGGGAAAAGGCTTCGCAGAAGGAGGCGCACGGCGCTGCGGGGGCTCATAGCCCCCACCGCTTTCTGCAGCACGCTACTGGGGATACGCACCTTCCTCCTGGGGTCCCCCAGCCACACTGTCGGAAAGGGGGAGGACTCACAGGTGAGTATAAAAACAAAGAGGCTCCTCTATATGTTTTAAATAAAAATCTGCATTCTTAAATCCTGGTTTAATCCTGGATCTGCCGGCAGAGTGCTACCGTGTGAGGGCAGGCTGCTTCCAGGCTCAAACCTTGTGTGAAGCAGGAGAAACTGGGAATAACCTAAAGCCAGCCAGGCAGAGGGCAGAAGCAACTACCTAATGCCAGGGATGACCATCAACTTATCCAGCAGTGCCTCATAGGACAGTTAGGGCTGCTTGATCAATGAGAAACAGAGAAGGTCTAGGGTGGAGTTTGCGGGAAAAAAAATAAAAAAACGTACACAGAGGCACTTCCCATAAACTGAGAAATAAGTGACACTAAAAATGTCTCTGCGGTCTCTTAATTTTTTCCAGAGCTGTTTATGAGTTTGCTTCCATTTTCTGCGTCCTCTCCCTGAGAACCAGCACCTGCATTCATGCCGCATTTTATGGCTGAATTATGGATAAATATGCGAAGTTAGAGGCATAAAAGCAGTAATAAAGGAATGGCTCTCGGGACCTGTCTTATGTTTCCCAGGGCTGGCTCCTGGTGGGCTTTTGCGGGCAGTCTTTGGGCCACTGCCCGCCATCGGCGTGGAGGCCTTCTTGGGGGTCTCCGCGGTGTCCGTGCTGGCTGCCGCCGTGCTTTCTACCTGCAGGCCTTTGCGTGCTTGAGGGGCCAGACGGGGCGGGCTGGGGACCCCCGGGGCTGGGGAGAGGGGTGGCGGTTTCTTAGACTCGCCCTGGACGGAGGGCGGAGGGGAGCCTACCCGGACCAGCTGGGGCATGGGAAGCCCAGAGTCCGTCATCGTGCACCCGTCCATTCTGAACTGGTGCACAGGTACTCCAGTGTTGGAGGGCATCTGGGCTTTCTGGAACAGGAGTAACGTATTAATGAGCTTCAGCCACGCTTATAACCATTAACTTCCCTGAAAGAGAAACCTTAACACTTCCCTGAAAGAGAAACCTTAACACTTCCCTGAAAGAGAAATACTGAATCTAAAGCTTCGCCTCTTGGTTTACTGCTTTGGCCTTCTGGGCTTATTATCAGATAACAGTAGTGATGGAACACATGACGCTTCATAACCCGTTCGTTGTGTTTTTTGACATCACTACACGCAACGCAAACATAGAGCACCATCTAGTGGAGTTAAAAAATACAGCCGACAGTTCATGAAGCATCATTTTGTCCGTCAGTAGATAACAGTAAGAATTACTGATGGTTGAATGAGGCTTCGAAAGTGATGGTGGTTAGGGTTCATCATGTATAACTACAAATAACTGATTGGTAGTTCCCACTGGTTAAAATGGGCCCGAGGTAACCCCAACTACTGTAGTTTACAAATCATCATATCTACCATGGACAGCAGGTACAATGCATACAGGGGACATCGATAAATATAGTTCAGCTATCAAGTTGCTCTGGAAAGTTCTATACCTGCGAGAAGAGTCCAGGACTGAGATGGACAGTCTGTATGCTTGTGACCTTGGCCTGAAGCTGATCAAACTTTTGATCCAGCTTCTGAATCGCCTCATACATGACCTAGGAGAGGGACGCGAAGCAGACTGAGCCAGAAGACATGACACGCGTGAGCGAGAGCGCTCTTCACAGCCGGACGGAAGCTGTTTACCCACCTGGCAGTAGGTGAGAATCTCTCCCAGTGTTATTTGCTGGTCGATGCTGTACAGATCTTCAGAGCTTCCGGGGGCCTGCTGCCCACCACAGAACAACTAATCACAAGCAGCACTAACCTGGGAATTAATCTGAAGCTAAACAGTGGTGACCTTCATGCCAGGGACTGTGGGTGTCAGCAGGGCTTGAACTCACCTCAAACTGCAGCTGGCCATCATACTCCATCCCTACACTCGGCGTATCTTCTGCTGGACACTCTTCTTGACCTTCAGATCCCTGAGAAAAAAAGAGACTACTGAATCGCAAGACCCCCCCCAGTGCTTAAACCCACTATGCTTTAATGCTGTTCCAAAGCCACTATATTCTAAATGCTGTGTCATCCCTCCCCTAAAAACCTCCAAGTCCCACAACTTCCAAAAGACCGACTAACCATGCTGTCTGTCCCAGACCTTCTCCATGCCTTGGTACTGGGACTATAGTGCTGTTCCTCAACCTCTTGTCCATCTTGCACAGTCTCAGTGGCAGACAGTGGGCCGGTAGGGTTGTTTGAGGTATCCTCTGTTGAGACAGAACAAACAAACTTTACACAGCCCAGAGAACTTAAACTGATGCTGAATGGGATGTCTGATTCCCTCAGGAATACTAAGATGTTTCTTCAGTCATTAAGACTTACCACAGGCCAACTGTAGGCTGTAAGGTTTGGAGAAATCTGGGCTACTTGGTTGCTCCTGACCATTGACAATGTCACATGGCTCCTCTGGGACCAGAGCCTGCTGGTCTTCTACCAGGATCTGGTCATACTCCTCCTCCACCTTGATTCTCACTGGAGATTGATCTGGGTATATGAAGCCTTAAATACTCACTAGAACTGCGTATAAACATCAGAAAACATACTTCTGCTGGGTTGTATAATGCTAGCATATTGTAAAGTATTGGAAAAGTATGGTGGCATAGTAATTTTGATATGTAAATATTAAGACATATCTGAACTATGCATGTCAACTCCACATCAGAATATGATTACCCTATTTCTTTATTTACGAGTCTCTTTAAGGGGGTGGCACGGTTATTCAGTGGATTCTAGGAAAAAACAAACCAACCCGGGTTAACTGACAACCCAGCGCTGGGTACATACTGGACAGAAAACGCGCTGGGTTATTTTGAACCAGACTCTTCGGTTATGCAATTTACTCTGGGTCACATTCACCGTTGGTACTGGATCGCTCATTTGTGTTTTCTATTATAACATAATCACTTGACAAATACTAGCATAAATGTTGTAAATATTACTGCTGACAGAAATAAGCTTCAGAACATGAATATCTAGCGAAATTACGGTGTCAGGATAACATTCGCGATAATTACCCGCTGACAATACGTACGTGATCCCCTCACTTAGTTTACATTTAGCTAACCCTGCTAACCACAGAAGGTCTAACATTATTATTCAAAGAGAGGGTGCTGAACTTAAAACTGTCACAGTTATTTCTGGTAAGAATATTGTTTTATTGTAAATATTATTGTAACACGAATAATGAAAAGCTAGATTTCACGTAAGGTGCTTATCATCCAGCAGTTCGCACGACAAACGGGGTTACAGTTACCCAAGCGCTGGGTCAAAAACATAACCCGGCTGCTGGATCGGGACTGAATACCTGCACTGAATATAACCCAGCAAAGTAACCCGGCGTTTTTACAGTGCACGTTTCCGCCCACGGTGCCAGGAGCCGCGGCTATAGGCTCCGGTGTTAGATTTGACGGTGCTGTGTGTTTGTGAGTCCGGATCAGAGTCCCGTCCCGGGTGCCCTGTGCTTTACGGTATCACCCCTGACTTCCACTGGGTAAGTGGTCATGAAAAAAAATAAAAGACGGTATCTTCATGTAGTTATTATTATTAATAATTATAACCAATCGAAGATGCACGTTAAGCGTTTCATTGTACAACTTAATAATAAATAAAGTTTCATAAATGCATAATTAGTGGGTAAACGTGAGAAACGGTGTTCTTTGATCGTTTCACGATCATTATTTATTTATCTCCATAAATGACGGTAAGTGTATGCGGAAGAATGCTCATGTAAATTAATATTTATTAAATACTAAATGTAGAAATCCTAAACACAAGTGTAAACAACGCGGCCGCTTGGTTCACTGACGGCACAAAGAGGCGCCCATCGGCTGGTCGTCTCGTATGGTTGTACTTGTGCATTAGAAACGAGAAACAGCACCTTCATTTTTTTTTTAAATTTCTTCTTGTAACAAAAAAAATGTACCGAGCGATCGGTCAGGGAAGGGAGAACATCGAATAATGCGAGCGACAAAGCGGACTTTGCTGGAAGGTCAGAGGCAGCAAACCGAGAGACTATCACCACGCCGGCTTCCCCGTCCACGCCCTCGCTGCCTTTACGCCGCACTTAAAGCAGACAAGAGAGCAAAAGCTCTGTTTCCGATCCTGCCGGGCTGCGTAAATGCTTTGTTTTGGGTTCGTCGGCTCTGCTAACGGGAGAACGTGTCTGCGGCTACATATCGTGCGGCGAACTAAACGCTAAATACCGACGTTACAGATGCACTGTCATTCACTGTACCATTATATATATTGCATGCATGCAGAAAACGCTTGTATTTTTACTAATTTACTCACTGTGCATTACATCGGTTTCAAACTGTGCCCGTATCAGTATAAGGTTGCTACACCAGACATTAATTGTACCCGGAACGCTCGCCTTTGTCCCTGTCTGCGCGTTCCCTTCCCTGATTTCAATCCCCCCCGAGTAGATTAAGTTATAAAACGATGCATTCCTACCTCATCTGATACCCTTTGTGTGTGAACATTTTAATATCTAACAAGGAACGCGGATCGTTGAATCTAAGTAAAGAGGGAAAGTCCAATAAACGCCTTCAACACCCGCCAGAACAACAGACAAGACATCACTCCGGGGCGTCTGGGTAGCCGATCTACTGCGTATATTACACACATTCAGGGAAACGGAGAAACGAGCAAAGTACTGTCACTCATACCGTTAGTAGACATGCCTGGTGCTTGTTAAATCTTATTTTCCCGTTGCTCCTCGCAGTCCGTTTGCAAGGCGGGGAAGGGGTTCGCCGGCAGTACCGATGGGATTCAGACAAACTGCTCCCGTTCCTCACGCTAGCCGTGCATCTGTGCGTCAGAGCAGGTCAGTAATCCGCCAGGACTGTCCCTGCGTCCCTGGCAGGCGCCGAACGGCGGAACAGCGTCCCGAAACCCTGCCCTTAGGCAATATACTGCTGTCAGTACATTGAAATTAACGTTTGCATCTAAAGGTGCAGAATCCCGGTATCAGGATGATGGGTTTTTATAATAAAGCCTAGATATGTATTTTTGAAAGTGTATTATTTTATCATATTAGATCGCATAGAGTTCCATATTTACTGTTTATTTCCCAGGAATACGTGTTTCAAAAGAAAAACGTCGTGCATTTGAGATGTGAATAGACATTTCTGTTTTTTCCAATATGAATAACGCTACAAACAGGAAACGGTAATATGCAAATAATTTATTTATATAGGGCTACCAATAACACCGGTTACCGAAAAATCATCCTTTTTCATATGTTTGAAATCGTTTCAAGCATAGCCGTTTATATACCTTCTTTACAAGCGCCTAAAATAACGGCGATTGGGCGCCATTTAGTGGATGTACGTGGGAATGACTTGGCGAACGTCTTTTGTTGTCCAAGCCTCTGCAACGTATTTAAGCAGGACTGATCAAATAAGACACAAAAGTGGAGAAAAGAGCCCGTAGTCAATAATAAACCACAAATTAGCAAAAGTGGTAGGAAATAAATCGCACTGGTGTATTAAACGGATCACACAGACTAACAGCGGCGCCAGAAACATAGCGGGTTGTGCAGGCTGAAAATTAGGTGAGTTCACTTGGTAACAAAATCACACTATAGATTAAACTATCTTGATTGGGGCATCTTGATGACGGGTGTGGTAATTATGTGAGAATGCTGTTCATAGACTATAGCTCAGCATTTAACACCACAATCCCCCACACCCTGTCAGATAAGCTCCAGGACTTAGCTTTCAGTACATCTTTGTGCAAATGGGTGCACAACTTCCTGACTGCAAGACCACGGACAGTGAGAGTAGGGGATGTGTAGACTGAATAGGGCCCCCTCGGGGATGTGAGCTGAGCCCCCTTCTCTACTCCCTCTACACCGCGGACTGCACGGCCAGATACCCCACTAACTCCACTGTGAAGTCTGCTGACGACCCAGTGGTGGTAGGACTCATCTCCGGGGATGATGAAAGGGCCACACGACGTGCTGTGAAGCAGGTCACCTCTCCATGAACATCAACGAAACAAAAGAGATGGTGATTGACTCGAGGAGGCAGAGAGGGGAGCTAACACACACTTCAGAACAGATCAATGGAACCCCCGTGGAGAGAGTCAGCACCTTCAAATACCTCGGTGTCCACATCAATGAGGACTTCACCTGGAGCACAGACACAGACTTCCTCATCACTAAAGGCAGACGGCGCCTCTATCACCTGAGGCGTCTAAAGAGGTTCAAGATCTCCAACAACGTCCAGAGGAGATTCTATCCTGGTGTCATCGAGAGCATCCTGACCAGCAACATCACGGTGTGGTTTGGGAACTGCACTGTACAGCAGCAGAAAGCCCTGCAGAGGGTAGAGCGCACATCGGAACGCGCCATGAGAACCTCTCTACCAGCCCTGCAGAGGGTAGAGCGCACAACGGAACGTGCCATGAGAACCTCTCTACCAGCCCTGCAGAGGGTAGAGCTCACAGCGGAACACGCCATGAGAACCTCTCTACCAACCCTGCAGGACATCTATGCTGAAAGGTGCAGATCCCGGGCCACCAGGATCACTAGGGACTCCAGCCATCCCGCCCACAAACTGTTCAGGCCACTGAGGTCAGAGAAACGCCTCCGCAACCTGAAGTCAAGAACTGAGCAGTTTAGGGGGAGTTTTTACCCACAAGCAGTGAGACTCCTCAACCGCACATAACGGACAACGAGACACAAACACACAGTCTTCTGCCATCCATTTCCATAACTTATAAAATATCTGCACTTTATGACACACCTACAGTGAGATTTTGTATCTGTATACGGTGCAATTTATAGTTTATATTTATACTTTCACAGTGCAATGTTATGTTATGCTATGTGTACCTATGTGTATTATATATACTATATTCACTTTATCGTTCTGTGATGTTGGTACTTCTTCTTTTTGTGCGTATAGCACAGCCGGGGTACTTTTTGCCAGAAAAAAGCATTTCACTGTCTGCTGTTGCAGCTATAACTACATGTGACTAATGCAGAATCTACAGCTACCACACATTTTTTTTACCAATTTGTAAACGACCCGCGGCCTTATTGATAGAAATGAACAAAAGAAAAGAGAAACATTTGCCTCTCAGCAGTACTTTTCCTACGATTGATCTAAGCAGAGGCACACAAATGCATTCATGTCACAGACAATGGTTTTTTATTGTTGTAGTTCATCGTGACGACTGCTTTGTGCTTATGAGATTCCTTAATTTCTTCATAGCTGACGTGGGACCTTACAGGGGCTGGACAATGAAACTGAAACACCTGGTTTTAAAGAACCATCAGCCATTCATTAGCTGTACAAGGCCTCCTTATGCGAGCCAATCCAGCGACTGTTACTCTTAGGAACTTCCTGTTCCTCTTCCTGTACAGTGGCCAGATGGATTTCGAGCAATTCTTCCTGCAGAAAAGTGACCAGATCACTACCTGCCGCTAGTGGATAAAATCAATTCCTGAACTGTTCCTCCAAAACTCTCCCCCCTCCCTCCTCCCCCCCTCCCCCCCCCCTCCTCTCATCCCTCCCCAAATCCGCCCCACCGCCCC
>JAABNY020000081.1:2387-13447 GCA_015164015.2 Brevimyrus niger
CATTCTTTAACCCAGTGGTTCCCAAACTTTCTCTGCAGGCCCCCCCTTTTCTAGATAGGAACATTATTAGGCCCCCCCCCCCCTTTTCAAACTACACAGGTTCAGATTCAAACTTTATTTGAAATACAACTCCCATTTGTAATTGAGCAAAACAAATGCAATGACAAAATACAAATGGTGCAATTTCACCACTGTGGGAGAAAAAAGAGCAATCAATTAAAAATAAAAGTCCAACATAAGTTTGAAAGTATGCAAATGCAGATTTAACATTCCTGTTAATATTCACTGCTGTACACAAATTAAAGTTTGTTTTACGATTACCGCATTTTGTTTTTAACGATGACCGCAGGTTTCCGCCTATACTACAGCACAAAACAACACTAAATCATACCCATTAATTGATAGTCTCCAGGCACCTCATGTAAAAAATTTTAAACCTTGTTTTTCAAGATGTGGTTAGATTTTTTGTCCGGCGCTGCATAACGTCACCACGCATCACCATGTCACATGGTACAAAAACCGTGCAAGAGTAAGAGGACTTAAGTCAGACCGTAAAACACCTCTCAGCTGGCTGAACAAACTGGAACAGTCTCCGTGACGACACACTTTTCACCCATATTGGCTGAAGAACATGGCGTTTGTATGACGTTTATATCCCAGGAAGTTCCAATGCGTTATCTGCTATTTCTCCCGAATATTATGTAAAGCAGTGAGAACTGGTTTTCAGTTAATTTACCTGATAAAATAAAGTTTAAATAAATTACATAAATGCTCTAATACACATAAGTTAGTGGTTTATAAGTTAGTGGTTTATTTATTGTTAGTTACTGTAATGTTGCGCTGCTTTATTTGTTTAATCGTCCAGTCTGTGAAGAGATTATTTCAGGGTGGCACATGCCCCTCAGGCTATCCCATTGGTGCATCCCTCCGCAATACCTCTACGTCACCCTAAGGGGGCGCGCCCCCCAGTTTGGGAACCACTGACCTATACCATATACACCAAGCATGGGGGGTGTGTATTTGTAAATGAGGACTCTGAGCCCATGATTGGAAAGTATTTTATCGGATAGTTCGGAATCGTAAAATAAAATCCCGTGTCTCACCTTATGATTTCATTGTTGGGCCTTGGAGCAGAGGTCCTTTAACCCCAATTGCTCTCAGGATACTGGGTGGCTCTGCGCTCTAATTGTTCACACTGGTGACTGGACAAATCACTGTATAGGTGAGGCTGAAGTATGATGGTGTCACCATGATGAGTCGGTAGGAACAATTCTGGAGTCAGAATGCCGTTTACAAGTTTATCTCCACCACAATTATGCACAGTGTTCAAGCCCAGGCTTAACCAACCTGAAAAATATAGATGCAATGTTGGGGTCTAAAGAAAGGAAAGAAATTATTAGTTTGTATTACATCCAATTGTAATGCAATTAATATGTGACATGTCTCCAATAGAACCATTTTACTAATGTTTACATAACAAACCATCATTGCAACACCATGGGGCGGTCATGCCATTCATAGCGCTGCTTGTATATGTACTTTAGCTGTATTAATTATTGTGTGCATCCCTTTATTAGACGTTAAAATGAAGTGTTGTACCCATGTAGGATTTTACCGTGAAGTGCATGTTATGTCCTGTCTCTAAGTTGCACCTTGATCATGGGAAATGCTGCAATATGCATAGACGACATGATAAAAATACTGCAATGTGAGATAAACACCCACATTCAAATCTACACACATCATTTTTATGTTATACAGCACTGGAATTGCTTTTGTTTTTTTTTTCAATGGAATTGTCTGGTCCTTTTTTAAATACGTTTATTATATTGTTTTCTGGTTTACTGATATTACTATTTTTTATTACGGTGGAGTTGGCCACCCTTAATTTCACCGCAGCTTATGGTTTATATAACTTTGAAAATCCTTGAATGCTTCAATCCTCCGTCTTGCAGACGTGTGACAGGATCAAGCAGTCGGCCGCCGGTACGAAACGGCGCGTGTTCATCATCGAGACCATGGGCGGTTACTGCGGCTACCTGGCCACCATGGCTGGGCTGGCGGCTGGGGCCGACGCCGCCTACATCTACGAGGAGCGCTTCAGCATCCGTGACCTTGAGGTGAAGGACGCGGACGGGGAGCGCGGAACCGAGCGGCGTCCTCCGCAGCGCGCGGCTCACGCCCTCTTCTCGCCGACAGGTGAACGTGGAACATCTGGTGGAGAAAATGAAAACGACCGTGAAGAGAGGCTTGATTCTCAGGTGCGCGTCCTTACGGTGGCGCTGTGGGTCTGCATCCTACACAAGATAGTTGAAGTGGGAAGAATGATCTTAATCAGGAGAAGAACGATTCAGTTTGTTTTTATTTAGCACCTTTTACGACAGGCATTTTACAAGGGTGTGCGGCAAGCCAATAACATATCATTTATACAGACCGAAAGAGCAGTGGAAGTGGTGGCCTAATGGTTAGGGAAGCGCGCTTGGAATTGAAATTGAAAGATTTGAAGGTTTGAATCCCCGACCAGCAAGGCACCACTGAGGTACCTTGAGCATGGTTACGCCCCCAAGCACTACTCCCTGGGTGCTGAATTAGCTGCCCCCTGCTACGTCACATATGGGTTAAATGCAGAGAACACATTTAACAGTTGTACTGTGGTGTGTCAACAATGACCACTGATCACTAAAATCTAGAAAAGGCCAGGAGACAACAGAGGAACTAAAAACTGCCAAACAGGGGGAAAATGCTACCTCAGCTGCCATCCAGTCATGTGGGTAGGACAGCAGAGCAGACGGGTGTTCGGAACATGCATAAACATTGACGGACAAGCGATGAAAAGGACATGTGCAGCAGTACCAGCAGCCACAGTTATAAAATGTAATGTTACTTTGGACAAGTGGAATAAATAAACGTAAATATAAAGGAAAGGCAGGACCAAAACCTCATCGCTGAAGTTTGCTTTGTGTTCATCTGGCCCTCTCTACCCTCTTCCCAGGAATGAAAGGTGCAATGAAAATTACACCACTGACTTCATCTTTAACCTGTATTCTGAGGAAGGAAAGGGAGTCTTTGACTGCCGGAAGAACGTCCTGGGACACATGCAGCAGGTCAGTTAGGACAGACAAATAAATTATATTGAACTAATCTTTCAGTGAAGATTCACATAAGCATATAAGTACATAATATTAATCCATACATCTATCTTATGACCCCTAATCCTTGTCAACGCTGCAAGACAATAGATAATATTTCTTTTTCCCTGTAATCATGCATTGCTAATTTGAATTTAGTTTAAACATGAACAATTGATGAAATATTGATTAATCAAAGTTCAATGGTGATCTACTGTTGCCACGATCCTGACCAAGAAAAGTGGTTAGAGTATGGATGGATGGATGGATGGATGGAAATCTGTTATTTTATTATACTATCATAACAAATCAAATAACTGACAGTAATCCCTAAAGGTGCAGTTAAAACCCAGCACAGACAATTCACCACCCTGAAGGAGAAAGCTGAGATACTCCCACTTATCCAGCTAACATTTACATATGAGCCTCTTACACATGAAACATCTTCTGTGCTTCTGGAATTACATAAACAAGGACAGAGCTCATGTAATGATGAGTAATTATGTATTTCAAAATTAAGCAATTGAAATGTGTCATCTCTACTATGATTTAGGGTGGTACCCCCACCCCCTTTGACAGGAATTTTGGCACCAAAATGGGAGCGAAGGCTGTCCTCTGGCTGACAGAGAAGCTGAAAGAATGTTACAGACATGGTAGGTGCAGATAAATGACAGAAAACATTGGGCCTCATTCACCAACCGTTCTTACGAACAAATTTTCTTACAAAGATTCTGACCTATTTATAATCTGCATGATCGCCGTTACTACCATGAAAATAATTATTTTTTATATTTCACTTTTACAAATTATTAAAATACTATCATTTTATGAACTGTAGAATGGACAGAACTGCTATAACCAATTTTTTGAACAAACTATCATTACTTAAATGTTCATACGAATGGTCTTGAGTGTGTGTAGATTGTGTTTTTAGCTAAGAACAAATTCAGATAAGAAAACATTGGTGAATGTCAGAATCATTGTGTTCTTTTGGATTGTGACTTCTCACCTCATGTCTTTCTTGTGTCCATTCTTTCCAAGGTCGTATCTTTGCTAACACGCCACATTCGGCATGTGTGCTGGGCATGAGGAAAAGGGCCTTGGTATTCCAGCCTCTTGCAGAGCTGAAGGAGCAGACAGACTTTGAGTGAGTTCACATGCAAAAAGTCTAATGTTCCTCCCTGGTCCACAATACTTTTCCACGACAGTGCAGCTTACTTTGCAGAAAAATCCCCCCTGTTAACTTCTGGATGGATGCTAAATGTAAGAGTGGCATACTTTTATGTGACAAATGTCTCAGGCAGCAAACAGCAGAGGAGTAAAATTGTCTTTATCAGTCAAACTTGAATCACGCTGTTAGTCTTTTTTCCCAGGAGTCTGGAGCATAATGGTTAACAGTATTGCTAAGGACCTTACATAACTGAACAATACAAAACTCTCAGAAGGTCCTTACATACCTGCCTGGGGGTGACGGTGGGCTGGGGGGATCTGCGGGGCCTGAAAGGAGGAGAGAACACTCCGTGTGCGAACACCGCGGAGAAATGGCCAAAAGTCAAGGAATCCCGGCGGCGGGAGTCGGCCCTCCCTACGCACACGCGGTTTCCGAAATCCGTCACAGCGCTCTTTCTGCAACTCGCAATAAAACTTCCCACCTGATTCTTCATGCTGTTCATTTGATACTAAAAGACACTTTGTTTCAATGTTTTTTTCAGCATTTTTATTCATATATCTAAATGTAATCTTCACAGACTTGCTGCAGATTTTTTTGCCTCCTGTGTTTTTTTGTTTTTAAACGCTTATGACTCCCACCCTCTTCGAACCCACACACCCAACAGCCCCACCACTTAGGGAATAGACCACATTGGTTTTATTTATTTATTTAATTTATTATTATTAATATTATTATTATTATTATTATTATTATTATTATTATTATTATTATTATTATTATTATTGCGTTTTCAGGCATTAATGACTTAAGTAATGCAATAAAGACCATGATGTAATGACTGCATTATGATGACATCAACTCCTCTACATACTAAATGTACTTTTACAGTAAAGCTACTTTGCTATGATCAGAAAAAAACAGTATTTCCTTTATATAACCATGGCGACAAGTGTCACTAACACCTCTGTAATGACAGCCCTGTACCACCCAGCCTGCTGTTATCATACTGTTATTTTTACTTCTATTATTACTACTGTAGCTAGCCTGCCGCTAATGCTACTGTTATTACTCCTGCTGCTGCCCAGTAATGTTGTGGTTAATAGCCGCGGTGCTAATGGCCTTCAGCTCTTTATTTCTCAGTGTACATATTTCACGTTGAAGTGTGGACCCTTCGAAAAAGAAGCTGTCTGTTAGCACAAAGTGTTACTGCAGACATTTGGGGGAAAAAATTAACAACCTCAAAGTATGTCAGCAGAATGTCGGGCATATTTACTACTCCTGCTGCTATTATTGATATTAATAAAATAGCAAATAAATAAATAATAAAATGCAATTTTGCCAACAGACATGGGATTTAAAGGTGTAGCCCACAGAGTTTTTCATCACAGACACGAACGAGTCCTGTGTGAGGGCGAATTGGCGACCCATGATCATAGCAGTAATATTGCTGAATTGGCTTTAGCATTTGACACAACACTCCCCGGGTTCCAAACAAAAAGCAGTCGTTCCGGAAGGTTCCCGGCGGGCCTCGGCCTCGGGCTCCTGCGCGTGTCGCCGCTCCTGTGCCCGTGTTATAGCCGGGCGTTAATGTGACAGTGACGGAGAGATCTCCCCGGCAGAATCACTTCGCCGCTATATTACCCCCTCGGCCCCCGGCACGGCGACGCGCTCGATAATTGGAGTGCTGTTTTATCTAGTGGCAGTGACACGGCGGATGGGGGGTCACGGGCCACAGACACTGTGGGAGAAACACTCGCTCAATAGTTAGCAATCATTTCAAGCCCTGCAGAAAAGGGCCCAGAAGAAAGGGCTTATGGGCTCTACTTTTCTCGGGCCCCCAGCCTGGGCAGTTCAAAGGGCCGGCCGACTCGCGGGGCCGAGCCACTCGGCTGAGCTGGAATAATAGAGCCATGAGGCCAGGGTCTGGGACAATTACAAATGTTTTAGTCTCCCTGCACACACACACCCACGAAAAATAGACACACATAAGCCCGAGCAAATGAGGATGGGCGCGCAAGCGCTCTCGCAATAAGAGAGAAATACAGAAGGAGTTAGATAGGAATTAAGGAATGAACGGCAGCGAGTTGCAGGAAAGACAACAGTGCGTCGAGAAATGGCTCCAATACGCAGGCCAGGCTGAAGCCACAAGGGTGAGTAACAGTGAAACCATCAAGCGGAAGCCTGGCCATTGAGCCCCAAGTTATTTCCCTCCTTTCCAGTGGCACCGAGGCTTCACACAAGAAACGTTTCAAAGAGATCTGTGGCAGATCAGCCACACAATGTTTGTTCCCTTTTTTCTCTTGGGGTGGTGGTATGGGGGGGGGGGTCTTTGGAGCCCCCCCCCCCCCACCTCAGATAATGTTGGCCACAGATTCTATGGAATGCAATTAGGAAGCCTAAATTAAGTGGTAATGGAGAACCTGGTCTGGAGACCGCCGTCGCCATGGCAACAGCTGCTCACAACACAGCCTCTAGTAGTTTTGCCACTTTATCTGCAAAATGCACAATTGAGCTTTAAAGCAGTTCACTGGTGGGGGAAGACAAACAGCTGGTCTCTAGGAGGAGAGCGGAGGCCTGTTAGCGCGGCCCACTGGCAGCCATTCTTCACGCGTCTTCAGCAGCGACGAGGAGAGGGGTCGATACCTGCGGGTTTCCCATTTCACAAGCGCAAGCCGCCTTTATTGCGGCTTAATTCAGCGTGTGCAGGTCACTGCTGAGGAGCCCTGCCCTTCATTCACCTTAATTACAGTTTTCCTGCAGTTTTAACTGATCCAGGCCAGGAGTATCTCTTTAACCAGCCCCCCCACCGGGGCTGCGGGAAAAAAACGGGCGCCCCCGCCACACCCCCACAGCCGGCCGGGGGCGCCCACCGGACGGTCGGGGCGGGCGGGGCGGGGGGGGCGGCGGCCGGGGGGGGGGGGGGGGGGGTCACCTTTGCCGTAACTCTCAGGGCTGCGGGAATGAGGTGGGTCCCACTGGCTTAACGAGGAACAGATTTAAAGCAATCAGCAAGTACAATGTGTGTGCAAAGGGATGGGGGTATAATACCCCCCCCCACAAACACACACACACACACGTTGTTTCTGTGAGTGTCAGATGTGTGATTTTACTTGCAGGTGTCCACACGCCCCTTTCCAGTATATCCACTTCTTCCCACTGTTGACACGCCCTCCCCACACCCCCTGCGTGAGGAACTCACTCATTAACTGTTTCCAGCGCCACGACTTGCCTGACACCCACCCCCAAGAAACGGTGCAAACGATAATAAATCCATGGTTACACCTTGGTACAGATACGTGTTGTTCACAGAGGAAGCAAATCAGCTCCTATAGCTCAACAAGTAGCGAGCACTGTGCTAACAATACGTAGGTTGTGGGCTCAAATCCCTGTGAGCACACGTACATTATACCACTTCCCTCTACTGCAAATCATTCGGAACAAAATGTGACTCAAAGGTTCATCCCCAAACATAAATGTAATGTTCTGGAAACCATTCTGTCCCTGTTAAGAGGAGCACTGTGCTGCCCCTAACGGAACTTTCATCCTGTTCTAGGTGCCCTGTTTCCTGTTTAACCGTCCATCCTCCCCCAGGGCCAAAACAGACCCCTGTGAGTCTCGAGTCACATGTCCTGTGTGACAGTGAGGCGGAACCGGAGTGCTTCCACCAGGGAAGTGGGAGAGAGGGCATCCGAGGGCCGAGGACCCGCTGGGCCAGTCAAGGGCCCTGCAGGAGACAGCGGAGCGGGGGCGGGAGAGACACGGAGAAGGTGCCAATCGCACACACGCCAATACATGCGCGTACACTCTAACACACTGACCAACACAGACACATTCCTTAACAGACTGGCAGGGAAACACACATGACCATAAACGCAGTCTGAGAGCGGAGTCACAGACCCAGCCATCAGACAGGGGTGTCTGTGTGTGTGTGTGTGTGTGTGGAGGTGCATGTAGCTGGAGGGCACCCGCTGCAGGAGGGGTCGCTGTGTGTGTGTGTGTGTGTGTGTGTGTGTGTGTGTGTGGGGGGGGGGTTTATCTGCCGGGGGAGCTGAATTGGTTTTAATCATCTGCTAATCACCAGTAATGAGAGCTACTCTAGGGAAGAAAGAGAGGACAGATAGTCACAGAGGGTGTTTTGTTCCTCGCAGCAGAGGATCAGAAGAGGAGAGGGGCAGCTGGGGCCGGGAGAATGGCCCTGAGATAAAGGCGCTGGGCCGGGGCTGCGGATGAAGTGTCGCGCGCTTTCAGCTGCTTCGTTAGGCGACTCGCTCTCATTCAGGACCCGAAGAAAAGCCTCAGATCTCGCACGCCCTTTGTGCACGTCCCTCTCCCCCTCCCTCTCTCTCTCTCTCTCTCTCTCTGGACATTTGCCTGCAAAGACTTGGAGAAGCTGAGGGGTTAAGACCTCTCGCTTTTGTGAAGGATCATCTCTCCCTGTTTCCATCTCCTCTTTAGCCTTTCCTGACGTCTTTAAAAAACATCTCAAAACGTTTTTCTTTTTTTTCTTCTTCTTCTTTTTTTTTTATCCCTTTCGGATGCGAGATCATTTCCGTCCCTAAAATGGAAGTCTGCTCGCATCCGTTGGATTCCTCCGTTCCGCTTTTTGTGTGCGAAAACGACGAGGGTGCCGTTTAAGCGCCGACGGTTTTCAAAAGGATCGCACCTTGTCGTTAGTCAAAAGCCATTTATGTGCTGCGAAAGAAAGGAAGGTTTGAGAAAGGCCCCCCCAAAATAATTTGGAAATCCTGCTCTGTTCAAAAGGAGCATTGATGGTCCTGTTTGTAAATGTTCAGCGCTCGTCACAATCGCGCTGTTCAGGGGCAGAGCAAACTCCCCACACTTCTCTCTCTCTCTCTCTCCAAGACTCAGTTGACTCTCTAAAGCACGTCAGAAGGCCACCTTTTCTACAGCTTTTACACATCAATCACTTTTACTTCACACCCATTTATGGAGCTGGATATTTTCCAGGAGCAATTCAGAATATATGTCCCAGAACTAAAACCACACAAAGGTATGACAGACGGGTTAGAACCAAAAACCTAATGGTGCAAATGCCCTTTAAGCTCTGTACCACACACGGCTTCCCTGACTGGTCATGACTTGGGTTTTAAAAACGTAAACATTCTAACTAAAACGTTCATTTGAAGGCTTCATGTGCTGCAGGGTGGATAGCAGCTAGATTCGCCCAGAAGTGACGCACCAGCTCAGGGCCGAGTCCAGGTCCTTGGCCACTGCGCCCCCTTCTGACTTGCTTTTAAAAACTTACTCAGTTTCTTAAGGAAGGATCAGCAGACACTACTCTTCCCACCCAACCTTGGTGAGATTTGCGTGTGGACCCGGGGCAGGGGGGAGGGGACCACAAAGATTCTCACTTCTGAATAAAGTTAAACCTACAGCCAATTCACACCCTACAAGAGTAAGCGGGGCCTTCTACTGCATATCCAAGCTATTAATTAATCAGGTAGGCGCTTCCAAGCACGCAACAGATGGAAGAATCGAGCGGGCGCTTTCACATTCCCCTCATCTGCCAAGACGTCATGTGCATCACCAGCTGTACCTGGCAGGCAGGGGGCGCTGTAACCCCGTGCCGCATGAACAGAGAGCCCACAGTGTGCCATGACCGCATTGTCTCCATGGCTGCCCCTCCGCTCTTCTCTCTCATGGTTGCCCTTCCAGCTGGTCGCATGCCAGAAGATCTGCTCAGATCTGGATTAATGAGCCCACCAGTCTTCCCTGTTTGTTCTGATGAAAGACGACAATATTAGGAATTTAACCAAGGTTAGAGTGAGAAGCCCTGATTTTTAAAGACCTCCATTGACATCCCGTCAATTCTTAATCACATGATGGATAATGAGGGATTTCCGGCCCGCTACTGTGAGATAGGGAATACATTATGCCCAAATCACCTACGTATGACTGTACACACACACACACACACACACACGTCACCTGCCTGCACTTCATGTCTGACTTTATCATGTCGGCGTCGGGTCAAACAAGGATGAACGTGTGACATTTTGATTCTGAGCTCCTTGGACCTGTCACCAGAACCTGTCCTACACCCATACCGCAACTAATCAATCATTCAAACGGCCAATCAATCACTCAGGCAGTTGACCAATCAGTGATCCAAGGTCATTTTCCCAGAACTAAATAAAAGCTAAAGGATGATTCCACAAACCCAAGCAACCGGGTTAAACTCCTATCAAGACTCCCAATTAAATTATCCGCCAGCCCCCCCCAAAACAACAAGAATCTGTTATTTTAGTCAGTCATTCGTTGTTATACAGAACCTGACCTCATTCCTGCTCCTCTCCGCACCCCCATGCTGCTTATCAACAGTAGACTACCTCTCGACATCCCATAATGAACACCTTTCGGTCTTTTACGGGTCTGGAGGAGAGGTATTGATATTAAGAATAAAAAAGAGCAAAACACTCTGGGTAAATTCACTAAAACAAACATTCCCTCTTGGCGGTTCATGTATATATGACTTCCACTCATACAGAGAATATGAGATAGTCGGATGTACCCCCCCCCAGCCCCCCCACCCCCTCCACAAAAGTTGCGAGGAGGGGCTCGGTCCAGCCCACCCCCCAGCCAGGCGAATGATAACAGGAGCCGACTCAGAGCACGTTAGCGGGTCTGTCAGTCACAGTGGATGCAAGCCAGAGCAGGGGAGGCTGGGGGTGGGGGCAGCAGAGTCATCATTCAGACTTACCCCCCAGAAATCAATCGCCACCTACTGACTGGATTGGCCT
>JAABNY020000081.1:64371-76461 GCA_015164015.2 Brevimyrus niger
CATTCTGACATTCAGTTTGGAGTTCAGGAGATTGTCTTGACCAGGACCACACCCCTAAATGCATTGAAGCAACTGCTATGTGATTGGCTGATTAGATAATTGCATTAATGAGAAATTGAACAGGTGTTCCTAATAATCTTTCAGGTGAGTGTATAATGATTACTGTTTGTACTTCATATAAAGCACTTACTATTTTCTTAAATAAAAAATAAAATAATACTTGCACAATATGTTACTCTTGTAGAACATTAACGGGGATGTCATAGAAGGTTCACGCCGAAAAATATTGAGGTTTGCCTCTACATGTAAGGTTATGCAGTTACCGAATGTCACAGGATGCGTTTTTTGACTAGACACGTAATAGCGTTAATCGTCCACGTGGTGTTGCTCTTGCACTGGGAAAGCCGATCTACACCTTACACGATCGCGATGCAGGCTTTAAAAAAACACGGGGATATGACTTCTTCGTATCAGTGAAATGTTTTACGTCAAGGCTGTATTTCACTTTCAGCACGCGTGAATTAGTTACGTTGTTAAGGTGATGCTCACCAAGGGCGCCATATCGGCTAGGACCGGTACTGGTGGTAGGCCTATGTAATAAGTAATTAAGTATATTCATAGGCGACTGTGGGCTTTCCTCCCGGGGGTGCAAGGAGAGGGAGCCCAACCAGTCATTCATCACAGGCCACGCCACACTGAGCTACTTAGGTAAATCTGTCTTTAAAACAATACATAAATTTACAGTAAATCATCATTACACTTTGATATGACTAGCAGACCAAATTTTCAAATATAACTTTAGAATATTCAATTTTATTGAAGTTAACATGTTCAAATAGCATTTTCATCTGACCAGTAGTCAGATTAGCATCTAAGTAAAATCTATGAACACACAGTACTGAATGACTGGAAGCGCTGGAGAAATGTATGGGGAGCAGTAAGCTGCAGAATTGAAGAAGCCACCACCCGTTTAAATCCACCGCCGTCGCGTGACGTCACCAAAGGACTGTACCATCTCCGAAAAGACTCGGGACCCTGAAACGTATGTGATCACATACTCACTGTTGAGCATAGCGCAGACACACATTAAGCGCCCTTTAAACATTAAGATGGAAATCACATGGCGATGTAGTATTTATATGCTCGTTTTAAATAAGCAAGCGCGCCCCTGTGATGCGCCGCCTTGTGGGCGCCCTGAAGCTGCCGGGCAGCGACGCGGCCGCGCCGAGGACGCGCACTGCGCGGTTCCGCAGAGGCCACTGCGTAAATCGAGTCAGTGCGGGAAAATGTGTGGCTCGGCATGCAGCTCACCTCGGAGACCCCGCGGGCGGCCGCGCTTCCTACGATGCATGTATGTGGTGGGATTCATGGTGAGTTATACGGAAGCGGAGGAGCGGATCTGTTCAGGGACGCCACAATGCCAGAAAATGACAGTCTCCTTTGTATGGGAATATGACCGTGTACAATGCAGCAGAACCTAAGCTACACGTCTCTGTTTCTTCATTATACAGGCTGATACGTCGATCACCATAAATTATAGTATCTCGTGGTTCTGGGCGTATTTTTTCCCCGACAAGCGTGATATTTTTAGTGACGTGTACTTTTCCCTGTGTTGTTGTCATGTTTATGGTGTATATTTATTAAAGGATACAATATACAGTGTCGACACGTTATGCAGTTGTGACCCTCGATCTTGGGACAGCTTTCGACTGTGTTCCTGGTAGATAAATGTGTGTCTGACTTTGGAAAAGATGCTTTGCTAACGTGGGACCTTAGTGGGGCTAAGTGTCGTGAAGTTCCGTGTTTACAATGTGTAAATGCGCTTTCATGCTGCTAAAGTTTATTGCAAGCTGTATCGAGGATTACATTGTTATGTTTGGGATAGAATGTGTCGACACCAGCACTGCTCCCGTGTTCCACTTTTATGGATCCCCGTCCTGCTACGGACCCGCGGGAATGACAGCCTACATTTGGAAGCTGTAAAGATGCCCAATAAAGTCTGACAATTAACCCAGATGATTGTTGACCTTGAAAGGCTGAAGAAGGAAGAAGTCGCTGGTTAAACAGCAGTTTTTTTCTCGTCCGATGTGGCGCGTGGATCGGGTTCCGTTTCTTTCCCAGTAACTGAGGAGTTAGTGTAATGGGAAGTGCCGTGATACCGCTGAAATTCCCGGCATGACTCGAATCAAGGAAATGAGCAGCTTGGTTAAAGAGACATCTCTTACCTAACCCCGTTTGAGCGCTTAACTCTGGGATCGCACTCACCTTCTCTGACCAGTGACTGGGCTCTACACCCCAAACACGCACATTCGTCTTCCCAACTAGATCGAGCTCTGAATTTCATTAATATAGTTTACACATCAGATTGACTTGTCGGTTGCGACAGCTGAAGATATCGCACTTCACTATACAGCTGGACTCGTCTACATATTTACACCCATAGTACAACTGCAGAGCACCACCTAGGCTCTTGAACCCTTTAAAATTCAGATCCTTCATACGTCCAGTAAAAAACTTTTGCTTCTACGCCTCGGATCAGCATGGATCTCTGGTTTTTTGGCCATTATGTAATGAGTGTTGCATAAATATTCCAGCAAGTCATGTTGCATGCTGTCTGGTGATGCTGGCACGCGGTGTTTGTGCACGCTACATGCGTAAACTCCATAGCTAAGTCTTCTCCTTACCCACCCCCCCCCTTTCCCCATGTTCCAGGACCTGTTTGGAGTCAGTATGGTTATACCCCTGCTGAGTCATCACATCAAGTCCCTCGGAGCCAGTCCGACGATGGCTGGAATAGTGGGTCAGTCCACGTTTGTCCCTAAACTTCTATCCGACGCTGCTGGGTGATTAATAGCCATGCTGGAGAGGCGGCCCATCTGCAGCCCATCTGCAGCCCGTCCAGCCCAGAAATGCCATTTCAGAGCCTCGCCAGCCTACCGTGTCCCTTCCATGGGAGGCAAAACATGACTGTTAGGTGGCCACCAAGGGGTGCAGTGAACATCAACCCCTTTCCATTCAGCAACGCCGACCGTTCATGGTTGATCACCCTCGGCTGCAAGGCCGCACTGATCTCCAGATGGCCCGTGGCGATCAGCCAAACCTCATGAGTTCATGAGCAGTCAGCTTTGTTTTTATCATTGTTACAGGTGCGACTTACGGCATTCTGCAGCTATTTTCAAGCACGATAGTAGTGAGTATCATCGTTTCCTATGATCTCTATCTTTCTATGATTTCTATGTTCATATTCTCCGCCCTTTACGTGCTGCATTTCTTCGTCATCTTGAATACAAAAAGGGGGAAATCCACCAAAATATCAAAATCTATTTTTTTTTACTCATAGCCGAGTAATGTCGTATATTTATGTCATAAAATGCATTTTGCATTAAGCAAAAACATCACCCAGAGACCCTGTTTGTATTGATATTGGATATCAATGAGAATCATTACTGTTTTTCTGATCTCCCCACATCTGACAGGGTTTCCCGATGGTCCGGTTACCTAGTGCGCCGTTACATTTATGCTCTGCAATCTCATATTTCCCATGAATCATGGTTGCAATGAGAATGTGAACAGATGTGTGCTGCTGACTGCATGAAATGACGTTTTGAGGCATTTGACCGTTAAGAATTTCATAAGTCAATTTGCATCCATGGAATGAGTGATTTACCGTGGTAAACAAATGGCTGCTTTCAGGTCTGACATCTGGATTGTTACTGTATTACAGTCTGCTGCTGCTTGATTGATGCATGGTGACATAAACTCAAATCCACGGGTCCCCAGCTAAGTGATACGACCAGCCGCCGGACGGCGCCATGAGGGGTTCTGTTTTGTCGGGTGTCCATGGAGACGGGCAGAGTCACTGGCGATGTGGCGTGCTGCTTCATAATTAACGCAGCGCAGGAATTTGGAGCAGAACCGTTGTATTGTTTCTGAGGACTGCAGGATAGACGAAAGCCTCAGTGAGCGACTGAGCCACAGCACTGCAAGGAAGGAGGAATTCCTTTAAAGCACAGGCGTCATGGCACCAATTAGGATGAGAGAAAGGGCCTTTTATCTCCCCCAGTCCCCTGACCGATCCCAAAGGCCATCCGGTGAAAAGTAGTTTCCGTGATTTGATTACGGAACGGGGCGCCACCACGAACTTGGCGGGGTTGAGCCATAGGGTAGGGCGTGTCTGCGAAGGAGCCGACTGATTGGCCGGAGCCGCGGAGCGTTTCGGGCCTGGTGTATGGCTGCGCTGGCTGTCGCTCACACATGCCGGCGTCTCATTGGTGCGCCCCGCAGGGCAGCTGGAGCGACGGGGTGGGACGGCGGCGCTCCCTCCTCACCTGTCTCCTGCTGAGTGCTTTGGGATACGCCCTGCTGGGCCTCTCCACCAGCGTCGCCCTCTTTGTGCTCGCCAGGGTACCTGTGGGTGAGTTTAATAGATCACTCTTGTGACCACTAGGTGGCAGGTGGCAGTCCCGGGGAGGGTCCAGCTGTTGTACCTTCAAAAATATTGTTTTAGGTATATGGTTAATTCAGTGTGAAAAATGAAGTTGCTAAATGAGTAGAACGTTAACAGCTGGTTAAGGATTAGGGTTAGGGGTCTGCTACTGCCGCTTATGCTGCAACCTTACAGTTGCTAACTATGTAGATAATGGTGCCCTTGTAGGAATGGCAAACGTACTGGGATTAGTACAGTATAAAGACAGAAAACGCATTTACTTCGCTTAGACTCGCCCTCGAAACTCCAATTTGCTTTGACAACTTTGTAAGATGAGATTAAACTATATTAGTCAGATTTTCCTTAACGCCGAAGGGACGACGTCGTTATCCGTGGCCCCGCCCAGAGCCCGTTCACCTCCCCCCCTTTCCCTTTCTCACCCCCCGCAGGGCTATTCAAGCACTCGCTCTCGATCTGCCGGGCCCTTCTGTCTGATCTGGTGTCGGAAACGGAGCGCCCTCTGGTGATGGGGCACTTCAACGCGGCATCCAGCGTGGGTTTTATCCTGGGCCCCGTGGTTGGCGGGTATCTCGCTGAGCGGGAGGGTGGATTCTACACCTCCTCCTTCGCCTGTGCCACCATCTTCATCCTCAATGCAGGTGTCTGGTCGTTTTCCCCCCCGAGTATCCTGATTCTTATCAATAAAGTGGTTAATTGGTTGATAAATTAGCTGAAAAGCAGTTGACGGGGGCAGTGTGTGGTTTAGCGGGTTAAACCTCTATGCCTGTGATCAGAAGGTTGCTGGTTCGAGCCCCAGTGGCCCCTTGAGCGAGCTCCTTCCCCAGCTGCCCTTCCCTGCTAAGCTTCCTCTTATCTACATATGTGTTTGTGTGGGGTAGATAAAAAAAGAGAATTTCCCCATAGGGATCAGTAGTTAATTATTGATTGATTGATTGATTGAAGGGATGGAGTTTAGAGGGTTGATGGATGTTTGCTGACGTGTAACGTCCTGCTTCACCAGGCCTGGTCTGGATCCTACCCTGGAACGAGACCCCGGGCTTCACCGGCTGCCAGGCCGTCCGGGGGGACGGGCCGAAGCGGGCCGTGACGAACTGCTCCGACGAGGAGGGTCCGCGGGCTTCGGTTCTGCAGCGCGTGAGGGCCGTGGCCTCCTCGGACATGTGGGACGTCTTCCTGGTGCGCTTCCTCATGGCCGTGGCCATCATGCTGTACTACAGCAACTTCTCGCTGGCTCTGGAGGAGCGCTTCGCACTGCGCCCCCAAGTAGCCGGGTACCTCATCAGCTACAGCAGCATGCTGGGGGCCCTGGCCGGCTGCCTGGTGGGGCCCGTCACCCGTCTCTACGGCAACGACATGGCCGCCCTGCTGCTGCACTCCACGGTGCTGACGTGCGGCCTCATCTTCCTGTACGCCGCCGCGCACAGCGTCTGGCAGGTGGTGCTGAGCTCCACCTTCTTTGCCATCTCCACCACCATCGGCCGCACCTGCGTCACCGACCTGGAGCTCCGGCGCGGCAGCCCAGGCTCCAGCGGCACGTTGCTGGGGGCCGGCCAGTCCGTCACAGCCGTCGGCCGCGTCGTGGCCCCCCTGCTTTCTGGGCTGGCCCAGGAAGTGAGTCCCTGCGGCCCCCCGGGCCTGGGTGTCCTCCTGGCCCTCGCCGCTGTCTTGCTTCTCCTCGTCCGGACGCCGAAGTGGAAGAGGGGAGACAAAGCCGAGCGCCTCAAGCTCTGAGGCCCCTGGGTTTTGCTCTTGGGCTGGATGCTCACACTCCGGAGCAGCTCCTACGCCACTGGCTCTGTTAGCCTGTAGGTCACCGAGTCGTCAGGAATCCCCGGCGACATCGGTCACGTCTTCCCAAGCGACGGCAGACAACGGCACGACCCTCTGCTCACTCACCAGATCGCGGTTTATTTAAGAAGCCTTTTCCATTTCTAGTTGGTCCTTCCGCGGTTTAAGGGCAGCCTGTCTTCATCTCGATGTCCCATAATGCACCACATTTTGCTTTTAGTTCCATTGAAATACATCTTTTCTGCTACATTGATGTGTGTCAGCGGGTTATGCTGGGATTCCAACATAATGTTTATAACTAATATTCTGATGTAATTTGTTTTGTTTTGGTTATTTATTTTGACCTCTAAGCATTTATTTATCTGCATTTATGAGCTAAACAGCACCTGAAGGTCCAAAAATGGGTCATAAACAGGCGTATGTTTGGAGAAAAGTGTCACAGGACCATTGGATTTAAGGAAAAAAAAAAATAATCCTCATTCTTGTTGAATGTTTTTTTACCTCAGAGACTCTGACATGAACTACACAGCAATAAGATACTTAGTAAATCTATCAGAAGTCGAGAAATGTTTTGCATAAATAGATATCATGATGGTAGAATATCACAGCCAGTGTACAGGGGACTCATGCAGTGAGCTGCAGTGAACTGCAGTGAACTGAAGCAGATGTCATGAGCCAGTTCATTAGTTTGTAGCTGGAAGTTGTCATGAAAATGAGGTAGACCAAGTTCTAGATTAAAAGAAGTCCTGCTGGAATAAAAACACTGATTTTTACAAAACACCTTTTTGACCTTTTTTTGAAATCGAACTTTATTCTTAGATTGCTTGTCTGCATTACATATACTGTAATCTGGCTTTTACCTGAAATCAGGCTTTTAAACCTTTATTTCTCATTTAATTTATTAATGGATAACTTCATACCTCTCACGTTGTTCTAGGCTGACACCAGTAGTGTATGGGGGTGTGACCCATTTGTGATGAAACACTGGTTTTACCTCAGTAAATGCTATTTGGTGTTTTATTGCTCTTTTATCATTCATTGGAAAAAAAAAACAGCAATGTAAGACTGCTATGTGTCGCTTCACCACTGTGTGGCAGCAAATCGTATGAAGAAACACCACTTGAACCAGACAGGCATAGGAACCCTGAAGTGCACAATAACCAGGGATCTAGCGCCACCTGTGTGCAAATGCAGAAACAATCCTCAGTGCCCCACCCCTTACATTTTTCATTAGTGTTAAATGGTGCTGCTGTTATTGCAGTGTTTGCCAACCCAGTCCTTGGGGACCCACAGAAAGATAATGGTCTGCACTCACACATACACCCTGTAACACGCACTCGTTTTCCTGTCTTAAAGGTCAGTGGTCCATCTCACCATGATACTGACCGGACTTTCCAGGCAAGAAACCTGTAACCCTCTGTGTCCGTTACACTCCCACAGACCACCCATCTGACTACCTTCCTGTGAAACATCCCATGTCACATGACCACAAGGGCAGCACTGCACACATTCAGGTATTATCTGGGTTCTGTTTGAAAAGGGCGTAGACCAAAACTCCTTCATCTGACCTTTGTTCTGACTGGCTCTTTAGAGACCAATTTTTCACTTATTCACTTCTCTAAATATTGCCATTACTGAAGTATCGTTTCTGTGTATTTGGAATTTTTCCCAAGTATGTCCACCTTTTAAAAAGGCCAATCAACACCTGGCAAGCAGAGTGAAATAAAGACACATTTTTGGTTCTTTTGGGGTGCAAACAGTGGGTCTGTTCTGTCCTTGCTGGTTCCAGCTTGTAGTCAGGTTTGTTCATCTTTGGTTAATCCACCTGTCCTGGGCTTTGAGGACCATGGGGGTTGTGGGGTCTCCAGTGTGGTCTCCTGTTCAGGTGATTCTGGGATCCGCCCCCATCCTGGATGAGAGGCTCCTGGGCCCAGCCTGTGGGTGGCTGAAGATTCCCCCCTCCGGGCCTGAGCTCGTCACGGCCGCGAGAGTAACGATGGGCTGACCAGGAATCTCTTTGGTGTTGCCCCCATAATCCTTCTGCTACTGGCTCCCGGGGGGGTTGCTGGCCCCTCTCGTGCTCACCACGTTCCGTTCGGTGGTAGCGGTTCTGCAGGGGCCGTTCTTGGCGGGACGAGATCCGACGCAATTGGCTCACGCCGGGTGTGGCTGAGAGGGGCTCCAGTTCCAGCTCTGTGCCTCTGGAAGCTGAACACGGGTGCAGAGTCACTTTCCACGACTGTTAATCCCGTAGGCCTGGCCTCCCACTTTCCACGACTGTTAATCCTCTAAGCCTGGCCCCTCAGCATTGTCTAAAGAGGCTAGTCCCAGGAGCAGGGTGTGTGACGCTGTCATAACAAAGCCAAACAGAGTGCTGAAAAGCCTACTTCGGAAAATTATTTGCTTAATGGCATTATTAAGTTTTGCGGCAGACTGGAAGCCTTTTCTTCCAGACCCGGGGGTAACAGAATATTAGAGGACACAATGTGTAAGTAACACCAACACTATAGAAGAACATAATATAGGAGGATCCAGTGTCGCCACAGGTATCCAAGTTCTGTGTCGGAAAATGATCGGAGCCCTCAGAAGATTTCTGGAACATCGGTACAGTACTTCCTAGCTGAGGGCCTGATACTCACTGGCGTAGGTAGGTCTGCTCGGGGGGGACCTGGACTCCATGTTCTTTCTGGGAGGCAATGAGAAAAACCTGTGGCGCTTGGACACACCCTGAAAGATACGGTGGAGAAGGTAGGAGGTGCGAGGTCACAGCAGGGACATGATCTCCACATGATAACACACACATGTAAGCAGAACAGTGAACTTCCTCAATGTTCACTTAGCTCACAGCACAATCGATGGCAGTGATATTTCATGTATAAACCACACAACGCAGTGCGATGACATCACGTACAATGTTATCTTCTTTAGGGGCAGAATTTGAACGTCACACGGTGAATGTGAAACGGGCAGAGAACCTCGTTTGTTTTAACGGTAATAAAACAAATAAAG
The DNA here is from genome assembly GCA_015164015.2 of Brevimyrus niger. Taxonomy (NCBI): domain Eukaryota; kingdom Metazoa; phylum Chordata; class Actinopteri; order Osteoglossiformes; family Mormyridae; genus Brevimyrus; species Brevimyrus niger. The sequence continues at coordinate 73,616 of JAABNY020000081.1, forward strand.
GCCGCCAGCGGCTGATATCATGCAAACCATAACACAAAGCCCCCTCCCCCCCCCCATACACACACATTCAGGTCCCGTACCGTTCTTGGGAAGCTTCCGACCCGGAAGCTGTGCCGGACGCTGATGTGTCGCCGGATCAGGATCTCTCTGACCTTGGAGTCATTGGGCAAAGCGCTCTTCTTGGTGTACTCCACAGTCTGCCGGGAACCATCCACAGAGGAACCGATCAAGGTTTCGCAGCAACACAAGACAGCCACCAGAAGCAGGCGTCCCATTGAGGGTTTTGGGGGAAGGGATCACAGCGTGCCGGCGGACCCACTCACCCTCTGTCGGATCTTGTACATATTCTTCGACAGCAGCTCGTGCATGTCCCTCAGATCGCTTGCTGGGGAGTTCCTCTTCGCTCTGGCCGTCGGCTTTGTCTCCACGCTGCAAGTTACGCAAGTGCAAGAGCTTTCGTCACCACGAGCGACACCGGGCATCCTGCACGGGAGTGGGGAGGCTCCTCGAATTGAATCACTTCTTCAACCAACCAGTCAGCACCTTAGCGCCTCTAAAAAATGTCCTGTCATCAATTAAACTCGGGTAAAATGCCATTGCTATTGTATAAACCGGCGTTTCCCGATCTGGCCGACGGGGACCCACAAACAGGGAGCTGGGAGGGAGCAAAAATGTCAACTCTCTGGCAGGGAAAGCAAAAACGTGGATCACCTGTGGGTCCCCAAGGACCGGATTAGGAAACGCTGCTGTAAACTAAAAGCGACATAACAGCTAAAGGCAGCAGGAGACCTATTGACCGTGAACAGAGAGGGAAAGTAGGGAATTAGAGAAATACTCAACAAATGATTTGAAAATAACTGGCACTGTATAGGTGATGGGGAGAAAGTCAACCAGGGCAGTGAACGTGACTGCCGGTAGATGCATCACTTACTGCAAATCCATGAGTGAGGGGGCAGCACTGAGGTCGCTGGGGGCAGGGCCAAGAAGCTCCAGGGCATTCTGCAATTCTAGCTTTTTGTACAGGGCGACAATGCTGGATTCAGCCCTGTTGTCTCTTATGAGAATCTTCCTGAGGACCCGGTCGTTGAACTTCTTAAACCTGGTACATTACCAAGGCAAGTGTCAGTCTCAGATGTTCATAAGGCTTTAGAGATGCTGGGGAAAAGGTTCAAACTTCTATAGGCAAGAGAAGGAATGTGATGTTTGTACCTGGTATGTCTTCATGAATTTATATCTTTAATCATCCATGTCCAATAACATTCTTTCCTTATCCTTTAAAAAATAGCCATGACCAGGGACAGATTGAAGCCAGCAGGCCAAGCCACACACATTGAATTATTTCAACTTCCATTTGCCATTTTGAAGTGTGCCCCCCCCCCCTCCTTTCCTGGGAGTATTCTGACATGGCAGAGCCTTCACTTACAGATATGTCGGGGAGAATCAATCAGCAGGACAGAGTACTGGGAACGTCGATCAGCCAAAACCCCCAGATTACAACACCCTGACAACGGCCCTCTCAGTGGAAAAGCATCTAAACCCATGCATGCAAAAAACCCTTCGGAATACACATGAATAAGGTATTGTTCGTCTGTAATTGCTTGACACGAACATTTGTGTATCTCATTGAAGAATTAGATCCTTGCTACAGTACAATGAATCACGGCGATGTGCGCAGAGCTGTGAAAAAGACACCTCATTCAGTCCTAGAGCGCGTGAAGTCAATGCCAGACACACGCTTACTTGTCTTTCCAGTAATAGTGGCTCCACTGTCCACAGATGTCCTCAATGCCAGCCATGGTGTGCTCCATCGTCTGAAAAGATCATCAGGATCATCACAGGCTGCCAATTGAACATCTGATGCAAAATAGTACCGCTGTTCTTCTAGGGACATTAAATGAAGGTTATCCAGATCTCCGTAAATCTCCGATTTAGAGGAGTCACAGAATGAGATTCTGCTACAACAGTGACTCGTGGAGTCCAGCCATTCTCGTATTTCTTCCCTCCCAGCTTCCTGCCAGACAATCCACATTTTTGCTCCCTCCGAAAAATTGGTCTGGGGTCCCTGAGGACTGGTTAGGGAGACGCTGGGCTAGAATGTATTCATCCGTGTAAACAGATACCAAGTCAAAGAAATAGCTACCCACCCTCTTGTGAATCTCAACGTTAATGGTGCCCAGCTTCCTGTTGGTCCTCCTGACCTTCATACACTCCACCAGTGGCCGGATGCTGATCCCCTGTCGTAGACAACATGTCCCACTGAGACACATTCACCACATGAGGTAGGATCAGGGCTTCCAATAAGTCTAACTTGGGTGGAAAGCTTTTCATTTTCAGTGACACTTTCAGACTGATTTCGGTTGGGACACTTTGACAGCCCCTAACCTTCACATGTGTCCGTCGGTCTGGAAAACCTGCTAGCAGCTGCATGGTAGAGCTGGCATTGCAGGTAAAGACACAAACTCATAGTATCGCATTACCAGATACTACATTCACATTACCACAGAAGGCTGGCGCTAATGTTAGCAAGCCGGGGCGCGCTGTACCTGAACGAACACGGTGAAGAGGATGATGACGATGGTAGCGGTGATGAACAGGTTCCGGCAAGTGATGTCTTGCGGAAGCAGGAACACCAGGGCAAAGCAGACGGCCCCACGCAGCCCTCCGTATGCCAGGCCAAACTGGTCTTTGAAGTTGAATGGGATCGTGCGGAAAGGGTTAATGATCTGAGTGAGGACAAAAACGCCTGGAAGACAAAGAAAGAAGTGAGGGTTGAGGAGTGACTATGGCCACGTACTGGATAACTTGTTGGAGGACGGATGGACAGACAGAGGGATGGACAGAGGGAC
>JAABNY020000081.1:76561-89049 GCA_015164015.2 Brevimyrus niger
TTGAGGAGTGACTATGGCCACGTACTGGATAACTTGTTGGAGGACGGATGGACAGACAGAGGGATGGACAGAGGGACAGAGGGACGGATGGAATTAGTTTGAGCTAGCATTAGCGCCAGATAGCGTTTACAATGAGTAGCATTAGCGAGATCTTTCAAATGCAAGGACAGACACAAACCCAGGGCTCTCCAGACGAATGCAAACAGCAGGGTGAAGAGGACGTAGCCCCAGTTCCACTCATGGTCAGTGGTAATCGTGGCCACACCGAGGAAGAAGAAGATAAGCGTTTCCGACATGGTGCCCAGCATCTTGACGACGTGCCGGATGGTGGTGCAGGAGCGCTGGGCCACGTTCTCCTCCACGTAGTACTTCATAGTCAGAGCACAGGTCACAATGCTTAGGGGTGGGAAGCAGAGGGGAGCGTGTAAGAGGTGCAAGGTCAAAGGTCGCGGGACAAGACAGGAATCGGCCATCTTATAACTAGAAATGTGTTGATGAGTATGAGAAATATAGATACAATAATTATAAACTGCAATAGTGATGGACAGAATGAACCATCTGCTGTATTTTACACCCCAGTATATGGTGCTTTTGGTTTGCTTTGGGACATGCTTTTTTTAAACAGAGAGCACCATCTAGTGGAGTCCAAAAATAGAGCAAACGGTTCATGAAGTCATTTTGTGCATCACTAAACTGTACCGTATAATTATCCAACAATAACCAAAAAGGCAGTTTTTTTCTCAGAGCCAATTTTCTAGGTCCTGGACCACCCCATTTTCCACCCCATTTTCCACCCCATCTGCACTCATTGCCACTCACGCCATGATGCTGGAGAGCGAGAAGAGCTCGGCCACCAGGTAGGCCAAGTAGGAGAACATGAAGACGAAGAAGGGCTCGATGTCACGCACGCGGGCGGTGAAGCGCGTGGTGAACGCCGCCGCGAAGCCAAACAGGAACCCGAAGAACAGGCCGCCCAGACCCACCACTATGAAGCGAGCCATGCCGAGAAAAACATCCAGCATCTCCACCTCCGGCATGGTGGCCACAAAGCTGAGGATGTTGTACAGCGCCTGGCCAAAAGGTGGAGCCGTGGTTAGGGCCAGGATGTGTGTTGCTTCAAATCCCATTAGGTATCAGATAAATCACATGAGCAGAAAGATAAATCTGCAAAACTAAAAAAGGTAATTTATCATTGAATTAAAAGCAATTTTAGATAAAACTGTCTTTAAACATCCATCCATCTTCAAGCAGCTCATACTTAAAGTTATGGGACGACTGAACAGCTTAAACGAAAGCAGAGTCTGCAAAGTGTGCCATTCGTGTGCTCTGTAAAATCTTTGAAAGCCAAAAGAAACTGAATTTGATTTGTGCGTAATAAGAATTAAACAGTCCGGGGGTAATAGCTCTCACTATACAGTTAAATGGAGATACACAAGTCCTCTGCCAGTAGTATAGAAATAAACAATCTTATGACCAGGAAAATGAAAAAACAAAAAAAAAAACAGCCAATAGCAACTCAACAGTGATCTGATGCAGAATTGATGAGCCGACTGCAGAAACGCAAAGCTGCCTCACCAGCTGAGCCTCGCTCACCTTCATCATGTGATCACCACCCATTCTTCACGTGTAAAAGTCTCAGACTCCCACTCTATTCCTTACTATTCCAACTGTATTCTAGCGATAATGTGTGCCTTAATGTGCATATCTTCCCATCTAAACAGAACAAAGTATTTCACTCTTGGAGGTACCATGTTTTCCACTGCATGGTTACAGAACCCCGCCTAAGTTTCTGGGCTTTGTGTTCTGTTGAGAGAAACTGGTCTTTTCTCCAGTGCATCTGGAGATCATGTGATCAGATACAAAGGGATCCCTTATCAGAAGACCACAAGACGAGGTGAAGCTCTTCACCTGATCAGCACCTTCTCAATGTTCTGGATAAACCAACAACTGCTAATTAGATCCATTACTATGATTGACTTATTTATATTTAAAAATATATTTTTTTGCTTTGTTTAAATACTCATCTAACCTTTACTTTCATGTGAGAGAAATAACGCTTTTTTAATGTTTTTTGCTTTATGCACCTAATACCCAAACAAGCTGACCTTCGACTTGAAAAGCTTCTTGCTTACCACAGTGACGGCGTCATTGAACAGGCACTCGCCGAAGACCACGATGTAGAGCTGCTCGTTGATGCTAATGTCTTCGAACACAGCTAGCACCGCGACCGGATCCACGGCGGAGATGATGGAGGCGAACAGCAGGTTCTCCTGCAGGTTGATGTCCTTGAGGCCCAGAGCCTCGATCTGACACACGCCGTAGAGCGACACCCCGATGCCCAACGAGTTCCAGAGTGTGCCAACCACAGCAAACCAGAGCACCGTGCCCACGTTCTCGAAGAACGGCCGCGTCGGCATGAAATAGCTGGAGTCGAGCACGATAGGGGGCAACATATACAGAAAGAAGACGTTGGAGGTGAGCACGGCCGGGGGCATTCCGTGTACCGCATACATGATGCCCCCCACCACCAAACCCACGCTGATCAGTAGACAAGACTCTGGGATCCAAATGGTTATCTTGTGGTACATGTTGAAACCTTTCAGGGAGATCAGCGACAGAATCACATAAACGGGCACATAGTGTTCAAGAAAAATAGTATCTTAAAATCGAAACGCATTCTTTAAAAAATATAATTCCAGTGTTGCGCATTAATTTCAGCAACGAAACAAAGAATTCTTCACGGTGGTTATGGAAACGGGATGAGGACTTACCAATCTTGGCAAACGACGCCAGTAAAATCCACAGAGTGATTTCAAAAGGCACCTGGATGCGAGGATAGTTTATCGTGAAGACCGGCAAGGGCTGCGTCTGAGGGTTCGGGGTAACCTGCGTCCCTGCGGGTGAATTAACTGGAGGCGCCTTGGTAGTGGCACCTGCGGCGTTAGATAAAACATCACGGCTGGACCAAAGTGCGCCAGAAAGAAAAATCACCAAGCAAACTAAATGTTTCGAAGTCCGGTTACATTTACAGGAGATGGAGTCGTCCATCTCTTCAAAAACCTCTAAAAGATGAAATAGTAACTTAATACCCTCAGCAGGCTGAACTACGTAAAACGAAATTAAATTCAATGTATCTAAAAAATAAAACTTAAAACGCCGATAATTATCCAGCACGTTTTCAATGGACCGGGAAAATAGATGAGTAAAATGCCTTTCGCCTCCACTAAACAGTTCATTTATTTCTTTATTTGAATGAAAAGTTTCCGTGAACGGAGATTTAACCTGACTCATGTGTAGGTAAATCGTGGGAGGAGCCTCAATCTGAACGTTCAAACTTTGTTTACCTTTCATAGATGTTGTTCTTTGTTTAATTCCGTTTTAGTAGGCTATATGTATATAATTAATGGTATACCGTTGGCTTTATTTTTAAAAAAATGTTTTTAAAAAAGCGGATTAAATTAAATTAATTTAGACCCATGTGAAATAACTCTATGATTTTTTTTCACTATTACTTGCAATAGGTGGAATCTAAATAAATCCATTCAGTTTTTATCGGATAAATTTATAAAACAACGAAAAGCAAACAGGTTTTATTATCCATCAATCATTTTTCTATACCCGCTTGTCCTAAGCAATGTCTTTTACATAATTAATACATAATTATTATGAAGAATCTAAGGCAAACGATTCGAACAGACTGCAATAATTCAAGCTTGAGCTGCAATCTTTTCATTATTGACAACATCAGCTCACTTCCAAAGTTCTCTCATGGGTCATTTTCTTCCTATTCTGCGATCTGCCCTTCCAGGCAGTTACGTCCATATGCCATACGTCCATAAAAAACACGCGTTATCGAAACTTGCGCGTTATTCTTCGAGGCTGTTGATTGTTCTATGGCCTCGTGGTGATAAGCTACTGTGGTCTTACCAGAGCCGGACAGAGATAGTGGTAAGCGTGTGGGTTTATATATAGGGCGCCCATTAAACATTTTTTTTTATATCACCAGAAATATTATTATTTGGGAATATCGAAGGACCAAAGTATGTAAGTCTTTTATAGTTGTTTTTCCAGCGCAAGATGGCAGTAGATCTTTGCTGCGTTGCATTATTAATATTTTTGGACGAATTATCACAGGTGAAGGTATGTATCTTATTTATTGTCTTCTATGATTTATTGTTATTTGAAGAGTACAACTAAAGTAAAGAGTTTCATGTTATTGTTAAGATGTTTCAGGATTTTTTACGTAATAGTGATTGTGTCATGGTTGTGTCACCGCTATGTCGCACTGAAGCCAGTAAACGGCTAGTGATTAGTGAAGTGAGCGTCACGTGTCTTCCGAGACCATACCCTCTTCCCTCGTGCTGACCATCGATGACTACATTTACGCGGCGCTGTCCTTTTTGTAAACTGTTACTTGTCCATCATAAACGATGAAGGCACAGTGAATCGCTTTGAGGGCCGTCTCCTGGGAGTAATATATACCCTATCACATGGTGTACCTGGGAAAACCCGTCCTGCTCCCAATTTGCAATAACAGCATAACTGTTACACACAAAACATGTGATTATATTAAGATCGCAACATCTAGCAATGACAGCCTATATTTTTCTCTTTCATTAGTTACCACCTAGGGTGAAACTTGCACTTCAGTCTTAAATTATAGTAAATGCAATGTTTGAGTAGGCTCATTTTGAAAAAAAAATTGTAGAGTAGGGCTAAAAGACATTATAAAGCGGGAGGCAGTGTTCAGATAATTATTGTGCTGATCTCTAACAAGTGCACGCTGTGGGAAAATGCGCGTGATGTAAATGCATTCGTTTTAGTCGTTTGCGTCTGCTTCAGACAGTGACTTTAATTGCATTGCCACTGCGTCTGTGTGCGAAGGACGAAAGCTTCTGATTGCGGACTGAACGAAAGAAGGGGGAGGAAGGGAAGGGGCGGGGGACGGTTTGGCGACAGCTTTGTTGCGTTCTTACGTCAGATTGTGATATACCAAGGCAGTAACCAGAGGCGATTCGACGTAAACAGAAAGGAAGAATTGGAAAAATGTCCCGCTTATGAATTCATAGCATCGCATTGAACAGCCAGGACGGATTGTTGCGGTGCACCATAAAAGTGTAAGTGCATTTAAGGGATTTCATTGATCCGTGCCTGCAAACGGGAATGAAATACAAAGTGTGTAATAAACGATTAATTGCATATTAATAGAGATTTGGAAAATTGTGGCATAAGACGTGAAAGGAACAGCTGCGATTCCGTTATGCTTTTAAGTTTATTTACCGTAATAGCGGTTGTTGTTTTGGACCGCTATAGTGTCGTCCCCATTTTTAATTATGCGTCCGACAGGAGGAGGGGGATTGCACATCAAACCCTACCGTGGTCCATATCTGATTTTTACGGTAGAAAGTGGATATATAGGATGACGTGTAAGTGCTGCTGACATTTTTATGCTAAGGTAGGGAGGATGCGTGTAATTAGTTTATCATTAACCACGGCTATGCTGGCATGTTGAGCTCCGGCACGGATGATGTCTTTACGGGTTTTATGCGGATACGGGTGTGATACCAAAACTGACCCTTTTTAAACCGAAAGGCCGTTAATTTAAAAACGACCCAGAAGGCGATTCATTTAAAGACCATATGGATAATTATATTGTTGGTTGCAGAGTCCACCAGCTGTAGGGACATCAGTAAGATGAAAACGCCTCGCTTGTTTTTATAGTGATATATTCAGCTAAGTTCAACTTGTTGGCGTTTTTTTTTTTTTTTTTTTTTTTTAGTTGTACTTCCCATTTAATCGTGTGTACATCATTATATGTGAGTCCGTAGGGTGCAGAAGCTGTAACCTGTGTTTATAAAGTCCTGCGTACAATCAGAAAATGTTCCCGTTATACATAGTTTAAAAACGTCTTTACATTCACAAGCACATTACTTTCAAGGTGGTGAGATGAGAAAGTAAATTATTGCTCGTTCTTCAAACGAACCAAAGTGCCAGGTGTGGAACGGGCACACCGCGGACTTTCACAATGTCGGGCAGATGTTGCAGTCACTTCTTCATTGGCTGTCTCAGTACACGCTTCAGTTTCTGGCTGTCGTTTTGGGCTGTGGCCTCACCTAGCCACTCAAACGCCAAGAACGCTATGAATTTTCATTTCTCCCGAAAGACTCGGCTTAAGTGATATACAGAGCTGTAAAAAAGCAGAACCAGTTTTCACACTTCAGCCCACAACTGGGTTTTTTTTTTATGGATTTAGTTCTCTAGTCATGCAAAAGAGTTTATAAGGCAGATATCCAGCTAGGCTACACTGTTCACGTGGATTACGTCATTCTGATGAGATCCCTAAAGCTTATACTCCCCCTCGATCAATGCCCTTATTGCTGGGGGGAGCTGTCCAGCCTTAGAACCAAGTGGTGAGACTTTCTCATCATTGCCAGCATCATCTTGTCCTTTTTGGTTTATGAGGACTGGAGGAAACAGTGCGGCATTACCGGGCTATTCAGTCTGCGGGTGGTGACTTTATAGGGGAGGATTCTTCAGTGTCTAACCCTACAGCGCAAGGTTGTTATGGCTCTGTGATAGACTGGCGTGCCAGTTAGGCTGTTCCCCTGCTATCTGGGATAGGTTCTAGGCTCTCTTTGTGCTGGATAAGCAGCCGGACACTGATAGGATGGCTGGATGCCATAGGTAACAGTGTTTTAGCGTTGAGTTTCATTTAGCCGCCACACATGAACACATACGTGACACAGACATAAACCGCTGGACGCTGTCTGAGCCTCTGCATGTGCCCTGTGCCCAAAGCAGGTTAAGCAGTCTGAGAAATCCTGCTGTTGACCTGGACCTGGGCTGTTTGCATTCCTCCTTATGCGGGCTGCTGTCAAGCATAAACAGACAAGTGCAAAGCCCTGCCAACATGCCGCTTTCTTCAGACACACAGTAGCCTCGCCACCGCCAGTGCCTGGGAGTGCCCACGCTTCCGCCAGTGCCTGGGAGTGCCCACGCCTCCGCCAGTGCCTGGGAGTGCCCACGCCTCCGCCAGTGCCTGGGAGTGCCCACGCCTCCGCCAGTGCCTGGGAGGTCCCTCCCCCAGGCACACGCACACACCCCTGTCCACAGTGCTCACATAACGACACGGACATAGATCAGTCATGCAGGATACAGAACCGCCAACCCAGATCCGGCTTCCTAAGCATATGGCAGCCGGTCGGTGAGCCGTGTGACGCTTACTGCTGTCATGTGGCCCCGGCAACCTGGCAGCTCGATGGCATAACCCCAGGAGGAACCTGGGCTGGGCCGTGGGGGGGTGGGGGGTGCTGCATTTGCTGGAGGAAATGGAACCATAAATTGTGCTTGTATGGGGGTCATGTGACTGGAAGCTTTTTGGGTGCTCATGGGCCTTTCACTGGGGTCAGATTCAGGGACAGAGGCCATAAAGAGGAAGTAAAGTGAAAAGAGGGAAGGACAACAAGGTTCCAGTTATGGGCGGCAGGTAGAAAAATGGTTACAGGACCCAAAGGTTACTTGAAGGTCACCTGAAGGTCACCTGAAGGTCACCCGCGCTCTTGTTTAGCGAGGAAGCTAACCTGAGAGGCGCTGCTTGGAATATCCACAAAGGTGTGTTTGGCCAGAAGTGCTGCTGAAGTACAAGCTGCATGCTATCATTCATCCAGTCATTCACTCTGAAGTTCCTACCTCGTTATGGCATGTGACCCAACGCCGGCACAAACCCAAACACCCGCACTGGCACCAGGTCCAGGTCATCAGGTCATGTGGCCCAGTGATTCCTCCTTCCGGACAGGGCCTTAAGCTGAAAATATCCTGGTATCAGGCTGTGAGCTCCGTCAATCAAGTAATCTATAATAAAAAAAAGGCATGCGCACTCAGAATCGGTCAGGAGAAAGAACCAGTTTGGGCCAGAGGAGCAGCTCACTAAGATCAGTGCTGTGAAAGGGGATGCCAGAGCTTAGCTGGGTACAATGGCCCACTTTTAATGGAATGTACCTAAAACGGCTGCATCGCATTTTCTGTATCAATAACAGTCAGAAATTTGGCTGAATGCCCACATCAATACAGTTATGCACTCAGCCATCTGCACTGTAATGTTCAGTCCAGCTTGGTGGAAAAAGCCCCTTTACAGTATATATGGAAAGCAATGAGCTGTTCACCCCATTGACAGATTCAGATAGAGAAAATGTGGCCAATAGGATGATCTTGTGTGATCTGCCTGGGCAATCCTAGACGAATCCCAAGTCAGCTCAGACCAACCAATCCCAGTATCAGCTCAGAGCAACCAATCCCATGTCAGCTCCGACCAACCAATCCCATGTCAGCTCAGAGTGACCAAGTCCCGGTGCCAGCACTTATTAAGTGGCTACAATATGATTTTAGAAAATTATAATCCACTTAATATATTTGGGTAAGAAAGTGAACATACTCAGTATAGCAAATAATAGACAGAAATGCTTGTTAGGCAATATTGAGTGAACATTCTAAATTTAATCTGAACAGGGTGCATATGGGAATGACATGTCGATAGATTCTGAATCTCGGGTTAGGAGCAGCCCCCCCCAGACGAGAGCTGCGCTTGGCGATCAATGTCTCCTGCTGTGACTCGCTCTCCGCCTTCTGGACGGAGTTTTTGGAAAGATCCACACATGGAAGAACTGACTAGGCCTTTGATTCACCAGAAAAGCCGTCCAAATCGTGTTTGACACTCTACTCACCATATAGAAGTTATAAGAGTACCCGAAACGGGTATAATACTTGGTACCGGGATACAGGGTTCACCAGCAGGGCCCCTCTTAGGATTACAGCCTTGGGACTGCATTGTGCCAAATAAAATCGTATAAATCCTTCAATAGAACCCCTCTGAGAGCTCTCCATCGGAAGAATATATGCAGCTCATACGAGCCCATGAGAAATTAGAACGATGGCTCATTCAAACCTAACCCTGACCCTAATCCTAATCCTAACCCTTAACTTACCTCATATGTAACACTGTGCCCTCTCTGGCCATGTAAGGTTTCCCCTGCTGAGATGTTCTGTGCATTTACACTGCGTTGTGCACTGCTCGTGTCTGCACGTACTGGTGGTGTGTTTTATGTGCATGTAGAGAACTGGGAAGAAGTCCCTGTAAGAGTCACACTGTTCTTCAACCCTCTGGACATATTCCCATCCACATCTTTCATGCTTCTTTCATCTGTCGTGGTTCCCATGGTGACAGACATCGGCGGCTGAGGCCCGTGGTCTCGACTTGACCCGGGAGAGTTGAAAATGGTGAACTGCTGAGATTGTGCAGGAGGAGAGCTGGCCCTCGAAGACCCAGCTTTTGGATGTGGATGGTGGAGTTTCTCGGCAAGGCAAACACACTTCACCAGCAGACTAGAAAGCTGTCTCTGGCCGCACATAAATGATGGCTCTCTGCACCTAAATGGGGTTCTTAGAATTGTCCAGATTTAACGGTAAGCCGGAAGTGTAAATTCTCTGAGATGTTATCAGTCTATCGCTCAGTTTTACAGTTGGTTTTGAAGCCTGATGTTTCTGTAAAGTCTGTCTGGTGCTCATCCATCATCATGACACACACAGGCTGGGTTAGGCTGCAGGGGGAGCTGGGTAATGGAAGATGACTCAGCGCTACACTACAGCCAACCCAACATTTGGTCGTCTGTTTGATGCAACTTCAAGCTGGCCCACCTGATTGACAGACAGGGGTGTAACTGGAAATTCTGGGCCCCTCGACGAAATGTCCCCCTAGGGCCTTCCCATCCAATTTTCCGTATAATTTTACATATACAGGGGCCCTTGTAAGGAGCCAGCCCCCCCTGAGTCTGCCAGGATATCCCTGCCCTTCCAACGCCCCTGCTGACAGAAGAGTATGAGCCAAGGCAGTCAGACCTGGAGACATGTGAAATGCCAAGCAACACAATGGAGAATAGAATAGAATAGAATAGAATAGAATAGTCATTGTACACATACAACAAAACTCTGTACGTTTGTACATCACAGCATCTGTCTGTAATAAGCAGATTCAAACTCTGCCTCATTTCCAATCATGATATCTTCACGTTTAAATGTAGCTAAACAGAAAGGGAACACCATGGAGGTTTCTCACCTAGGTGAACAATGTCCTGACAAGTTCAGCAGCTAATGAGGGACCCCCTCGCCGTTGAAGCCATTTACATCAGCTGGCCCGAGATGTTGGCCTGCAGTAGCCCCTGATGTGGTCTGTGTCTGGGGATAAAAGCCCATTTGACTGCCGACAGATCCTGTCCTCCAGTATTCACATCACCTGAGAAATGGCCGTTAGTCCTAAAAGAAATTCCATCCGGACCCAGTTAACCTTTGTCAACATCTTCAACGCACGAATAAATCAGTCATGCTGCTAATTCTCAACTATTATAAATAAGTACCTAGCAAACAGACAAAAATAGAGAGGATGGATATGAGTTATAAGCAGGGCGTAATTAGCTAGCTAATGCGCTGTTTATCATGGGAGGCTCTTATGCCTCAATCCGTCTCAGATTCCTGCTCAGAACGTTTCACACAAGCCATTTAGCAACAGCGCCGTTTCTAGTATGAATAAAACAAGAGGAAATGCTTTCTCCCTGTCTCTCCCTGCGTTTTCCATTTAATTTTAGGCCTGTTTTACCATCCTGCAATGAATAATGCAGGCCAAAAAAAAAAGCAAGACCCAGACACGCTGAAAAATAAATCATCTCTTGAGATCTTTCTCACGCCGGAAGAGGTCTTCTGATAATCTGAAATGGCGCGCGAGCATTTATGTATCCGTGTCGCGTAAACGTCCGTGTGCTGATCTGTGGCGTTTCCAAAGGTCCAAACAGCAGAACCGTGGGCAGCAGTGGCTGCCCTGTGCTGCTTCAGGGAACAAGCTTCCCTTGGATAGTGACAGTGACCATAAATATCAGGCGGTTCGTGAAAGAGAGCTGAAACTTGACCAAGCAACATCATTAGCCAAGCTAAACCTATTCCCAGTGTTTTTATAGCCCGTGAAAAATAATCTTTCCTCGGTGGTAAGTAGTGGAAAGACTGCAGGTCTCTTGAAGGTAACCTGCGAGTAAGGAGCCAAGATAATTTAGCATTATCTTGTAACAAAATGTCCTGTTTATATGGGAATGAGCGAGTGTACCAGGACGAGCTGCTCCGGGGTTTACAGTTCCCAGCATGTTTAATGTTGATATAAGCGTTTTAGTCAGGAAGTCTGCATTTAATCTAGTCTGATTTTAAGCTTTAAGATGTGGCATCCCCAAGATCCCGATCGCTGGTGCCACTAGGGAGTACGGGGTTCCGAAAAGCGGTCCAGCAGGAAAGATGAGAGGGAGGGTGCTGGAGAGAGCGGCATGATGGGGGCCGAACTCCGGGCTGGTGGCGCTCACCCACGTTGGACATATTTGTTTGTTTATGCTCCAGGAAACACCAGGCTGACTGAATAAGGTTACGGGGGCGTGGTCCCCGCCCCTAGTGAGACCGCCCAACCGTTGCCAAGATGTCTGTTAGGGATCGCTGCCCGCGCCAGCGCCCGTGGTCCGTGTACCACGCCAACACCACTGACCTCTCCTCCGAGATTCTGGGGCTCACTCTGGCAGGTGAGTAAACTCTTCCCTGTTATCTATTCTCAGTACCAGTCCCCTTTAGATCCTGCGGCGATCTGTTTGTTATTTTATTTGTCCAAATTTATCCACTCGTTTTGTTGGATTATTTAGGCACGTTTACATTTCGTTTTTTTATGGTTCTGTGCATCTGTATTGCCCGTCTTCTTCGTTGGCCGGATCACGTTCACGCGTTGTTCTGCGATCATAACGGTGTCCTCATCGTCTCCTAGGAAACAGCCAGGATCCTGATGAGCCTGTGCTGGAGTTCAGCCTGGGTGAGTGGTGCATTGTGGGATAGTTTGCCAGACCGCTTCTCGCGCAGGGAGCAGGCTTTGATTCTCACTCTATGGCCGACTCTCACTTTGTGGGTGAAGACCATAGTGTCTTTAGCTTCCTGTCCAGTGCTTGCTGATAGCCCGCCCTGTGTTTAGCATAACTGAGACGGTGTTTATAAGGGAAATACACCGGTCTTGATCAAGTGAAGTCGATTTCGGGAGGATTCTCCTTAAACCAACCAAACTTCACTCTCACCCAAAGTCCCCGTCAGCCGATATACTGAGACCCTCTCCCTCCCCCATCAGATCTGACAGCCGGCACCCAGGCTTAAAAGCGTTTCTGTTTAGTTAGCGTGACATGGTCTCATTCCCACCTTTCGTTTTCCTCTAGGTTCAGCTGTTTAGTGGGTCCGGTCAGGTTCGCGCAAATACTGACTGTTTAGCTAATGAAAAAGCACCATTCCAGTCGTGCATGAGTTTGAAAACAAAGGGTCCCTTATTTCGGCTTTGTTATGAACTGTGCTATTTTTAACTTTGAAGTCATTACGTGTGTCACTGCTGTAAGTTGGTGGTAATCTGTCTCTCGCCATCCCCCCATCCCCCCCCC
>JAABNY020000082.1:0-10401 GCA_015164015.2 Brevimyrus niger
GGGGGGGGGGGGCATCAGGCAGCACATATGCTCTTAGAAAAACAATAAAATATTTAAATGCCCTTGGGGAAACACTTTGAAGATACAATTTCCTAGTGCTTGTATTCGTGTGTAAGACGCTTCATAACCATTTATTGTCATATGAGTGTCCTTTCTGATGGATGATCCTGGTCGGGGCCACTGAAGCTGCCCCCCCCCCCTCCTCGGCTGCAGAGGAAGGGGCCAGGTATCTGTCTGTCACGGGACACAGACACACACACATACACACAGACAGGTTTGTACTTATATCTTTGTGAGGACCGCCCATTAATTTCTATGGCCGTAACCCTAAGCCCAGCAATGACAGTGACACACACACACACACACGCGGCCGTCACTGAGCCATTCTACCATGTAACCTTAGCTTGCAGAAGTGCGTTGAATCTGAGCATCTGCGGGGACTTGGCCGCAGTGTGACTGCCTGTAATGTTCAGGTTAAGAGCAAAAAGGCCCGTTTTGTTCAGCCGCCCGGGTCTGCTCTCCAAAGTGCACGTCCTGAGTGTGCGCGTCACTCCTGCGTCACTCTCCTGGTTTTTTTGGTCCTTCTGCCACCATCTGCAGACCTGATGGCCTCTCCAAGGTCTAAGGGCTTTGATGTCTGATTCCAAAAACAGGCTTGGCCCCTGAATCAAATTCATCTTTCTCCACAAGTGAAAACCACAAAATTGGCTAATTTAGAGCCCAGGGGTTCTGCTGCATGGTGACATTTTGGCTCTGAATGCCCCCCCCCCCCTCCCCATTCCGGGCTTTTGTCACGGACTTTCAGGCTCTGTCACAGTTGTGATGGGAATGCTGGGGGGGTGGGCCCCGGCTGCCTTGGCTTCTTCCCGTAGGTTAAACGTTCCGTCCTAAAACGTACGCGTGCGGCAACTGGAATGAAGCCCTTCTTGATAAATCGTAAAGCAGGCGATACGATAAATGAGCGATTTTCCTCAGTCGCCGTAAAGTTATTATAAGTCACTAGCTGCGGCGGCTCCTCTCATCTGCTGTTTATAAATGGCGCTGGAAACGTCCCGCAGCCCCGGCAGTTCGACACGCTACAGTTTATTGGTTCATTTGCTGGCCCTTTGTTTTCTAACGACGACACGCAGGATTAGACAGAGCCGGGAGATTCGGTGGCCCAGATCTGGCCGAGATGTGAGGCTGCCTCCTTGGACCGTTAATTACCGCCGGCCAAGTAGGAGACGCGTGGCGTTTAGAGGAGAAGGCAGCTTCGGTAAACCGGCGGACGGCGGTGAGAGCGACCCGTCCACCGCTGGACTCTGCAGAATACTTAAGAACCTTTATGAATATTTATAGGTATTAATTGTAGCCAGTGAGGCGTGAGCCTCAGGTTTGTATCTTGAAAGTCGTTTGCAGCTCACAATAATGATTGTAATCGTGCGCATTACAGGTGAAGAGTGGTTTTGTGTACCTGTGTTTTTGTTGCAGGCGGTGGTGTGGTTTCACGGTACCGTTTCGTTAATTTAACGTTAATAATTTGAGATTTTGTCACTTTAGTGTCCTGGTGAAGGTTGGGAGAAGGATCTCTGTATGCTGTGTGCCATTCGGTCTCCGCGATGACTGTCAGCTGAGCGTGGATAGGACGCGCGCGCGCGCAGGTGCACGGAACGCAAGCGCATTGGACGCATTCGTCCGACAGCTGCTCTGCAGACTTGGAAGAGCGCCGTATTCTGATAATCTGCGCGGTTCAGCTCACTCCGCCCCGTTGGGAAGGTGGGTCCTGATGTGCGGAACCTTTCAGTCTTGCGCGGTGACACCTTCCGTGACGCCAGTGAGCGAGGCGGTTATACACCCCTCGCTGAGGAGCCGAAATTGAACACTCGGTATTTTTGATTTAGTGTCGTGGACCACGGTCGTACCACTGAGGCGAATCGAGAATCAAGCCCCCTCGGGGATGCTGTGTCAGGGAGGGGGTCTGTGAGGTCTAACAGATGAGTGACTGCACTTGACCTAACGGCGTGATGGTGGAGTCGCCCCTTCGCTGTTCTCTGTCCCCCCTCCCCCCCCCTCGGCACCTGATGCAACGGTGTGTGTAGACAAGCCGTCTCGGGGGCCATTTCCTGATTTACTTTCCCCTGACAAGTGCTGAAGGACTCTCCCCCCGGCCTTCCAGACAATTTAATCGGTGGCCCTCACTGATGTTCAAGGTTGTTCACCGACATGTGGTCATCGGATACGTGCGAGGAATCCAGCATCCGTGTTACGATACCCGAGAGTCCATGGGGGTTCATCCAAGGCTAAACACAACGATGGCCGAGCGGCTTTGCTCACTGATTGCCGCTAGTTTTTAAGTTCTACTGACTGAGTGACCGAGTGGAAAGTTCTGAAATAGCCGTTTGTCCGATTCCAGTGTGGCTGCTCGTGCTCTGACAGTGGAGGGATATTCTGGGAAATCCGGATCGGGGTCAACGGCGCATAATCCTGGAAACTACGGCGTGAAAATTCAGTCACTCACCTACTGCGAGAATCGGCTCCAGTGCACAGCAGACGCCCCCTACTGGATGGGAGCGTTCTGTACATTTTTTGACTGAATGAATGAATCAATGTGCCTGTTTTTGAGATTGTTCAGGTTAAAATGAGTACTGTCAATATCATTTGAAAGATTAGCTTATTTTTAAATGATTCTTGATGCCGAAGTCAAGTAAATAAACCCGGGAATATGCATATTACTGTTACCGATGGTCTTTCAAGTTTAATCTGTCAGCTTGTCAACCCAAGAGGTCAAAAGGGATGTGTGTGTATGTGTGTATGTGTGTATGAGCAGGTATGCCTTACCTTATGTGGACCAGGAAAGGGAAAACTTTAATAAAAATCTGTGGCTGCAATGAAGAAAATAAAAATGAAAAAACTCTTGTATTTTGCTTGGTTACTTAAGGTTATGGTTATGGCAGGGAGGGGGTTAAGAGTGTCATAGTTAGCATTTTTCCCATAGAAATGGATGAGTGGTCCCCACAAAGATATGTTGACCTGACATGTGTGTGTGTCTGTGTGTGTCTGTGTCTATGTGTCTCTGTGTGTGTCTGTGTGTCTCTGTGTGCGTGAGTGTGGCTTGTTTCCCAGGCCCGAGTTGCTGTTTTGACTGACGCCCCCCGCCTGTCTGGCTCTTTTTCTCTCCCCCAGGAGGGATGCCAGTCCCAGACCAGGCTTCTGACGTGGAGAAGACGACCATGCTGAGCCCGGTGCTGACCGCCTCCAACGGCGACGGCTCTGAGACTGAGACCACATCTGCCATCCTGGCCTCCGTCAAGGAGCAGGTACGCACCGCCATGTGCCGCGCGTCCTGGTAACCGGGGGGGTCCAAGGGGAAGGGGCTCCGACGCCCATGTGTACAGAAGTGCGGCGTCAGGGGGCTCTCTCAGATCTCCGAGCTCATCAGCCCCCCCCCCCCCCAAATTCAAAGCTAATGAAGACAGTCAAGCTGGCAAAAGCACTTGAAGGTCCTCTGTCTTCTTGAAGGTCCTCTGTCTTCTTGAAGGTCCTCTGTCTTCACCTTGAGTCAGCTGACACGTCTGACCGCTGGCTGTCGCATTAATTCAAGTTTGCCGTTTACCAAATATGTCTTTCTTGATAAGTTATTGTTATGTCGGTACATTGTTTTGCGTGCAGTTTTTCGTAAACACGACCAGAGTCTTGATTAAGTAGCAGATGCTTTTAAATATGTAACTATAATAAAAAGCGAAAATGCAAAATACCACCTTGACACATGCTGTGGCGTGTGACGCGTGTGACGCTCGCGCATGTCCCGCATGTCCCGCATGCACTGGTGCGTCCTCATCTGCCAGGATGCATCGCAGTGCTTCATGCTCAGGATATCTGCCCCAAGCATCTCCCAACGCCCCCCTCCTCCGCACGCGTGCCGGGGTCTGCGGGACCCCGATAAGAGCGGAATCTCGCGCGTGACCCGCGCCCCGTCTGCCGAGGTTCCGGTGATGATGGAAAGCGCCTTCAAACGCTGGCAGCTCGGGTGGCCCTCCAGTCCGTGCCGGCTGAGCCTGGGCGATTGACGCGCTGGGGGATTCTGCATCGACAGAGTGGATCAGTCTTCTCGGTATCCCATATGGAACGCTCCCCAAAAGCAGATGGAACCGTCTCCACCTGCTTCATCATTTTTGGTTTGGCTCCTGTTACTTAAGACCCGAAAAACAAAGGCACCACTGTTATGACTCATTTCATTCATAATGGTTCTAAATCTTTGGCAGCGTTTTACATTAACTGCACCTTCTTAATGCCTTAATAATGCATTCATAGAACATCTAGCCGCCTTAATAATGCATTCATAGAACATCTAGCCGCCTTAATAATGCATTCATAGAACATTCAGCCGCCTTAATAATGCATTCATAGAACATTCAGCCGCCTTCATAGTGAATTCATAGCACATTCATAAGCTGCATGCCAGTATACCTTAACATCCTAACTTACTTTATCAGCTATAATATACAGTAATAACAAACATATCATTATACAATTATAATGTCTCTCGTTATCATGTAATGTTTGTTATTAATGTATAGTAAAGCTGTTAAAGTATGACACGGTATACTTACATGCTGCTTATGAATGCTCTATGAAGGCATTATGAAGGTGCAGTTGATTGTAAAACATCACCAAACATTCCTTTGAATTCTTCTTTAGTTACATTTGCATTTATTTTTCTTTAGCAGATCCTTTGTCCAGAGAAACATGCAGATGAGGCAAATTGCACATTTGTCTCCTATTGTTTTATTTTTATAGCTTTTCTTTAGGTAGCTGGCAAACCGGGCTCTCTGGTACCACATTTGCTGCAGTGCCTTGCTTTCCCAGAAGAGAATAAAAAATCTACTTTCTATTGAGGCTCCATATATTCAATGGACAGAATATTAATGCAGAGAATTGAACGTATGAGGCAAAGGTACAAAACCTTGTCTACACCATTTTCATAATTTAGTAGTTTTAGTTAGTTAGTAAAGTGAATGGGAAGCACTTTAGTAGTTTAAATACAGATTTATACACGATAAATGCTGTCTTCACAGGACGCTGTCGTGGCTCTTAGCCTTGAAGGGTTTGTAGCTTTTTACTATGTGGCCCTTTACTGCTCAAACTCTGCTGCCACACCTGACTTTTATTAATAATTTTCCTGTTTTCTGATTGGTCCGTGGACAGCGTCACATGGGGTGGCTTTCGCCTCGTTTGTTTAGCTAGGCTGAGGGTTTTAGCGAGGCAGGGGGGTGCAGGAGCAAACGGCAGACTCCTTTGCTAAGCCCTGCGACGTTATCGAACCATTGAGCTTTTTGGCGGTTGCTGTTAAATTAAATTAATTTCCATTCCATCCTAGGCCTACTTTTGACAATAATTAAAGGCAAAGTCATTATCTCGACTCTGACGTTAAAGTGTACACTCGAGAGTAACGATCTTAACACGCCGCGCGACGCAGAGGCGGGGCCTGTCGCTCGCACGCGTACGGGAAGCGTGGCCTGATCTAAATATACTGCCTCATTCATTTAACTGTGTATCGACGGAACAACAGTGGCGGCAGAAGTCCTCTGTATGCCAGTGAGGAGGGCTTGCGGGCGTCAGCTTCAGGTTCTCCTCCTTGGTTTATGCTTACAGTTCCGTATCGTATTTAATTATTTTTTTTCATGAATTCTGATTTAAAGCGTGGCCCTAGAATTTATCGCCGCGCCTTAAATCATGGATCACTGCATCTGCAGTGCTTTAAAGTTTACTGTAGTACTTAAAAAAATTTTGAATTTACCACCTGCTTCCCTTATTTACGGCGCGTCTGTGTAAATAACCGAGTGCATTAGCTGAGAATATGGGCTCTCTTCGCCTCTGCGCTTGGCGTTTTGCACTCGGCGGCCAGTTTACGAGGTTCGTCCCGCCAGTAACGCTAACGGCCGTCCTGTAAACGGTGAGCAGCGGAAAGCGGAGCAGCATTCAGCCAGGGCCCAGCTAGAAGGTCACTGAGGCCCGACTGATCGGCAGAGCGGCGAAGGCGCCCCATCAGGGGGATCCTCAACCTGGTGCGGTTGTCGTTGCGGATGTGGCAGGTTCAGTGTCTCGGAAACAGCTCTGTCCTCACGGATTCCTCTGGAAGTATCTATCGTGTTCGTTTTCTCGTATCCCTTTTCAAAATCTAGCGGCACGGCTATAAAATCGCCTTCGATTCGTACTTGGGAATAAAATACACCTTTGGATTTATGTAGCTTTCGGATTCCCATGTGATGAGAGCAATTTTTTGTCTGTCGCATGGGCCGATAATGGCTTAGAAAAGCATCTGTCTAGATCAAGTGTCAGTCTGCTTGTCCTCACATCCGTCGGGCCACGCACGCCCCCCCAGAGCTCCCACTCTCCCCACGTGAACTTGCCGCAAGGAATGCTGAGGAAGCTCGCTGATGCAGATGAAGGGGCGACACGGGGGGGGCTCTGCACAGCGACTGCGTCTCAGCCGCGGCGCTACTGTTAGCGAAGCTCTGCGTTCAGCCAGCCGCCGCAGCGGAACGGGCTGCTGTCACGGCCGCGTTACTAACTCCCGTCCTGGCAGATTGAAATGGCGCAGAGTGAAGACCCCCCCCCCCCGCCTTTTTTAAGCACCTGCAGTGCAAGGTGTTTTGCAGTGGCAACGAAGGCCTTCAGAGTTCGACCGGGGCTCCAGATGACCCCGAGAATGGAGGAAAGTGGGGAGCGCTGGGTCCGCCTTGCGATCGGGTCCCGCTTGCTGCTCCCCGTCCAGCAGCCTCTGCGTTTTAACGGAGCGTCTGGCCTCAGCGGCTGCCAGCTGACGTCGCGTCTCTTGCAGAATCACATTACGCAGGTTAACCAGCAGCGTGTTTCCCAAACGTCCTGCCCGGCCTCCTGCCCCTGAAATGAGGCTCCGAGCTGCAGGATAGTTCAGCCTCGGCTGCTCCCCACCTCTCTCACCGCTCCTCCTCCTCCTCCTCTCCGTCTTCTAAACCTCTTCTGGGTGCTGACCCCCTCCCCCCCTCTCAGTCTCTGTCAAGGCCCTCGCCGCGATGCGCCGTATATCGTGAAGAAATCTACGGACCCAGACGACGGCTGGTTGACGTCCTGACAGGCGCTTGGCGTAAATCACTTTGCGTTCGTGTTCGCTAAGCACGAATCTGCGTATGTATTTATTCAGAAAATCCTAGACGCGCCGGATGCAAAGGTCCATCAGTGTTAGCTATTACCTGGGGAAGTAAAAAGATGAGTTAAATTTGATAGGAATTTTTCCACAAGGGGGAGGCGGTTGTGAGTGTGTGTGGGGGGGTGTAGTCCAGCACATTCCGGCATGTTCCTCAAGGTGTTATTCATGTGTGGGATCATTAGTGTCTCCACCCTTCTACTCACTCCAGGTTCTATGCTGTCCTCCTCCAACCTTCTACTCACTCCAGGTTCTATGCTGTCCTCCTCCAACCTTCTACTCACTCCAGGTTCTATGCTGTCCTCCCCCAACCTTCTACTCACTCCAGGTTCTATGCTGTCCTCCCCCACCCTTTTACTCACTCCAGGTTCTATGCTGTCCTCCCCCACCCTTCTACTCACTCCAGGTTCTATGCTGTCCTCCCCTAGCCTTCTACTCACTCCAGGTTCTATGCTGTCCTCTTCCAACCTTCTACTCACTCCAGGTTCTATGCTGTCCTCCTCCAACCCCCTCGGGCATTTTAGGTTAATCACTCAGTAATTCCATTCAAGACCAATGGCACTTGCTGTAAATGACCCATAAGTATCTTCACTGACGGACACTGTTGTCATTTATGATGTGGGGCTAAATGGTGCAGGATTTCTATTAAATTAAAACTGCAAAAGAAGCTGTCCCTCTCTAAAAGTGATATGATTAAAATCAGCATTAAACACTGGTAGGTCAGCATCCCCCCTGCGTGAGGCCGTGTAAAGGTGATATCTTCACAGTGGATGATGACGGCTCCATTAAGCTGCAGGGACAGTGGGTGGTGGGTCGGACAGCCCGGCCTGCTGGGGTCTGGCAGGACTCTGCCACCAGTCATTCTGCATGAATCTAAAGCTCTAAAGCTCAGAGGTGGGGAGCTCGGGTCCAGAGAGTAAAAGTCCGGACCAGGATTTTGTTTCAACCAACCGGTTGCATACTCTGTGACTGTGACTCTTTACGCTAAACTAACTGGTTGAAGCGAAATCTTGGTCCAGACTTCTACTCCCTGAACCCGAATTACCCACTTCAAACATGCACTGGTTTGGAGCGGTCTCTTACAACCATACGTTCCAACATTAAGTCATAACCTATGTGGCGATTAATGTACAATTATTGTGAACATATTTCATAGGAAATTGTGAAAATACCGAAGAGAGAACCATGAATTCTGGAATGGGTGTTTTGAACAAGATATGAATTCATGGTTACCATATGCCAAACCAGAACACGTGAATATCAACAATAAATTAAATTTACCACATGGCACAAGAGAGGCAGCCTGGAAGGAATGATGCTGCCTCACAGATATTCTCCGTCTCATATGATTTAAGTTGAAGAGGGGGTGGGTGCCTGTAAAATATGGCATAATGTCATATAACGCACCTGAAATATTCCAGATTGCAGTCGGGAACTTGTGGATGTGACTAAAATACCAGGATAAAATAGTAATTCTGCATTAATTCAGAAACGAAGTTTCTTTATGATACATATGCATTTTATCGTATTGGTTTTGTATCGATGTAACTTTGGTAAGTTTGCTGGAGATCTGAGTGGAGCCGCATGAACGTTATGATGTACGTGAAGATCAATCGTAATCCGGTGATGTACTGCAGGAGCCTCCGCTTAATGCACCGAGTCTTTACAGAACCTTGGGTTCTGTACCGCTAACGTCGTTTTACCAAGGAAAAGACGACGTTCATTCGTTCCGATCCTTTGATAACTCGGATGCATTTATTATTATTGGATATATTTATTAAATATCAGACTGGGACTTTATAAAAATAACCCGACACTAACCATGCACTTCGCCCCCTTTTTCTTTTGTGTTATTTAGCTTCTGCCTTTAGTTTTATTTACGGTAAAACCCGACGCGGTTTTCTTTTACTGCTTACTGAAACGTTTTCTGGGTACCATTACATCATCCAGACTATGAAAGGCATGTATTAAATATGATCTGTCCAATAATACGAGGAGTAAACCTATTTGATTTGAAGAAGTAGGTTATATATAACCCATGAATCACAAATAGAAAGATAAATTAATTATTAAAAAATATAATTGTATATGTTGTGGAGTATTTGATAAACTGCAACTTTCTGTTTCTCGTTAGCGTTCTGCAAGCTAATCTCTTTGTTCAAACTGCATGAACAAGTTTTAACAATTATTTGTCAAGCCGGAGCTGCAAAATTAGCAGATAGCAATGGGAGGCCTTTCATATGCAGACAATGCAACTCTGTCACTCTGACAGTCTTTGTGTTGGGGAACAATGTGATGTAAACGCAGCATTTCACCATAGATTGATCTGCAGAGTCACACGTCTTCTTCTTCTGCGCTTTCCACATTAGGGAAAGATCTCGGTTATAACAAAGCTTGGCATTCCGCCCAGCCGCTTCCGCTTGCTGTGAAAGTAAACCACGATGTAAAAGTACTAACGTGGAGACATTAGTTAAACAATTGGCAAGAAAAGATTTAGGGTCATTTTCCCCAAGCAAGCAAGGAGCAGGTCTGTTGTAGATCAGGGATGAAGCCGGATCCGGAGTTTTATCGGACCCTAAATCCTGCACACTGTCAGCATACAGAGTGTTTGTGTTTCCCTCCCTATAAATCCCACCCTTGCAGCGTTTCCCAGTCCGGTCCTCGGGGACCTGCAGTCAGTCCATGTTTTTGCTCCCTCCCAGGTCCCGGAAAAAAAAAATTAAAACGTGGACTGTCCCCGAGGACCGGACTGGGAAACGCTGCACTATCAAATGAGTCTTAAAGGAATAGACGAAGGAGACCTTTGTGACCGTGTTTCTCACAAGCGTGTAGTGTAACACCTGCTGGCTTGGCCCTGTTACCATGGAGACATCGCTGAACAACAACAGCGTTCCATGCGAAGTCCCCAAGGAGCGGCAGGGTCGCTGTGTCTCAGGAGGGTGGGAGATGGATGAGGCGGGGGGGGTGGGGGGTGCAGATTGTTTATACATCAGACGAGTCCTGCGCTGCATTTGCAGGACTCACCCTGTGTGATGTAGCACCAGGCTGCGTGTTGCAGTTGTAATCGCCAGAGTCCCCATAAGGCTGTGTGTTGCAGTTGTAATCGCCAGAGTCCCCATAAGGCTGCGTGTTGCAGTTGTAATCGCCAGAGTCCCCATAAGGCTGCGTGTTGCAGTTGTAATCGCCAGAGTCCCCATAAGGCTGTGTGTTGCAGTTGTAATCGCCAGAGTCCCCAT
>JAABNY020000082.1:81925-92781 GCA_015164015.2 Brevimyrus niger
TGATTTTGTTGTTATATCGGAGGCCTCGCTGTGGCGCCCCCTTCAGAAGCACTTCCACTGATGGACCCTCTAGCCCTTCAGCTGCAGGTTCCCTGGCTTAAGTTCAGCGCCGCCTGCCCTGTAAATAAATGCTGCACCGGGAACATCGAGGAGAAACCAAATATCTCTGTTCCCCAAACTTTGGCGCTGGAGCAAAGCTACAAATTCTGGGCCCCCTGACAGAATGTCAGCTCAGGCCCGGGGGGATGACGCCCTGTAAAGTGCAGGAGGCCCTGGGTTTGTCAGGGTTTCCATGCCCATTGGACGCCTCTGCTATACCAGCCTCTGACGTTCTGTCTTTCCTCTGACGTTGCTCATGTTCCTCCGTCTCCTTTATTCCCTTCTTCCTTTTCTCCTTCTCTCTCTTCCTTTCATCATGCTGGCATCCTGGCCCCCGTCCCCTCGCCACGCTGGTAGTCCCCGTGGTTCGATCCTGTGAGCAGCCCCTGACCTTGTTCCTCTGTCCCTACCTTCCCACCGTAGCCCCGCCCTCTCCCGGTGTGGACCCCGCCCCCCTGCAGCGCACGGGCAGCCAGAACGCCGCCGGCGCCGCCTACCAGCGTGGCAGCTATGCCGCCGGGCCGACCGCCGCCGCCTACGTCGACCCGTACCGCACGCTGCAGTTCTGCCCCTCCACGGACTCCCCGTACAGCAAGTCGGGCCCCACGCTGCCCCCGGAGGCCACTCTGGCCAGGTCGCCCTCCATCGACAGCATCCAGAAGGATCCCAGGTGAGCGGAGGGCACTGCACGCATGCGGCCGCGCGGGGGTCTGAAATCGGGGGAGGCAGGTGAAGGAACAGTCAGAGGCCTTAGCTGTTGGAGAGACGTAGGCTTTGGGTCCAGGAGGGCGCCGTGTTGAACACGCTGACCTTCGACCTCTCTCCGGCTTTTAGGCTGAGATCGCCAGGGCCCGAGATCATAAAGCATTTTACCGAAGCGTGTTATCGGCACGGCCAGTTCCACCGTCACCGCCCACACTCTCTCTCTGGGGGAACTTCCACTCTCCATTCGCCCCCACCGATGTTCGTGAATTTTTATTGGCTGAGAGGAACTTAAAGAAGGAATTAATTTTCTTTAATCCCGTCTCTGTATTTCAGTCAGCTGTTTGCTGGACTGGTAATTTACGCCTTCGTCTACCATACGCGTTGATTTCAGTCAGTAGAATTCATTTCTGTATGCGAGGTGCACATGTGAAATAAAAACATAAATATCACATCCAGATTTAAGTTCACCAGGCAGATGGGAAAATTTAAATCCGTCACCATACATCTCATTCACAGCTTAGCTTTTGCTGTTAGCATCGAAATGTTAGCCGCGTCTGCTCATCCGACTAATTAGCCTTAAATAATGAAGTGGGTTTAAAGCAAATTCGCAAAGGACGTTACTCTTGAAAGATGTCAGTGGGAAGATGCTTTTCACTGCGCACTGCATGTCCTCTTCCAGTGGGATCCAGCTGGCCGCAGCTGTGTGACTGTAAGCACTGCCAAAGAGACTCAGCTGACTCCGTTTGCACGGCACAGTTGTGGATTCGTGTTATTATGCATATCCGCAGAGGGCTGAACTGACCAATCAGAAAGGGGGAGGGGGTGTGTGGTGTGTATGCTTCTAATATACAGCCGTGTTTGTGTCTTAAAGGGACAGGGGAGGTTGTTCTGTTGGGATGAGGATTCATACAGTGATTCATACAGTGGGGAAAAAACTGCCCCAGTGGCTGTAGACACTCACTGCACAGTAATCCAGGCTTGTCACTGTATATGCTGTGGCACATATAACACGCTAATTGTCCCTGCTCTGTCCATGCTAATACCACATTTGGGTAAAAGGCTTTATGAGAACGAAAGTGGATGACAACATAAGGCAGGATAATATGCATACAATCCTGATAAAAAGAAAAAAATATATATTCGAAAAATACATAATCTGTTTCAATCGAATGGCTCTGTTAGAAAACCATTTGGAGAAACCATGTACACATTGCTTACGGTTCTGGAGATATGAGCTTTAGCAAAAAGCACTAGAGAGTGTTTACGTTCTGTTTATTCATTCTGTCAGATTGATTATTTCTCTATAAACCTTTAAACAAACGCTAATGTTATTCTGTCATTAGTGTCGTGTGAGCTATATAAGAAAACATAGTCTTAATATTATGATTATATTGCACGAATATAATGATAATATTAATGCAATATTAAAATAACTGCACTGACCTCTGATGGGTTACATTCGCTGGCTGATGTATGTATTTTATAACATGCACAGTTAACCTTATGCCACTTATTCCATTCAGTTGTTTATCAGTATATTAATTATTCATGTGTTGCATTTATTGCCATTTACTGACGCATGCCTTTAAGTAAATGTGTGTGGTATTGAGGGTGCAGGCGGCGGAGGTCACGATGGATTGATTTTAGGATTACTTTATATTTTATTTTTTCCTGGACACCTACCCTCTTCTCTCTGCCTGTCTCTCGATAGGTACGACCCCGAATTCCTTGTCTGGAATCAAAATCAAGCCGAGAAAAGAATGACAAAGTAATCAAGCATTTATTTACATTCTACTTCTCATCCTCTGTTCCCCCCCCCCCCCCCCTCGTTCCTTGGTTCAATGGCTTCTTTAGTTCCTGAAATCATGTTCTGGGGATTCCCTTTTGGCACCTGTGCATCCTCAGACAGCGACGCAACTCGCTGCTATTCTGCTGCTAAATGCATTGCATCTAACACAGCTGCCCTGTCTTGGTTTATTGCTTTTAAAATATATAAATACATACATAAATACATACATACATACATACATACATATATATATACATATAAATATACATATATATATATATGTATATATATATTCTCAGTTCCACAGTTCTTCAACTCTGATTCAAGTATGCAGTGACATCATAGGGGATTTTAAGAGGATTTGATGTAATTATGCTTTGAAATGTGTGCTTTTAGCGATCTGAGCCTAAAATGAGGCCACAAGCTAACTGCACTTAACATGACACTTGGAATTTGTCCTTAATATTAACCGCGGTTTTTATTACCAAGCCGTAACGTAAAATGGTATCACTGATACGAAATTGCCTCTAATGCTATGTAATGAGCAAAACATAATCTATTAGAGTTGAGGTTAAAGGTCTCGGCCCCTTAACCCCAGGTTAGAAGTAGTACTGGGGTCAAATGCTCGCATCCCACGCTCATGCTTTGCCGTTTGGCGCCATTCGCTCATGCTTTGTCGCACTCTCACTCACGTCATCCGCCATGTTGGTTCGCGCCTCGCTTTGTCTCTTTAAAACATCCCATCGTGATCTAACCCAAAATGCGATTCTCCTTCCAAAATAATGTAACCGGTCTGTCAGTCAGTTGTCCTTATTAGTATGTAATTCCATTTGTTGAATTTATATGTAAACGTACAGTGAAATTATTGGAAGATTTTATAGTGATGGTTGTTAGACTCTTTTTAAATAAGATCAACATAAATTATCCAAAGCTGTCATTTAATGTCATTATGGCCTAAAGTAGCTAAGATGTTTACCGTTACTTAGAATAACAGATATATCCCGGCGAACAAAATGCATTTGAACAGTTTGTTTGCATGCCAAGTATTATGTCAGCTTGTTGTGATTTGCAGTATTGTCAGTTTTCAGTCTGACACGTTTCAAGGGACCTAGTCTAACTGTGAATTCTGTCAGCGTGTGTTGTCGACATCCAGAGCAGTTGTACAGTAATTATTTCAGTTCAATGTTTGGAAGCAGTTGTACATTTGCCACAGGCATGGTAAAAATATCCAAGCAAGGGCGAAACATTTCACTCCATCTGGAGGTTTTGATTTAGTTGAGGTTCACCATCACATCAAACTTAGAGATTCACTATGGAGGCCTGCACTTATTCCTTCAATAAATCAGTTGCTGCATCAGCCAACCGCACCAGGATGCACAGTAGGTCTAACCTGTTTGAAGGCACCTAGAAGGTTCCATCCTCTGCTTTGCACTCAGAGCAAGTGCAGCACCAGCTGTTGTGTGGATGCCTTTCAGTCTGTTGAAGGCCAGGGCTCCTTGGGCAACACTTCTGCGTGTAGTAACTGGAAGGCACCTGGAATCTTAAAGTCCAGCCAGCAGGCGCTTCGAACACCTGAATCGCCCGTCTGCACAATATATGTGCAAACCTACATAGCGATTATTTTTTTTCTTCCAGATATGTGAATTACATCTCGTGGAGATCCGTGCAAACAGCTTGACGGAATTAGCCCCTGGGTGGATATATATTTTATGTAATTTTAGCACCTAGTAGCAAATAAAACTGGTGGAGGGGTATCGCTTCGGTTAGCTATAGGGTAAGGAGGCTCGATGGGAAGATGGGATGCAGGAAGTAGTCGGGCAAGGAGGAATATAAATGCTGCGTTGGGAATAGTGGAAGGTTATCGATTCGCTCCCTCATGCGGTGTGACGTTTTGTGCCTGGAGGACTTGGGCGAGACAGCCATCCGGCATGTGAGCGATGGTCTTGGAGCCGCAGACCTTTCGCGTTCCTGTTATTGATCACTCTTCTGAGAATAGCTAACAGCCATGCCCCGCCCATGGCCTGCTCGCCGTCAAACATTTACGTTACCGCCTGTGCCGCGATCCATCGGCTGTCTTCACTTCCCCCTTGGACAGCCCGGATGAGAGTCGTGTCCCCGGCCATTCAAGGCCCGTTTTTACAAGGCTCTGCTTCTATGTAATTTTTAGCCTGGTGAGCATTAGCCAAGAGAGCAGCCATGTGTTAGAAAAGCTAATAGAATTAGCCAAGTGAGGAGCCCTGTTGTTAGCTAAGCTATTGGCATTAGCCAAGTGAGGAGCCCTGTTGTTAGCTAAGCTAATGGCATTAGCCAAGTGAGGAGACCTGTGCTAGCTAAGCTAATGGCATTAGCCAAGTGAGGAGCCCTGTTGTTAGCTAAGCTAATGGCATTAGCCAAGTGAGGAGACCTGTGCTAGCTAAGCTAATGGCATTAGCCAAGTGAGGAGACCTGTGTTAGCTAAGCTAATGGCGTTAGCCAAGTGAGGAGACCTGTTGTTAGCTAAGCTAATGGCGTTATCCAAGTGAGGAGACCTGTGTTAGCTAAGCTAAGAGTATCAGCCAAGTTAGGAGCCCTGGGTTCGCCAAGCTAAGAGCATTAGCCAAGAAAGCAGTTACGTGTTAGCCAAGCTAAGAACATTAGTCAAGTGAGGAGTCCTTTGTTAGCCAAGCTAAGAACATTACCCAAGCCAAGAGTGTCCTGACAGTGGCATCTTTTGCCACATTTTGGGCAGAACTGCAAGGTCTATGGCTAAAAGCAGGAAAAGAAGCATTTGGAGACCTCTGTTGTTGCTCTCTTACACATATCATAACAGGCCTTTACATTTAAGTAAAAAAAGAGGAAAAAATGCCTACCTTCTAGTAATTGCTCAATGTTAATGCTAATAAACAGTGCATATATAAGCATAAGTATCTTTATGGGGTTGAGGGATTTGCTGCCAGTCTTTTTTAGTGGTATATTGTGGCTCTGATTGATGGAAAATATGAGTGTTTTACATTTTCCTTAACGCCTTAGAGTTAGAGTCTTGAGATGACGGCAGCACTCTTTTGTTTTTTCGGACTCATGTTGCTTGCGGCTTCAGAGGTTCTCCGCCTCCCTATCGCCCCCTGCTGGCACGTTGCCACAGGCGGCAGCCAGTGTGAGGGGCATCTGTGGTCCGTGCTTAGGAGAATAGCGCTTCCCTGGGAATATGACCTCTGGGTTATTGGCCGGGCTGAAAATCTCCCCGGCACCCATAGTGTCACTATTCTGGCTGTCAAATTGCATAGTTTGCCTGTTTATTATGCATAAGAAGCTGCATATTTTACCGGAGCAGAACCCTGAGGATACGACAGCAGAACTCATGTAAAAACACAGCACTGGCAGAAGACTGATCCGCTTACTCTCTGTCCCGGGTGTGTGTGCGGTTCCTATCCCTTTCCGTCAGATCCCATAATTGCCCCGTGATTCCCAGCTGTCAGGTGATCGATAGAACTTTAATTTGAAATGTTTTGTGCTAGTGGGGGGGTGTCATAATCGTGAGCGGGGCGGCATCAGTAGGGTAGTTAGGTAGTGGGACAGAGCTGGAAAAACAGACACAGAGGGTGTGTGCAGGCAGATGCCTTAGGGGCCTATTAGTAAGGACATCCTGGGCAGGTACAAGACCGACTGTGGGTCTGGTATGGGAAACGGTTCAGTTCCTCAGAACCAGCAGCTCCTTTACGCTTCAGCTGGCCCACTGGGTCTCCTTCCCGAGCCGGGAGAACAATGGCCGGCTTCAGTAGCAGAGCCGAAGGCACTGTGCAGCCGGGATTTGAGGCTTTCTGAAGAGTGCAGGCCCCCTTTGTGGGGGTGGCTGGGTGCCACGTTCCCTGGCCTGAGGGCCTCTCCTCTCCTCTGGGCCTCCGGGGCCTCATCCATGCAGCCAATGCAGCATCTTTCGGGGGAAGTTGTCACTGCGGTAGGCGTGCGGGCCGGACCTGAGGGAGGTGCTGTCAGGTCTGGCTCGCGGGGGGGCGTCCGGGGAGTTTAGCGTTGTGGCAAAGCTCCGCCTTTCATCCCGAAAACACTGATCCAGCATCTTCTGCGGCGGTCTGGTCTCCCAGCACCCACAGAGCCGGTCGAGGTCCATGCAGAACCCTAGGCCCGCTCCGCCACCGGCACCCCCGTCTGACACAAAGCGAAATCGGCTCGCTGAGTCGCCGCCCCCCTCAGAAGATGTTGCCCATCTGTGGTATTTGTTTTGAAGAAAGAAGAAGATGGCCGCTTTAGGAAATGCAGCTGCACCTAGCGGGTTAAATAACCAACCATGCTGCTGTGATCCCTGCAGAGAAGATCATCAGCCATGATGCTAATTATTAAACTCAGATTTGGGCAACAACACTCGCCAAAAGTGCTTTGGTAGCTCGACTGATCGCTCAGGAACTCAAGCAGATAAATTGCGAAGAGAAATCTGCCCTTTTGACGTCTGAATTGTGAAAAGAACAGAAGGTGAAATTCCATTTGCCTCAAAATGATGTTTCCAGGCAATTGAAGACAGGCTTCCGTTGATTTTAATGATTGTCTATCATGTTTGAAGTCACATTACCGTCCATCAAGCCGCCCGGTGCTGTCGCTGACACAAATTAGCAATATTACAGCAGCTTCTTTGATCTCAGTGTTTCTCTTCTTCTGCTCTGTTTGGTTCCCATGAAGAGACGCCGTTCATGTCAAGGTTTGTCTCTGTTTCATTACTGGCATGATTTAATTCCTTTTCACCCTATGAAGTACATTTCGAGGCAGCTTATTAAGCGGCTTCTGCGATCGCTGCAGGATTAAATGATGCTCTTGTCAGTCAGCTCTCCGCCTTTGCTGCTGCTATTGGTCATTATCAGCTGAGGAAGGACTGCAAGCAGAGCCGTGCTTTTGATTGGTCATTTTCCTGTTGACCTGCGTCTACGGATATCAAATCTTTTTTTGAAGCAATGTTAGCTTCCGAAAGGCCTGCCGCTCTCTGGACCTTTCCTTCCATTTTAATCTTAGTCGAATGCACCAGATTTCCATTATTGATTATTGATTTTGCTGTAGCTGCTAGCAAGGACGGGTAAAGGCAAACAGTCTTAAGTACAGAAGGAAAAGAGTGCAGAAAACGGTGTTTTATTATAGAGGAAACGTTCCAAAATCATTGTTACCTATCCAGGGCTAGCTATTCATATAATAATAGCATATTTAAAGCCAAAATATTTCAACTTTTTGATTGTACTTGAGGGAAATGACGTAGTATTTGTAAGAGAAGTGATCCAGATGCAGGCTCTGATTGTTCCCGTGTTGCATAAGCCAGCGGCGCCCTAATCATGCAGATTTCTGGAATCTTCTTCTACTCTTCATTTCGCACGGGCCGTTTTAAAGCTCCATGACAAAAGAGTGTTTGCTGTCAGCTAATGTGATGGATGTGCGCACTGGCCAGACTGCGGTGATTTATTCTGTCATCGCTGGGAACTCATTATCGCCGGGGAAACGGCGCCGGAGACAGCGGAATGTCGCGGGCAGGAATGCAGGTCTCCCGGCGCATTCTCATCCTCTTTCACTTTTGCTCTTATTTTCTTCAGTGACTTTAAAGTCTGGAGTTCCATTAGCGGCTGAAGTTTTAGAAAGGACGTCGGACTTCAGACTCGTGGTTTGCTTCTCACGTGTGAGATCTGAAGCGCACGTGTGCAGAGCCTTTCTCCCTCGCGCTCGCCTATACATCTCACTGACCTTGCCGTTTACTTCATCAGACTGAGGCATTGTGGGTATTTGCCCCCGTGAATGAAAAGTTTGAAAAGTCACTAACCGGCGCTGGTCTATTTTTGGAAGGAGCTGGCGTTCCTGCAGTTACTCATCACCCAAGGTTCTGCAATGAGGCTGTCTTTCATGATGCTTGACGTGACGTGTGTGCCCACCAAGCAGGTCTGGTGATATCATCACATCGATGCGTGAAAGAAAATAATAGTAGCAGCACGTTCTGCCTGAAATGGGGGAGGGGGGGGGCACATTATTTCTCTCCTAGTGGTAAATTTTGCGTCGTCTTTCTACTACTTCCTATTGAAGCGGCTGCCTTGCAAGACGGATGCCCTCTGCAAACCGCCATCCATCCATAATAACTAAAGGCAGGCAGGGGCCTGTTAATGTACAGGTTGTCCTAGGTTTGCTATAGCCTGGGGCCCCAGCAAACATGAGGACCCCCGCCTGACCTCAGGAAACTTGAGGGCCCCGCCTGATCTCAGGAAAAATGAGGGCCCCACCTGGCCTCAAGAAACACGGGGAGGTTAGCTAAATCTGCAGCACCTGAGTGTCCATGCTGATGTCAGCCTGGGGCTCCCAGAAAAGTTAATAGGTCCCCGCAGGCCGGCGGAACAGCCCAGGTTGATCAGAGACCCATTACACTAATGAAAAACGTCGCTGTTTCCGGAATAAACCATGAAAGTTGTGAAGTGTTGTTCCTGTATTGGAAAAACGAATATGAAACAGGGCCAGGCGAATATCTGTTTAACACCATAAACATTTGGGGAATTGAAACGAATATGAAGAGGGCCAGGCGAATATCTGTTTAACACCATAAACATTTGGGGAATTGAAACGAATATGAAGAGGGCCAGGCGAATATCTGTTTAACACCATAAACATTTGGGGAATTGAAATGATTTCTTTCACCTGCTAAACATAAGGCGCATTGCAGGTTTTTTTCATCATCTCTGTGGCTAAGATGTGTTTTATGCTCCAGAAATACGTTTCAGCTCCCAGTCTATCTTTTCATTGTGCTCTTGAACCTGGGTAAATGTTAGGATTAATACCCTGTGGTAACATTAGTCATTCTTTGTTGCATTTCCTTTTTTTGTATTGTTTTTTTTTCACCCAGATTGTTTCTGCGGGACCAAGAGAAATATGCTACCTGTTGCCCCATAAACATGGGTCCCAGCTTGGGGAGCTATTAGTTCTTTGCATGGTCCAGCTGTGATGTCTGTAATAGCGCCGCCCACTGGCAGGATATGAAGCTACATTAGCCTGCATCTCGATTAACCGTGCATACTGGTGGTGAGAGTGGAGGGTCTGCCTTTAGCTGCTGGCTGACTGTCCTCATGAAACCAATGAAGACGCTCAGTCCCTCGTCCCCACGTCTTAATGGAGGCCTTGCGCTTCGGAACACGCCGTAAAGACAATTCGGTGAATTCCTCCCTCCTGTTTTGTCATAAGGCATTAATATTTGACGCTGGTCGAAGTTCCAGCTTGACACGGATTCCCAGTGCAGTTATAGCTTACCCGCTCCCCAGCTAAATGTCACCCTGAGTCATAATATATTTATACGCCAAAACCTCTTTGTCTAATCCATTTTTTCCCCCAGTAAGATGAACTGAAGAATGAAGGTGCTTAGACTGTACCAAATGATATGGTAACACTACTTGACTGGGCACAAATACATAGCAATAACTCAGTAACTACTTACTGAACTACAAATCATAAACAAACATAGTCACTACTTGAGATGAAAGTTGAGTCATGATACATTAATGATGAACAAACATAAGAACAATACTTCATTTGTTATTCGTTACGTTCCGTCAGTGTTTCACAGAGGTTTACAGAATTAACAGATACTGTAACAAACATTGTAACTGCTTGAGATAAAATATGCGTCACGATTCATTAATCATGAATTAACGTGTGATCAGTATGTAACTAAGACTTAGTTTATGGTTAATTAATACGTAAGTAATAGCATAATGCTATATTACTTGTGCCCCGCCGAGTGCAGTGTTCCCATATTGGTTTTACAGCCGTAGTTCTCAACCCAGTCTTCTGAGCTGAGAAGCGCTGCCGTGAAGTGAGGCGCGGCTCGAACCCTTCAAGAGGACCCAGCTGCAGTTTGAGGTCATTTTCAGGGCGGCTGGATCTGAGGTACCCAGAGCCGCTAGCCTGCAGTGCTCCGTAGCGGGAGCCCAGGCGGGATGAAGGGAATCTGCCGAGTCGCCATTAAATATTAAGCGCTGCCTCATTAAAGCTTAAACGGGGAGGAGGCAGCCGGGAGGAGCGGCGCTGGGAGCCGGCGTCCGGATGGAGAGCGGGCCTCCGTCCACCCCCACCCCCCTCGCTCCCTGGGGCCCATCCCCCCAAGCCCCATCCCCGTGAGCATTGTCTCTGCGAGCAATTCGCAAGAGAGCCGATGTATGACGAGAAGACGGCAGAGACGCCTTCAGCTGCCCGCCCGAGGTGGCTTATGGGAGGGCACTGGCACTGCCTTCTGGGGGACGTGGTTTGTTTTGGGCTCATTTTT
>JAABNY020000082.1:97663-108002 GCA_015164015.2 Brevimyrus niger
CCGAGAGGCCTGCCTGCAGAGCCTCCACCCCCCCACACACTGTTCTGTGCTTCTCGCCATTATTTTCAACGTCTCTCCGCCGTGAGAGAGACTCTGAGACATTCGGGTTGGGGGCTGAGTTTGGGACTCGCTCAGGGTCTGTCCTCATGGAGAGGGGAGGGAATCAGCAGCCTGGAACATTCATACCAGGGTTTTTTAAACTTTGTTTTCTTTACTGAGTGCCCATGGTGCATCATATATAAGAGAATACATTGTACTCCGTGTGTGTCCTGCGTAGCGGCCCAGTCAGTTTTTCATGGTTTTTTTGTGGGCTGAGGTGGACTGTCGATACCAGCAGAACGTCATCGCACAGACCTCACCTGACAGCAGGACGTCATCGCGCAGACCTCACCTGACAGCAGGACGT
This sequence comes from Brevimyrus niger, assembly GCA_015164015.2. Taxonomy (NCBI): domain Eukaryota; kingdom Metazoa; phylum Chordata; class Actinopteri; order Osteoglossiformes; family Mormyridae; genus Brevimyrus; species Brevimyrus niger. Next base: position 98,070 of record JAABNY020000082.1, read on the forward strand.
CATCTCACAGACCTCACCTGACAGCAGGACGTCATCGCACAGACCTCACCTGACAGCAGGACGTCATCGCACAGACCTCGCCTGACAGCAGGACGTCATCGCACAGACCTCATCTGACAGCAGGAGGTCATCGCACAGACCTCATCTGACAGCAGGAGGTCATCGCACAGACCTCACCTAACAGACGGAGGTCATCGCACAGACCTCACCTGACAGACGGAGGTCATCGCACAGACCTCACCTGACAGACGGACGTCAAGGCACAGACCTCACCTGACAGCAGGACGTCATGGCACAGACCTCACCTGACAGACGAACGTCATGGCACAGACCTCACCTGACAGACGGACGTCATCGCACAGACCTCACCTGACAGCAGGACGTCATGGCACAGACCTCACCTGACAGCAGGACGTCATGGCACAGACCTCACCTGACAGCAGGACGTCATCGCACAGACCTCACCTGACAGACGGACGTCATCGCACAGACCTCACCTGACAGCAGGACGTCATCGCACAGACCTCACCTGACACAGGAACTGCCGGGCGGGTATTCTTGTTGACTGGGAGTGTTTGTTTAGCAGTTAAGTTTAGTGTGTCGTGCAGGTGGGGGCAGGGGACTTTGTAATGGTAATGCTGCTCGTTCAGGTCCCAGAAAGAGGCCTTGAAATGGGCACTTAACCCGAATCGCTCAGGTAAAATATCCTGCTAAATAAATGGATTAAAACTGCCGCTTTAGTTGAAAGCCTTAGCAAAGCAAGTGAACCGGAAGCTTGTGGGAAAAAGAATGAAAACTTTTATGTTTTTTATCTTAGACTTCTGTAGGCCTTTGTGGAAAAGCTTCAGAGTGTTACAGCTCGACGACAATTTCAAGTGGCTTTTGCAAAGTTTTCCTGTGAGGGACTAAGCTAGCCTTTACCGTGGAACGGAACGGCCACACAGTCAGGTGTGAGACATGCAAGCGCCGTCTCTGAATCGTGTATCCGTTAGCCGCTGGATTCATGCATTGCCTGCTTGGTTTATTTATAATATTAATTTAACGTAATGAGCAGTGATGATAGCTTGCTGAGTTTCATTGCCTTTCCGCTCAACAGTCTGCCCACACACATATTAATTCTGTGAATCGTTGTAGCTTAACTGGCCTGGGTTGTAGCTAGTGACTAGCATCTCGTCCCACACAGATGCCTGTGTTAACCCATTGCTTGCTGATAACACTGATGTCGTGCTGTTCGCTAGTAGTGTTGGAGTTGTTTCTGCTCGGTGTGACACTGAATCATGCATCAGATGTACAATATGGCCTGTTGAAAAGCATAACAAAATCAGAGGTTAGTGATTATCTCCAGCAGTCTGGTTATTTGGGTGTGTGTCTCTATTCATTAGGACTACCTGTGATCCGAAGGTCGCTAGTTCAAATCCCCTGGCTGGCAGACTGATATTGCTCTTGTGCCCTTGAGAAAGACCCTTAACTCCAACTGTTCCAGGGACACTGGCTGCCCCTGGTCTCCATCGTGTAGCATCTGCTCCATAAATGAATAAGAAGCCATGGACAGTAACATCTGAGATCCGTTCAGGGAGCAGGGACTGTGCAGCAGCAGATGCCACGGACTGAAAGCTGTCTAAAGGGTTTTAACCTGAGTTTCAGTGCTTCATACAGCTGTGAAAATAGGTACAATTCTGCCCGTGGAAGTTTTACTTGCATGAAAATGTTCTGAGAGCAGAATGAAAATTGATTGGTTCCTAGAGATAACAAATCATATTTTGGAGGAGGTGGGTCCAAGCGATTGTCACAAGACATGTGATTGGTTGCTGGCACCTCCATTACTTGCTTGGACCCTCCTTCTCTACAATCTGATTGGTTATCTCTTTGGACCAATCTTCTTTTTTTTTTTCCGGCCTGCCCTCTGAACAGTTTCGTGTAAGTAAGACTCCCGTGACCTACAGTTCTACACAGCCACATGCGAATCCAAGGGCCGTGATGTATTTGTGTACATCTGGAGGATGCTCTGCCCAGCAATTAGCAACTCTCTGAGTAGCCGTGGGTTTTTCACACTGCCCCCGGTACTTACTGCCGGGCGTCCAAGCGTCCTACCCGAATCGCTCTCTCCTGTCCTGGCTCACACATTTACCACTTGATACCTCGCCACCCTAACAGTGAGAATTTTGCCTCTCAGAACACGGTCGTAATGGCAGTGATCCGCAACGAAAGGGCCCCCACGTGCAAAGGAGCTCAGGATAAAGGTGGATCCTCTCCGGCTGCTGCCGGGCCCAGTCGCTGTGCTTACGGGCTGCTGTACGCCTGAGAGAGGGTTCCGGAAAGTGCCCAGTGAGAACATCGCCCTGCGGCCGCCTTGCTCTTGTCACTATAACACGCTCTCAACCGCAGGCAGAGATCACTGCGGCCCACATGCAGATCTGGCATTTTTATGACTAAGACATACTCCCATATTCCCACTCGAGCACACACCGTTACTTGAATACGGCAGCTAATTGTGTTCTGATGTTTTGCACCTGTAACACATAAATAGAGACGCCGTCCCACCGAGGACTGCGGAGACCTTAGGCAGTTGTCTTGTTTTAGAAGGGCTCTAGTGAGCCGTACGAGGCTGCGTAAGGAGGAAATCCACTCGGGATGGCGCAGTAGATCATATTCTGGATGTGCCGCATCTGTCGCTGTTCGTGTGCTTGAGTTGTATCCGTGTTACTGTGACACCCAATCTGTGGATTCATTTATGAGCATGAACCCGTTTCTTTGTGGTTGTTTCTGTAAACCCACTTGCACAGCTGTCCTCTTTACGCCATGGATGAGAAATCCCTTAACTCCCCCGGCTCCCCCGACCAGAATCTTCGCTCGCCGTGCAAAGCCCATCTCCGTGTTCAGGCGAAATCACATTAAGTGACCCGGCATGTGTGCAGGTGGCTGGAGTCGCTGGCTTACTAAACCTTTGAACTGAGAAATGGGACGGAGGAAATCACTTAATGTAAAAGTACAGGTGGATCTTAAGGGGTGCTGTCAGTCCTGCTATAACGCGATTAATGTGCTCGTGAAAATCCTCGCCTTCGCTAAAGTCACGTATGGAACTACACGTATCCTGTGCGACATTTTATACATATTCTTATAGAATAGTAATAATAAATTAGCTGTGCATTTTTATTTGTTAGTTTGTCAAATATTTTTAGATTTTCAGCAGCTAAGACTTTGACCTGCGCGGCGTGTAGATGTTTGAAAAGTTCAATTAATTTAGATCTGATCGACCAGTTCACTGACAAGAACCGGCTTAAAAGGATGATTCATTCATGAATCGGACATCACTATCGTTCACTTGAGTAGCTGTGTTTTGGTGCAAGTAGTGTTTCTCGCTAAGACCATGACACTCTGCAGTGCTTTTCTCCGACTGAAAATTGTACAAATACATACAGTATGCGATGCTGCGTCGTACTGGCCCTGGGTATTAATATATCAATCATGTTAGTACAGATTCGTAGTGTGATGTCATGCGTCATAGCAGGACTGACTGTGCAATGTACACTGCGTGTCAGCATCAGGCTAGCGAGGTCCTGCTTCGCGTGTTTTCACCAAGTACAAGGTGTCAGGGACCAAAGAAGACCCTCCTCAGGCAGCCTTTCTGAGACGCTCCCTCAGGCCCACATCCAGTGAGGGCAGCACTGCAGATATGGGCTGGGAGGGACAGGGCCGTGTGGCGGAGTCGCGGTAGGGTGCCGTGGCAGCGGCCGACCAACGCCTGCTCTCTCCCTGTGTGCGTCTGTGTCTGCGTCTGCGAGCAGGGAGTTCGGCTGGAGGGACCCGGAGCTGCCGGAGGTGATTCAGATGCTGCAGCACCAGTTCCCCTCAGTCCAGTCCAACGCCGCCGCTTACCTGCAGCACCTGTGCTTCGGGGACAACAAGATCAAGTCGGAGGTACAGTAGCGTGCGAACTCCCAGAATCCTCTTTCTTCGTACTTGCGTATCCTCTTAAAATGATGTTGAATAATGACTTGCGAACATTTCAAGTTGCGAACGGCTGTTCGGAACGTATGTCATTTGTAAGTAGCATCTATATTAAAAATAACCTCTAATAAATATCTACTGAAATATTTATTCGTAATTAACACGTAAGATAAGCTTATGTTAATAGTATTAAAGAAATATTAACTGTGAAATTATGCCCACATTTATTTTATATCCAGTGGTGTTTTAGATTTGATTTACTTACGGAAATATAATTTTGAAACATACATGCTTTTATATTAAATATTAGTATTGAATATGGCCAAAATACAGCGTATGAGGCAGATAGAGATATAATTTTTATTTGATGTTAAATATTGATAGCCTGAGAATTAGATTACCGAGCCTTGATAACCTGGCTCTCGGCCGGTATAAATATTAACCACTTCCACGCATGCTGTTTTGCCAACCGCCAAATCCCTTTAAATAATTTAGGCTTATCTGTCTGGGGCCGTTTTTTTTTTTCGCATGTGCTTTTGTGTTCAGGTCGTGTCAGTTGTATTGCTGGTTTATCTCGTGGTTTGCGGCAGCTGAACGCTTCGTAGCGGGAGTCGTGGGCGGGGAGAAATTGAAATGGGCTTCTTATCTAAAGATTCGTTTTGCATTGCGAGGGCCGTGCGCCAAAGTCTGAGGAGCTTAAATTCCAAACATTACGGTACGTTCGGCACCATGAAGAAGGATCGACGGCAGAGTTAGCCAGTGGCTGTCTGTGGCCTTGATTGGTCGGCGCCGGTTGTTTGGCGTCAGCATTCAGGAAGAGCCCTTTGGGGCTGAGTCGAGCCGTCCGCAGCACGCTGCGCGAAAAGCGCGGCTTTTTCTGTTTCTGTTGCAATCAAGACGTAAAAAACAAAAGAAATTCACATGTGCGTAATTCTCCAGTCACGAGCACAGGTGGCGCCGGCAAACGGATTACTTACTGCGTTCATTTCCGTAAACAAAGTATAAATGTTTATTGCAATTAGGGGAGAAGAGATGTCTCACCTCGCAAGCTGACAAGCGCCGTCTGCTCTCGCGCTCTCCTGCTCTGACAGCTGTTTCCTCGTTCGGCGCCCTGTTGGCCATAGGTCAGCGTCAGCTCTGCAATATTCGGGAATTAGTATCCGTCTGTCCATTTTCGTTAGCAAAGTAATTGGGCCTGAACGATGCAATATATGAAAATTATGGTTTGGACGTTGACTGGTGCTGGCAGCCATTCAGTAAAATCCTCCTCCCCCCCCTTGCTCCCACACCCCCAGGGGCCAGTCTATTGCTTCTGGGGTTCCATTAAAAAAAGTCACTCTGCGGCCCCTTCTACTGTGCTGACTGTTTGTGGCCAATAGGGAGGATGCAAGGTTTGAGTAGTTGAGTAGTAAATACCACCGATGTCCACCCCACTACTACTACTACTACTATAATAATAATTATAACAACAATAATAATAAAAATAATACAATAAATTTCTAATAAATTTCTGAGAGTTATCAGCCCGCCCCTCTGATTGGTAGCAGGGGCTATTGCTGCCTGTGAGTTATCGGCCCCGCCCTCAGACAGTCATCCGCCCCTCTGATTGGCAGCCGGGGCTCTTGCTGCCTGTGAGTTATCGGCCCCGCCCTCAGACAGTCATCCGTCCCTCTGATTGGTAGCCGGGGCTCTTGCTGCCTGTGAGTTATCGGCCCCGCCCTCAGACAGTCATCCATCCCTTTGATTGGTAGCCGGGGCTTTTTCTCGATTCTATACGGCCCGTAAAGGCCGTTTTCTCCCCCCGGCTCCTCACGTCGCTCCGGTGAACTTTGGCATCGCTGTGCCGGCCCCTGACCCCCCCGCTGCCCCTAGATCCGGCGCCAGGGGGGCATCCAGCTGCTGGTGGACCTGCTGGACCACCGGATGACCGAGGTGCACCGGAGCGCCTGCGGGGCCCTGCGAAACCTCGTCTACGGCAAGGCCAACGACGACAACAAGATCGCCCTGAAGAACTGCGGCGGCATCCCCGCGCTGGTGCGGCTGCTGCGCAAGACAACGGACGTGGAGATCCGCGAGCTGCTCACAGGTAGGCAAGCCCACGGCATGGGGGAGGCGGGGGGCCGCGGGGGCACTTCAGCGAAATGAAGGCTAGACGCTACAGCAAACCCACGGCAAGGGGGAGGCGGGGGGCCGCGGGGGCACATCAGCGAAATGAAGGCTAGGCGCTACAGCAAGCCTATGGCAGGTGCTAACCGGCACGTTAGCGTCCGGCTAGCTAATTGGCAGACATCCCAGCTCTCCGGGAAGTTCCCGGGATCCCCCAATAATTCAACGGCCGTCCCTCGACACCTGCAGATGATGCGCAGTGTCTTGGAAATCTGCCAGTCTGTTATTCAGCAGTGGAGAAATTCGCCAGCGGGAAATTGTACGGCTACAGCCCTGCCCCACCTGGTCACACCATGTAATTTTCAGTGCCGTAGTGCCGTCCAGAAAATTTTACTGCGGTATGTTATTTTGACGGCATTTAAAAAAGCAGCGCTATTTTGGTGTTTCCTGATGAAATTTAGGAGATTGGTTTTGGGGGGAGATCAAACAAAAAAATACCTCATTATACGCAAAATTCCAAAAATACCGTGGTATTATCATAATTCTCCCTAAGCCTAGGCAGCACCCCACAGCCCCCAGCTGTCCCTCATCCACCTCCCTCAAATCAGTATCCCTAACGCGGGATGTCTTAATTAAGTGCCTGGCTAGCTAATTAGCATCCGGCTACATTCGGAAGGTAGAGCGTAAGCTGATATCTAAGATGGTGGCTGGTCGGCCGGAAACAGTCCCTCACTCGTCACGTTGTGTTTTTCTCGTGCCGGCGAGACACCCGTGTGCGACAGCGTTTAGCCCGAGCCGTCACCGACGCCGCTCCGTTTATCCCGCTCGAACTCTGGAGTCCCCCGGAGCGTTTTTTTGCCGCGCATGCGCGCCAGTACGTGTCTCGGAACTCCGCGTTGTGCTTGCCGTGGATCATGAAGTGATCCTCGTCGAGGAGAGGATTAAATTTGGACAGCATTCGCCGTTTGGAAGCGTACGGCGAAAAAGGCTAATTGTTCTGCATAGGAGGATTAGGGCAGGGGGAGAGTTCCTGCCGGGAGAGACAGCTCGCCCTCACAAGTCTGCTGTCAGCGCCACCATCTGGACATTGTTATTTCAGCTTTATGCGTTCAGCTCTCTTCTTTATTTCTTTCTCCAGAAATTCTTTCTATTGAGATTTGCTCCCCATTAATGCCGTGACGTTTTTGTCTTGCCTGTGAGTTCTGTGTTTCGTAAAGATCTTCTGTTTCGGTATTTATTGCTGCTCTTTAGTTTAGTTGAAGACCAGGAAGGGCAGCAGATATACGATGCCGCCCCACGAGAGATTAAATAGATATAATCAGCACTCGGTTCCCCAAGGCAGGGTTTCCCACTCCACTCCACTCCACAGGGATCCCCAGTAGTCCACGTTTTTTGCTCCCTCACAGCTCGCAGTGCGGCCTTGCTAGGTATTTGGTGTTGATTGGCTGGGAGCTGGGAGGGAGCAAAAACGTGGACTGTCCAACGACTGGGTTGGGAAGTACTGCACCAAGGCGCCTTAAATTAAGAGGAATGGGAATCATTTTGTAAAATAGAATAAAAAGGCATGTTTCAAAGGCAGGGGTGTGGTAGAGGCCTCAGGGGTGTGGTAGAGGCCTCAGGGGTGTGGTAGAGGCCTCAGGGGTGTGTAAGCCAGTGTCATATGTATCACTGCCCTTGTCACACAGGATTTCCATTGATTTATTTTTCCGTTTTTGCTAATTAAATGGAGTCCATTCGAACAGACTGCCACGCTTCCGCTGCGAAGTGAGGCCGGGTCTGAATGGATGTGGCGTTCCTTATGCCAGTTACCGCACTGCAGAGGCCCCTCACACTGCGTGTGCCGTGTCGGGGCCGTACTGCGTTTACGTCGGCGGGCGATGTGCGGAGAGCCAGCCGCCGGTCTGTTCGATGGAGGCACTCGACGGCTGAGATGCTGGGCAAATAGACTGAGCTCATGCGTCCTGTGAGAAGATTAACATTTATATTAAAAATCAGTGTGAGTGAAGCAGCTTTGAATGTCTCTGCTGAAAATTCGCCGGCACTGTAACCCTAGACTCTGTGGTCTGTAGACCTCCATCTTCTCGGTCTGTTATAAAGGTTCGATCGCAGACAGAGCCGTTTGGACACGTGACTCTTCCTGACGACGTCACCCATGTGCCTTTGACCTGAAATAACCTCCACTGCCTCTCTGTATCTTATCTAGACATGCGGCAGTGGTGTATAGATGCTCTCTAATGCTCGAACCCTTCTCCCACAGGCATAGGTCTGTTCCCACATAATATGAGTAAAGGTGTTTTAATGAGTAAAGCCGATCGCTTTCCAGTAGCACGCGCTGGCATGTTGCCGTGCCAACGGCAGGCGGCCATTAATTTGCGGGCAGGTTCACGGCGAGTGGATCGGCGGAGCCGGGCTCGGATCGGCGGCGCTTCCGGCACACTGGAGAGCAGCTGCCTGGGCACTCGGTGGGAGCCAGTGATCCACTGGAGCGGGGCGGGGGGGGGGGCTGTTGAACCCTAGAGCCTTATATACCCAAGAGCCAATGCTCCTGCAGAAGGGCAACTGAGGCGGGGTCAGGGAACCTAGCCAGTCACTGATTGGTTGAATGCCCTGTCCGCTTGCTGGTGCTTACTCATTATTTGTCAGCACGCCCATAAGTCCCACTTATCTGATTTTTTTACTACCAAAGGCCACAACAGTTAAAACACTATTTATAAGCTGTGCTGCTTATAATCCAGACAGAATGGGAGCCAGTAGGGGGATAGATATAGGCGCAGATATAGACCTGCGACGGGCGTGACGCCCCAGCCGCTCAGAATGAGAGCCAGTAGGGGGATAGATATAGGCTCAGATATAGACCTGCAGTGCTGTAATAGTACCTTCTAGCAGCACTATGACTAAAACTGCATTTAATTTATTTGACAGGTGCTTTAATTTAAAGTGACAGCCTTGCAGTGCCAGGAGCAATTAGGGGGTTAGGGTCTCGCTCCGGGGCCCGATGTGGAAATCACTCTGCTGACCCTGGGATTTGAACCAGCAACCTTCTGAGCACTGGCATATTGTCCTGACCCACTGAGCCACATTGCCACAGTGGGTTATGTTAAGCGGGAGACTGCAGATGGGGGCGGGGCTCATAGCAGCCGAGTTCAGCGAGAGAGCAGCCGTCACCCCTGCGTCTCCCCCAGCCTCACAGCACGCCGTCTCCAGGCACCCCCGCACGGCTGGCTGCGAAGACCGGGGGGGCCCAGCCCGCGTGAAAACCCGGCTCTCGACCGCAGGGAGCCGGCGCCATTTTGAACCTTGATTAACATTTTTAGCGGCGCTTTGGCATTTTGAGACGCCTCCCGGGCTCGGAGACGCCAAAAGCCCGCCGTCATAACATCTCTTCTTCAGGCATTGAAAGTGCCGGGCCCTTAGATCAATATTACAGGAACCATAAAAAAGGGAAAAGATATAACTGGGAATGACTATAAATGTAATTACTGTAAGTGATTTTACTGAGGATGTGCCCTTAATTGGGGGGAGTGTGGTCGAATAACGAGTTTAATAGCATTTTAGTGATACCTCTCATTGTTCCCGCTCTCCTTTTGGAGATTCTCTCGACAGTGTTTGCCATCGCGGGATGAAGGTAATGCTTTCAGGGTACAAATGAGCTACAGTGTCTCTCGCCCTCTGGAGTGAACGTGTTTGATTGAATGCGTCTCTGTGTGAATTAGACTGAAAGCATCGGCGCAAACGCTGCAGAGCGTCCTGTGTTCTCCGGGGTTATGGATTCGAATCCCAGCTGTGTACGGAACTTATATATATATGTGCCCACCTCCATCCTAGTACATGTGCACAGTCACCTCCTGATTGTGTCTGTTCAGAGTGTGTCATGTCTGT
>JAABNY020000082.1:121027-137045 GCA_015164015.2 Brevimyrus niger
CACCCGTCACGGGAAGCTGGGCACGATCAGGCACCCGTCACGGGAAACTGGGCACGATCAGGCACCCGTCACGGGAAACTGGGCACGATCAGGCACCCGTCACGGGAAGCTGGGCACGATCAGGCACCCGTCACGGGAAACTGGGCACGATCAGGCACCCGTCACGGGAAACTGGGCACGATCAGGCACCCGTCACGGGAAGCTGGGCACGATCAGGCACCCGTCACGGGAAACTGGGCACGATCAGGCACCCGTCACGGGAAGCCGTACAGAAAGCTGTTGCATGGTTCCCAGCGTCTGCCGTGGATCTGGAAGCCTGTTATATAACACCGGCAAAAAGTTTCACTCACTCTCCTGCTTGATCGTTTAGATAAAACGAAAAAAATTCCGTAAAGGTTCACTGTTTTTCTGCAACAGCTGTCTGTCGTAGCTAAGCATGTCGACATGACCAATTAAATATGTTTTACTGCAAACTGCATTGCAAGCTCAGCCAGAGAAAGGCCACATTACCACGAGCGGAGAGCAGTGTATGTCAAGTATGATTGTTTCGCCTTTTTATTTCCGAACATAAATATTGTCGGTTAATTAAAATTTTATGTAGGGCCCTAAAATTTAAATAAATGTAAATGTGTGGCGTCTCTACCAGTGAATCAGATGGATAAACTCAAAGATGATGATCTGAGGTGTTGGGTTGCTTGATACACAGACGGTGTAGATGGCATGGTTAGGTGTGAAGGTGCCTAAAACCGTGTATTAAATGTGCAGCGTGTGGGAGTTTGTTGTGTGTGTGTGTGTGTGTGTGTGTGTGTGTGTCTGTGGGGGGGGCTGTGAGCAGATGCGGTGCGTACATGGTGTGTGTGTGGATATGTATTGCACTGATGCGCGCTGGGTGCCCCAGTATACCCCCACGCCGATCCGCTGAGCCTCTCGGCCCAGCCCCTCCCCCTTCCGTACGTCATGCCACTCCGGACCGTCACCATGGAAACGCGACACCGCCGATGTCAAAGACCCCATTTGGAGATGCGAGATTGGGCGACCCGCCGGCTCGGCGGAGCGCGCGCGTGCTTCCCTGCGGCCTGCGCTGCTGCACGCTAATGCGACAGGCGGGCAGAAGGGGGTGTGGGGGGTAGAGAACAGGCCTCCGGAGACTGGGGTAGGAACAGAGCGGTGGCTGCTGGGGGCTCCACACTGACACCTAAGGAGAGGATACTCCATTGGAGTAATGCCGGCAGGAGGCCGCGGGTCATCAACTACTCACGTGCTGCAGTGGGGAAAGATGGAGAAGAGAGAGGGAGCCCCCTTCTTCGGAGTAGAGGAGAGTGTGTGTAGGGCAGAGTAACGAGTGTCTCCATGCGACAGAAAACAGTACTGTCCGTGTGTAGGGCAGAGTAACGAGTGTCTCCGTGCGACAGAAAACAGTACTGTCCGTGTGTAGGGCAGAGTAACGAGTGTCTCCGTGCGACAGAAAACAGTATGTCCGTGTGTAGGGCACAGTAGGAAGTAACTCACCATGACAGAAAACAGTACATTCAAACAGTCGTAGTATCTTTGCGTAGATATATAGAGAAGTACCCTGTCAAGAGTTGCGTGTGTTGGTATGTGGTGTGCTGTGCTGTACAGTAGTATTTCTATGCCGTGCTGTATATCTGTTTTATTCTGAGTGGATGAAAGCGACGCCGCTGAAATCGTCCTATGGATTCAGTCGCTGGCATGATCACTTTGGGGATGTCAGGAGTGTCGGTCGTGCTCCACGGCAGAGCAGCAGGGACACATTCAGCCTGCAGCCTTCTCCTCCGAGCTGTAATGTCAGACAGGAACCTGCAGGAAAGCCAGGCTCCTGGCCGATGTCTTCTCTCTTTGCAGTCCTCCTTACTGCAGCACCGACTTCAACAACCCCCCCCCCTGCTAATATCATTTACTCTCCTCCCTGTTTTAATGTTACAGCAGCGTATTGACTGAGAAATCATAATTGTAGGGCTTACGTATTGTGAGGAGTGTTGTATTGTCAGCAAAGCAGTTGGTACAAATTGGGTTTTTCCATTATGTAGATAACGCAATAAAAAGGCAGGACTGTGTTGAAGATTTCTTGCTGTAACTCCTCTCACTGTACTCCGTCACTCACTGTCTGCAGCTGTCGCCCGTTTCTGCAGCCGGGGGATGTTTGGTATCCTTCTAGGAGGGATGCTGTGTGCCGTTGAATGTCAGGCCTCTCCGCGCTGCAGCTGCCGGCTGGTACTGAGATTTACATTTTGCTTTCTTTGGGCACATTTCAGGATTGGCGGCTTTTTTACATTCTGTGTACAGAGAAACGATTCGTGTTAATGGTATAATTACAGACCAGTCGCTTCCTGCCTGCTTACTCAACATTGCTTCTCTCCCGTCAGTTTTTTTTTTTTTTTACCTGCACGTGTTTATGATACTTTATATTTATTTATTTTTAAAATGAAAAGTCGGCACCACATTTTTGAGAAAGCAGGCCTCACTCAGGGGCTCGACACTGACGTCACTCTGCAGGCCCTGGGATTCGAACCAGCCGGCATTTAAATCTGGGAGTCGTGCGAAAGAAGCTGGAGTCGAGGCGTACGGGGGGGGGGGCCACGGATGGTGCTCATGCCGTAACCTCCTGACCCCTGTCGCAGGAGCGTGAGCTCGGCGGGGGGGGTTAGGGCCCACGGATAGTGCTCATGCCGTAACCTCCTGACCCCTGTCGCAGGAACGTGAGCTCGGCGGGGGAGGAGGCCAGACGGCGCATGCGGGAGTGCGAGGGACTCACCGACGCGCTGCTCTACGTCATCCAGACGGCGCTGGGCAGCAGCGAGATCGACAGCAAGGTGTGTCCGCGCCGGGGGGGGGCGGCGGGGGGGTCGGGAGGGGGCGGCTTGCCATGGCTGCACCCTGAGAACCTATGGTAACATGGTTGCTTAAGTGCTGCTTCTGTTCATAGCGGCTAACGGTCTTTTGTGCAGCCGGGCCGTATGTAGGAGTGTCCAGTAGCCCCTGCTGAAAACCGATTGGCTCCTTCTCCTGTCACTCACCGATTCGGAATACATTATTGGCTAATGATAAAGTTGGCCTTGGCGCACGTCACGCGATCTCCGGAGTAGGTGCTCATCCTACTCCAATCAAAATCCTCGTATATATTTAAAAGAACGTTTTTTATGTTCATATGGGTACTGTGAGCACCTTGTGACGGGCACAGTGTCACTTAGAGATGAGGGAATGCCGTCCACTTATTTCTAGCTATCTGCAGAATTTACCGCAACTAAGCGTTATGAGTCGCAGGGTTAATAAAGTGGATAATCTGCAGTTTATATGCTCCAAATTGCACCTTATATAAGACCACTGTCCCCTTATGTATATACTCTCGGGCAATAGCACCACCTACAACCTTCACACTCATTAAGTGTTTGCAGCTCAATGTATATGTTTTTAATGTATAATATAATGTGCAAATAATCATCGATTTCTCATTCATGCTTAATATGGGTGTAGCGGGTGTAGCCAAAATCCTTCATGAAGGTTACAGATTACACCATGCAAATTACACCGTACAGATTATACCATACGATTTACTCCATGCAGATTATAACATACAGATTACACTGTACAGATTACACTGTACAGATTACACTGTGCAAATTACACTGTACAGATTACACTGTGCAAATTACACTGTACAGATTACACTGTGCAAATTACACCAAAGCCTGCATGGACACTGCATTATACCCCATGCCAAAGCAGATTAGCACAGTTACAGGTCATTAATTAAACAGCCCTCGGTCGGTGCTCTCGCCGCAGACCATCGAGAACTGCGTGTGCATCCTGAGGAACCTGTCGTACCGCCTGGCCGCCGAGACCTCGCAGGGCCAGCAGATGGGCACCGAGGAGCTGGACGGCCTGCTGTGCGGAGACGCCGGAGGCGGCGGGGGCGGCGGGGGCAAGGACGGCGAGAGTTCGGGCTGCTGGGGCAAGAAGAAGAAGAAGAAGAAGGCCCAGGACCAGGTTGGCGGAGCGGAGCGGGGCGGGGCGGGCAGTGAGCAGACTTGAGTCACACTAAAGAGTCACTTCACTTCAGTATCTGCATGTATGACTTTTTGTAAGAGAACAAAGAGATCAGGTGCTCCTTGGACGGACGGGCAGGAGTCCGATGGCACGTGGCTTTAAAGCAGCCGTCTCGAGCTCCTAACTGGGAATGAGACGTCTAAGGGATGGGTGTGTTTCCAGTCAGTCTGCTGTCTGTCCCGGAAATAGATTTTTTGGACAGCTTGTGTGTTGTACAGAGGATTACAAACAAGACGCTTCTCTCTGGGTTCAGTACCTGTCAGAACAGAAAGCCTGTGATGCAGCAGCCGGTTTGACTCACCGATCGGCTTTTGTCTTGCAGTTTTTGTTTTTCTTTTCTGAGGCAAATGTGTGCATGAGGTCTGTTGTGGGCGTGAGGGTGAACATGGGGGCAGGAGGACAAAATAAGGCCTTTCATTTGGCACGGGTGTGGAGGCAGGGTTCGCGGTGGACAGGAGCGACAACAAAGTCAGCCAGTTTGGCATCAGGTCAGAATAGTTGGTATCATCCGAAAGAGGTGAGGGTACTGATGGCGTCTGCGTCCTGAGCCAACGGAGGGAACAGAGCCCTACTCTGCATGATCGTGTCACCTGACTTCCCCCAGTCCTGGGAATTCCACTCCCTCCTTCATTTACCCTACATCACTCGCAATGCAGATATTGAGTCTTCCCTCATCGGGGATCAGAACCCATTATCCCTCCGGGAGCTTGGGGGTACCAGACTGCTTTTCCCCCAAAGTCCAAAAACATGCTGAGGCTGATTGAAGTTACCAAATTGCACATAGGTGTGAGTGTATGATGTGTGAGTGAATAAGCGTGTGAGTGACTGGTGTGTGAGTGAATTAGCGTGTGAGTGACTGGTGTGTGAGTGAATTAGCGTGTGAGTGAATGGTATGTGACTGTGCCCTGTGATGGGTTAACATCCCATCCTGGGTTGTTCCCTGCCTTATACCTGTAGCCTCCAGGATCGGACCCCCTATGACCCTGAAGGATGCCTTGTTTCAAAAGATGGATGGATGGATGTTTCATATGTCTGATTATTGTACCTCAGAGATGCATCATCTAAACCTGTTAAAATCTGGTGGAAACTTCTCAGCAGGCAGCTTTCAGGCTCTGCAGCACATCCTGCTGGATTGGGACCCGGAGGACTCCCTCTATCCCCACGGCAACAATGGGGGGGGTGTAGGGGGGCAGGAAGGAGGTTCTGAGTGTGGGGGAGCAGGTGGGACTTTCATAAACACACAAACACACCTCCTGCCTGAGAGAAAGTAGGTCAGACAACAAGGCGCCACATGTCAGGCCAGTGCAGACAGGGAGGGGGCGACAGCGTGCACTGGGGGGGGGGGGGTCCAATTCCGGGCAGCCTGAACCTGAACAGGTTCTGACAAACAGAGAATCCACACCCTGCAACCTCCCTCCCTCTGTCCTGGTGACGGCCCCCACATCACCCCACCCTGTAATATGGATGGATGGATGGATGGATGGATGGAAAGAGACTGCTGTGTCTGTCTGCACTCTGGAAGATGCATCCAGCCTCTCTGCAGGACAGGGAAGAGACGCATCCCATTGCCACGGTTACCTATTATTATTATCAACCTCATATTGTTTACAAAGGCTTCTACTCTGCAGGCCGTGATCCTGCCGTTTCAGGCTGTGTTCAGGCTGTGTTTAGGCTGTGTTTAGGCTGTGTTTAGGCTGTGTTCAGGCTGTGTTTAGGCTGTGTTCAGGCTGCGGCGCCGCAGTCTTGGCTGTAGCGTCTGAATTCCTGCCCGACTCTCCGGGGTATAAGAGCCGGGCCTCAGGAGGTCAAACCCCCAGGGCCTGTCGAACAAAACAAAGCACTTTGGCGCTATGATGATCCCCCCCCTCCCCCCCCACTCTGTCCCTGATTTCCAGTGGGACGGCGTGGGACCCCTCCCAGAGACCGCCGACCCCCCTAAAGGCATCCAGATGCTGTGGCACCCCTCCATCGTCAAGCCCTACCTCACGCTGCTGTCCGAGTGCTCCAACGCCGACACACTAGAGGGCGCCGCAGGGGCCCTGCAGAACCTGGCTGCCGGGAGCTGGAAGGTAGGCCCTACGGTCAGTGTCCGGCCCGCCCCGCCCGCCCCGCGCAGCCGCCTCGCACCCGCGTCAGCATGCGGCTCCATCACTGACACCAGCACGTCACGGCACTGACGCAGGCCTCCCCGCGGCCCACACGCTATAAACGGTGTGGCCTTGCTGTAGTAGTTACCAGTAGACAGGGTCTCGAGCGGCCCCGACATGCGGAGAATGCGGTTTTTATTGTAGATTTTCAGGCTGTTCTCATATTTATTTGACAATGCCAACTAAAAGGACACATGAATTAAAGGTCAGATTAAGCAATTTCTGTCCCAGGATTCTTTTCATAAGTAGGTGGATGAAAGTATATTTTCACTATAATGAAAGTCTCTCTGGTCAGACCTGTGGTCTGAAACCTCCCCATGTGAGGTTTGAATTCCGCTTCCTCCCTCTGTGTTGAGTTTGCATCCTTTCCCTGTGTGCCATGGCTTTACCGCTGGTACTGTACTTTTCTTCCAAAGACATGCAGCTAAGCTAATTGGCACCATTAAACCACTCATGGTGCCATCGATGGACTGCTATCCCCTCCCTGCCTGGGATTGGTTCCAAGCCTCCCATGTGACCCCACACTGGCAAGCTAATTGGAGGATGGATGAGTGGCTTGTTAACTAAACAAGCTAACACGACACATGGGCCCCCCTTCACCTTCCTGTATTTTCTGCCGCCCATATTCAAGGCCTGTACCTTCAGCTAAGTCACATGATCCCACCCCCACCCCCGTGAATGTTAGAAACATGTTGAAATTCACAGTGTCACGGATCTTAATGGGGCATGTTCACTGCACAGCCTCAGGAAAGTGATCATTCGGGGGAAAAGGCAGGGAGTCCCATCAGAAAGGCGTGTTTCATACCCTGAGCAGAGTGTTACCTTTCAGGATTCTGAGGCTCGGGGGGAGGAGGGCCATTGAGGCCCCATCAGAGGGATCAGGATGAGGGGGGGAGTTCGCAAAATGTCAGAGAGTCACTTTGCTTAAAGCAGTTTGGTTAACACACACACTCACACACACGCACACACTCACACACACGCACACTCTCACACACTGACACACACATACTCTGGCCTGAAGGACAGAGGTTCCCCAGGGCTCTGAATGGGCCACCTGCGTTGACCTCACTGTTGTTGGTTGATGCTGGCAGGAAAACACTGTAATTTGTTCAGTTCAAGGGAAACGGGGGACAATTGTTGAGCAAACTTTTAACGGCACGACTGACCCCAACTCCGTCTGTCCTGGTGATGTCCCTCGACAGCACCGGGCTCCCAGCAACAACTCTGACACTTATCAAACATGTCGGACTCAAAGTACACAGATTACTGAGTAAATAAGTATGGATTTGGTTCAATGATTGTCCCTGGTCTCCCAGAGCCCCATGTTTTGACTTCATCACTTCGCTTCCCATGATGCTGAAGGCCGCTCTTGATTTGCCTCCCTCACTGCAGTGGTCTGTGTACATCCGTGCGGCCGTGCGGAAGGAGAAGGGCCTGCCCATCCTGGTGGAGCTGCTGCGGATAGACAATGACCGTGTGGTCTGCGCCGTGGCCACCGCACTCAGGAACATGGCGCTGGATGTGAGGAACAAAGAGCTCATCGGTAAGCTAGCCTGGGGAACCCGTTCACTGTTTACATCAGGAACAGAATCAGAATAATCGGTAAGCTGGCCTGGGGAACCCGTTCACTGTTTACATCAGGAACAGAATCAGAATCAGAATCATCGGTAAGCTGGCCTGGGGAACCCGTTCACTGTTTACATCAGAAACAGAATCAGAATCATCGGTAAACTGGCCTATGGGAACACGATCACTGTTTACATCAGAATCAGAAACAGAATCAGAATCATCGGTAAGCTGGGAGCGCGCTCACTGTTCAGAGTCAGAGTCAGTCATTGATAAGGGAGCCCCCGGGAGTGCGCTCACTGTTCAGAGTCAGAGTCAGTCATTGATAAGGGAGCCCCCGGGAGCGCGCTCACTGTTCAGAGTCAAAGTATTTATATTATCCTGGTTGAAATTGCTTCTAATTACTGACTGTGTAGTACATAACCACACAGTACCATATACAGCAATTTCTATGTATTTCTATTCCAGACGTACAGTGGCGAACATGGTAGACTGTGGTCAGGGGTGACTTGCTATGTATGTGTGAAAATAAGGTTTGTGTCTCGGTGCATTCATGACTTCCTGAAACGGAGGCCCTGACTGCCGTGTCTGTACAGGACCAAGGACAGTGAATGAAGACTCTCTGAACTCCGTCCAGTGAAGCTCGTTCATCCACCTCTGTGTGCTTGAGAAAGAGGTTTAGCAGAAAAATCAAATGATGTTGTAGAATTACAAGTCAGGCGGTAAAATGGACAATATGGGAGAGAAAACAGTGATTAGTGCAGTAATACAAGCTAATAGCCTGTTTCAGGGCCAGAATGGGGGAAGGTCTGAAGGCTAATGGCCACCCAGCCCCCTCTCACCAGTGCAGTAATGAATGAAGGAGGATGCTGAGCGTGGCCTTCGAGTGCCTGAGCAGAACTTTCTGCTAAGTCCTTTATTAGGCCAGCTAATAAGATTGAGGATTTAGATCCAGGTAGAACCTGAGCCTCTGTCCCAGTGTCTCTCGCTCTGACGATGGTTGCCCTGGGAACTGGGGATATATTACAGTTCGGACCCCTATATAGTACGATCATACGTACCAGCAACTGGAGCCGTTGAAAATATTTACAAGCGTTTTATTTGATATACTTTTCCATGTTTTTCCTCCTAAGAAAACAAGGGATTTTAAGGTCTTTTTTTCAGATGTGGCCTTTGCTCTTTGAAATTCTCTTCATGCCATTGAATAGAGAATAGCCTATTGATCTTTTGCTCATAAACTTGGTCTGCTCCTTGGCCCTGGGAGTTGCCATGGCAACTGCCTTCCTCATGCCCGTCTCCGATTTCTCTGGCTGTGGAAAACGTTTGAGCGCGTTTCATTTTTTATCTCTCTTTTCTTTTTTTTTTGTCGGGTTTAAGAGCCGCCGTTTCACTGGACGTCTGCAAAGACCGGGGGTGGAGTGGTGTAGAGGCCTTTACGGGTAACAGCATATATGCGCTGGGGCATGTTGTTTAGTTTTGCGCGAATGCGCCTTAGTCCGCCATGTCGCTGAAGGAACGCAGTGAGTTCTCTGTCTCAATGTAATCGGAAAGCAGCAGGGAAGTTTGAAGGCTGAACGCATTAGCTAGTTGTCGCAATCTCTGTCCCAGCCCTGGCCAACCAGTGACGCTGAGACAACCTGCGTTACGACGTCGCCTTAATCGCCCCTCGCTTTCCCCACGGTGCGGCTGATTGCCTGTTGCCGAGACGTTGGGGGCCAGATGTAATTTGAGAGGACGCTCTTCCTCAGACACCCAGCAATGCAGCGGCCGTCACTGATTAAGATTCCCATAGCAGTCCACTCCTCCTACTCATCGGTTGATTACAGGTCGGCAATAAGTCAGACAGAAAGCAGGGCTCTCGGCTAGGCAGGGCTCTCTACTAGGCAGGGCTCTCTACTAGGCAGGGCTCTCTGCTAGGCAGGGCTCTACTAGGCAGGGCTCTCTACTAGGCAGGGCTTTCTACTAGGCAGGGCTGCGTCCTGAGGAACACCTATCTTTTTGTGCAGAACATCATAACATCATGTTATCGACACTGTCCAATGAAAACCACATACATACACTTTTTGACGATGACTTTTGACTATGGATGGAATACGTCTGTTCTCTCTGTCTACTGATAGTGTTTGACAACTAACTGACCAATGAAAAGATGTTTCATGAACTCATATATTTAACTCTTATTTATGTTTGCACTAGTTAACATTTATATTCATGATGGTTGTCTGTATATTTTACTTTAAATCAGTAACTTTAATAAACTAACATTGTTAGCTAGATAGCTAGCTGGCTAACACCATTGTTAATTGTGAACGTAGAATGACATTAGCTTGTATTTTGTTGATGCGGACATATTTGCCTCACTGACAGCAAGACATTAAACCATTCATTGTTTATTTGTGGTTTATTTGTGGTGCCAAGAGTGTCTCATTGTATTATAGTAAAGTGCATTTTTCATACTCCTGAAAATAATGGATTTTTGGAGAAATATGTTTGTTTCCATACGCATCTGTGTGTGAGTCGTGTGCATTTTTCCAAAAGAAAATGCCAAAAGAAAATAATCCGACTCTCCCCTCGTCACTAATCCGTCTCGGCCGAATATCGTTCCGGTGTAGGCTCTGATTATTCAGCAAATGGCCCTTACTCTGTTTCTCTCGAATGCAGTGCCTCTTTTGACGTCAGACTTCCAAGTCTGGTATCTTTCATCTGCACAGTGACAGATGCAGTGGCTTTTGGCTCCATCCGTCACTGCAGCACGGTGGGATGTCAAACAGACGCCATGGTGGCTGTAAAGCTCCGAACCTCCGGCAGGTTTAATGAAGCTGCCCCCTGTAGCCGTGGGTGGGCTTTCAGAATGGCTCATGTTGGTTGTTGAACGTCCTGCCCAGTGTTTACCTTTAGCCAGGCTTTGATTAAATCTTTTTCTATAGTTAGTCAGCGGCTTTTTCCACCTACAAGCTTCTACATGATGTAGATGTATCTGCGGTCGTTTGCAGGCAAGGTTGAGTCTATTTCTTCAGGATGGATTCCTTAGACTTACCCCCCCCCCCGCCGCCAAACATCTGTGAGTTTTTTTTTGTGCCGGAGAAATTATTTTTTCAAAGTCAGTCCCAAGGGTCGCGGCCAGGGAAGCAGGATGAGAGAGGTGGGTTGGGTGGTTGTTGGGCCGTTCTGTACGCTCTGGAGCTCCACACAGGGTTTCCTCACAAGGTTTCATCTCCCGTCTCTGGGATTCTCCCTGACTCTGTGACGCCGTCCCATTCTCAGTGCCACATGGCCTCCATCACCTGCGGTGTATCCGAGGCAGTACCACAAGCTCACAGTAGATAAGCATGGCAAACCTGTCAATTACACGGAGCGATCTCTGTTTGCTCAGTGGAAGCTTTGTGCTTTCACAAATTCACAAGTGAGGTTCCTATTAAACGAGGCTTACTGGAGAATCGGCATTAATATTTCAGGATTGTGACCATTTTTATTCTGTTTGTGGCATGGTTGTCATTACAGTGCTATGCTAAGAGTTATTGTTGCGTTAAAAAGCTCTTAGTGTACCGAGAAGCTTTTGATGTGCTGAGAACCCGTCAGTGAATTGAGAAACCGTCTGAGAAACCAGTGGCATGTAAGAGAAGCTCTTGGCGTGTTGAGAAGCTCTTCATATGCTTAGAACTCATCAGTTTGTCAGAGAATCTCTGGGTGTGCTAAGAAGCTCTTCGGGTGCTGAGAGCCCATCCGCACGTCAAGAAGCCCTTGGTATGTTAAGAACCCATCAGTATTAGAAGAAGCTGGATTGCCGAAAAGCCATTGTGAGCAGAGAACCCAGCAACGTGTTGAGAGGCTCTTGATGTGCTTCTCAACACTGGTGGGTTCCTGACTCACCAAGAGCTTCTCAGCATGCTGATGGCTTCTCGCAGCATCTTAGAACCCTGATTCCTCGCAGGTGAGCCGGTTGCTTGCCATCTTTCATTGCCTCTGACCGATATCAGCAGTCCCAGTACATGCAAATTTAAACTCTTGTAGCCAGAGGTGTTGGTGCACCCAGAACAGCGCCACCCAGTGCCAGATTTATTGCCTTCTCTGGCGATTTGTTTTCACACTATAATATTTTTAATGCGTTTGTGTTTTAAAAATCCCTGTAATAATTTACAGGGCTCAAAGTATGAGGAACAGCTTGGGGTATGAAGCGCGCTTGCCGTAAAGAGCATTCGTTGGGGCTCCTTCAATTTGTGTGCTGTGAAAATTTCACTGCCCATCTGGCACCCAGAGGCCGCTTGCATTGAGTTACATGTTCCTGCCACTGTGGACGCAACTGGAGCAACATTTTAAGGGCCTTGTTAAGCTGTACCGAAGTTAAGAAGCGCTTAGCCTCTATGAATTCAAGCTGGCAATCCAGGGCTCGGTTTTATTGTCATTATGATAGGCCAGCGGAAAGGGGGTGCGTATAATCGGGGTCGCTTTTGTGGGGAATATTCTGCAGATTTTCCCTGGCTCATGGGAGGTTTGCAAGAAGAAGAAGGAGAAATGATTGGTCTAGAGCGATAACCGAAAAGTTTGTAGTGCGTGTGGGTCCAAGCAACGAGAGGAGGTAGGGCCAGGACATCTGATTGGTTTGTCCTGCCTCCACTAGTTGCTTGGACAATCTGATTGGATATTTCTCTGAACCAATCATTTTTCCGCCTGCCCTCAGAATTGTGTAAGTAAAACTCCCATGAGCTTTTGCCTGTCCTTTCGCATTCTAGATTAGGCGTGTAACATGTTCCGAGTTTCATTGTCACATATGTTAAGAATAACATCAGTTAATTTGTTATGCCACAGTTGCAGGTTTGGGGACAGACGGGGGGGGGGGGGGAGAATAGGACAGAGATCAGTGCAGTAAAAATCAAGACAGTGCAAGAGAGTTTACAGGCAACTGAGAATGGAGAAGGACCCAGTGGCTAATCATTGTTTCCTGAGTTGGTTGGTGGTCTGGGAGCCAGTTCCTAGCAGGTGGCCTGTCTCTGTTCTCCTGCTAACTCTGACAGGATGTCAGTCTCAGCCCAGTGCAGATTTTAGTACAATACAGAGGCCATGAGGAATTCTGTATAAATAATGTACCGGTCAACATGAACAAAGATGGAGTGCCGCGACAGATTCTCTGACCTCCACAGTCCCTCATCCTAAACCCGACAGAGCTGCTTTGGGATGAGCTGAATCGGAGAGCAAGCGTGAAGAGTATGAGCAAGGTAGCCGGAACTTGCAGAAAGTCCTCCAGGACCTTTGGGGAAACATTGCCGGTGATACTTGTAGAAGGTGGTTGAAAGGATGCCAGGAGACTGCAATGCTGTCATGGAAGCTAAAGGAGGCTGTTTGAAGAGACTAAAGGATGAGAAAGTTTTAAGATGTTGAACACTTCTCTTGGTTGTTACAATATATACATAATATACAATACAATGTGTGTATATTTATATATATATAATCTCATGGCCTATAAAGTGAATAACAGCTAAAATAAAGACAAATTAAAAACAGGTGTTTTTAAACAGTATGTGAAACTGTCTGTCTCTGGCCATGAAGTTTGTGGACGGTGTCTCCTGGTTCTGTGTATTTTTGTGTGGTATAATACCGGCTTTTTCAAGTTTGAAATATCAAATGATCACTACTTTAGTATAATGACAAGGGCTGCAGCAACATGATCAAAGTACTTTACCCTGCCTACATGTGTCTTTTTAAAAATCCACCCATTTTTGTTTTATTAAATATATTTTTGTCATGATGACCTACTTTTAGTCCTCAGTAGCAGTTTCCGGTCCCGCTTTTCTCGTTGCCTGCTTTCCACATTGCTTGACGCTTCGTAAAACAGATTGTGTTCAGACTGGGAACCAGACCTTAGTACCGAATGTTCGGTGGCTGCGGCTCAGAGGGCCACAGCGAATAAATCAAGGAATAAATATGGTTATCGGCACCTCCAGCTATATCTCGCCATGTTTGTGAGCCCCCCCCGCCCCCCCCCGGTTGCCGAGGCCACAGGAACAGCGCCATGAAATTTACAGAGCGAGCCGCTCAAACGTGGCTTCTGCGGCATTTTCCCGAAATAGGAGTCACTGTTCATGTTGATTGGAGGAATGTGGTCACATGTCACTGTTCATGTTGATTGGAGGAATGTGGTCACATGTCACTGTTCATGTTGGTTGGAGGAATGTGGTCACATTCATGCTGTTTCCTCGGACTCGTGGAGAAAATCCAGGTCTGACTTGTCCCTTGAAGGGGTTCTCTCTCTCTAACGGGCATGTAATCTGTTTTCTCATCAGTGTCGTTCAAACAGCCTCGGTTTCTGTCAAGTGCAGTCAGAAAGGCTGATGCTATTTTTAATGCTATTTCTTTGTTCTGTTTCTGATCCATGGTTCAACATATGTAGATTTTTTTAGAAAGTGAGTGTGGCGATGCTGGTGGGAAGTGCCGCTTAGCTCTTCTCTGCCTGCTGACCTTTCAGAGCAGCCTTCCAGCTCGCCGTGTTCAGGTACCGCTTAGCTCTTCTCTGCCTGCTGACCTTTCAGAGCAGCCTCCCAGCTCGCCGCGTTCAGGTGCCGCTTAGCTCTTCTCTGCCTGCTGACCTTTCAGAGCAGCCTCCCAGTTCGCCGTGTTCAGGTACCGCTTAGCTCTTCTCTGCCTGCTGACCTTTCAGAGCAGCCTCCTAGCTCGCCGTGTTCAGGTACCGCTTAGCTCTTCTCTGCCTGCTGACCTTTCAGAGCAGCCTTCCACCTCAACACATTCAGGTGGCTGCATTGCACCTCTGTAGCTATGCCTGCGGCTGCAAATGGACAACCTGGGTACCCATGGGATGATGAGGCCTCCTCGTCGCGCGCAGAGTGGGATCGGACGTGGGACGTGGGACGTGGGACGTGGGACGTGGGACGTGGGACGTGGGAGGTGGGATAACTAAGGCAGCCTGGTTCCCAGGTGTTCTGCAGACCCCCCAGAAAAGCACTGCTCCCCTCCCACTGGGCCCCAGTGACACTCTCAGCATGTACAGCTGGTGGGTTTTACACCACAGGTGACGAGGACATGGTGAACCCATGTCTCTTCCTGCTTCCACATTCTGTCTTTATACTCTCATGACAGCGGGAGAGTAACACACCTCTCGTATTTTGGAGTGCGAGAAATGCTAATTAATTACACCATTTAGTAATTGCTATTTGCTTCTGAAAATCATCCCTACTTCCCGATCAATCTGTAGCACAAGCTCTCTAATTGGGCAGGTTTTTCTAGAGAGTTCACGGCGTAAAACCACAGTTGTTTATTCGTGCGCCTAACTGAAGGCGTGATCATTCCGGAAGGCGTGATCATTCCGGAAGGCGTGATCATTCCGGAAGGCTCATCTGGTGGCACTTCGTGGCGAGCATCCTTGGGATCTCCTCCATGTATCCCATCAGCCCCGGAGGTCACACTGGGCGGCTCCCACAGATACCCCATCAGCCCTGTGGATGCTGGACAGGAGCTCCTTGAAGTATCCCATCAGCACCATTGACAGTGGAGACGGCTTCTCTAGGTATCTCATCAGCCCCCAAACCGCAGGATTGGTGCTCCCCCAGGTATCCCTTCAGCCCCCAAACCGCAGGATTGGTGCTCCCCCAGGTATCCCATCAGCCCCCATGCCACAGGATTGGTGCTCCCCAGGTATCCCTTCAGCCCTATTGACGGGAATGCCCGTGGGGCTCCTGCAACTCTTAGTGGGCGGCTATGTGCCGGTGTTCTCCCCTAATGAGCGACTCTGCGAATATCAGCCTTCCTCTAACTTCCTTGCAGATGATAAGATTGTAATTCCACTGAATTTGTTAAAATGATTAATGATTCGGGGCATCTATTTACAGCAGAATTTGCCCATTGTTCCCTCTCTGAAACCTTCAGAAAGGGCAAGTCTATATTGAAAAAGTGCCTATATATTATCCGCTCAAGCAAGTAATACCCTTTCTGGAATTACAAGATAAGCAGGCAGGAATTAACAAAGCACTCATTATTTTTGGGCCATTCATCATTTGATTGTTTATGTCAGGCTATTAGGGATCAACCAAAAGACCTCAGCGGCTTGAATGTCATTCATGGGTATTTTGTTCTTTTTATGCATCCATCCATCTATCCATCCACCAATTCATTTCCAAACCATTTATTCTGTGGCATGGGGCACAAGACAGGGGGCACCCTGGACGGGATGCCAGTCCGTCACAGGGCACAGGGCAGGGGGACACCCTGGACGGGATGCCAGTCCGTCACAG
>JAABNY020000082.1:145060-156114 GCA_015164015.2 Brevimyrus niger
TCTCATTGGTCAGTGTGCTTTCTGTATTCATTTCCTACAGCACAGATGGAAAATGCATACATGTTTGGATTCCCTTCTGCAAGTTAACTTTTTAATTCTGCAGATCACATTCTGTTAAGCAGGACACCAGATTCTTCCATTTGTTATAAGAATGTTGTTAGTCGTGAATGTTTTAATTAAGATGTCATGTGTTGATAAATGCATTGTTCAGTATACAGACTTAAACTTCTTCTAAGATGATATCATTTTACATTTATTCTTGTAGCAGATGCTTTCATACAGTGACATATAACGGAGAAAGCAGATGGGTATTTTTTTACAGTATCTGTGGTGGGTTGGCGCCCCACACTGGGCTGTTCCCTACCTTGCGCCTGTACCCTCCAGGATAGACTCCCAACCCCCGCAACCCTGAATAGAACAAGTGGTTACAGGAAATGGGTGGATGGATGGATAATTGTTAAATCCTCTTCTCTCCCCAACTTGAGGCTACCTGAGCTTCCAACCAACAATATTCTAGACAAACATTCAAATTGTATACTGCTACCCAGAATCCTTTGCGTGACTAGTGGAGATTATGAAGATATCAGCCAGCTGTGATGAGGAGTACCTGTACAGGCACTTGACTAAACACTTAATGATCTTAAAATAATAATCAATCCCCATCCTTAGTGTAATCTTTTAAACTGAGCTGAGATTACTACCTTTCCCCCCACATACAATGTTTAGTGACAGTGACAGTGACAGCGTGGGGATGCTGGCACAGTTTCTCTGTCCCTCTCTGAGGTCCCGTTAATTCTGAGCAGGATTGCCACCATGATATTTCCTGTTCACTGTCCCTTTGCTCAGTATTGCATTATATTCGCAGTTACTGTCGGGAATATGAATGGTACAGCGGAGGAGAATGACTTATCGCAATTGCATCCATAATTGCATTGAAGCTCAAATTTATCTCCACAAAGAACCGTTTTCAAGAGGCTGGTCGTGCTCGCAAAAAAGGTCACCCGCTTCGGGGTCCGGACGCCTCTCCCAGTCCGACTCCGTCGCGTCACCAGGACAGTCCGACACCCCTCTCACCAGGACGGTCCGACACCCCTATCGTTCCATCCAGGAGATGTGAAGAGCGGACAGAAAATGATCACGCCTCGCATAGTGGCCTTGGTAACGAGCGAGGCGGGAAACACAAACACGGGAACGGCAGCAGTCATCCAGGACTCTCTGTGCCGCCAGATGCACCCCCCCTCCAGCCGAGTCTCCCGTTTGCGGTCATCATTCCTGCAGACCTGTCCGGTGTCATTATTTGTGACGAACTCCATCGTTGCTTAGCAACAGCGGGCTCCCCTAGCAGACGGTGTGCTGGAAATGCCAAAGGTGCCCCCGTGGAGAGAGCTTTCGACCCACAGCAGGTTCAGTCCGTCCCTGTAAATCTCTCGCCCTTTTGATCTCTGGAGCCCCCGTAAGAGGAGTCTGTGCCTTCAAATGGCGGCTGAGTAGAGAGGAGTTTTCATAGCAGTTACAAAATGCCAAGCCCCTCCCACCAAATCACGTCCGGCAGCCAAGCCCCTCCCACCAAATCATGTTCTGCAGCCAAGCCCCTCCCACCAAATCACGTCCGTCAGCCAAGCCCCTCCCACCGAATCACGTCCGTCATGCATTCTGTGTTCACAGGGGCTTCTGGGGCTCGCTAATGACTTTGAGGGATGAAAGCCTCTTTATGTGTGTTCAGTGATGCAGATGACGCCCATACAGAAGGCATGGAGGAGAGAGGGAGAGAGAGAAAGAGAAAAGCAAATTCTACTATTCGGTAACGCTGATCAGAGAGTTAAAATATTTCTTGTAAAATTAAGGGATGACTGCAGATAGGAGGGGATTTGCTGTAATTACAGTCTACGTTTGCATTGATGTATTTGCTATTAACGGGAGAAGAGGAAAAAAAATGTGCTTCCTTTTGAAGGTTCTTGTCTCTGAAATAAAGCACCTTGACGCAGCGCCAGTACCAGGAGATGGTGTGTTTTTGACGTCTGCGTTGCATGAACGAGAACAAAGCTTTTTGAAACTCATCATCAGCTGTTTTGCTGGTTGGCGAGCAGCGGTCGCTGTCCACGGTCACGGGCCTGTCGGGCCTGCCAGTGGGCGTGGCTCCCCGTCCTCTCTCTCCCTGTGCCCCGCCCAGCTTCCCGGGATTGTCGGAATGCTGTTGTGGAGCTGCAGGCCTTCTTGATTGGTGCTTATGCAACCTGGGTGAAATATACAAAGGGGGAAGGGGGTGTGACGTAGCGACACTCTGCGGAAGGGCAGGGGTCGCTGTGTCCAGCCAATGATTAAAGGTTGTGCAGGCGTCAGGGCACCCTTGCATTTATGAGGTCCTTGGGTGTGAAGCGACACCCTGAGGCCGAGAGTGGTTACTGCAGATGTTCCTGTCAGCCCTGTGGGTGAATGTAGGGGAGATAACCGTCAGTCCCTTGCGTGCAAACTGTGCTACCCGGGGTCTCCCCCGCCGCATTAAGTACCACGCCCGCATCACAAGGGCGAGTAGCCGGGGTCTCCCCCGCCGCATTAAGTACCACGCCCGCATCACAAGGGCGAGTAGCCGGGGTCTCCCCCGCCGCATTAAGTACCACGCCCGCATCACAAGGGCGAGTAGCCGGGGTCTCCCCCTCCGCATTAAGTACCACGCCCGCATCACAAGGGCGAGTAGCCGGGGTCTCCCCCGCCGCATTAAGTACCACGCCCACGTCAGAAACATCAAGCCTGAGACTAGCACAGTCATTTTTTATTTCCTTGTTTTTAGTTAGTTTCTGCATTCATGCGTATCAGAGGCCTGACTGTTCGGTCCGTTTCCTTTGAAGTTCACATTAAGGGAGATCCAAACGCGTTTGCCTGTGCAATACCTCCTGCTGTACTCCAGGAATGATAAATCACCATCGCGTTAACTTTTAAAAGATTTAAACAGCTATGCACAAAAAGCAATCCGTTTATGTCTGAGAATGACAAGCACCTTTTACATCATGCATTACCTTTCTCTTTTCACAAAAAATATTGTGAGCTATATTTATCATTCATGTGAGATAATACACTCTTTCCTGTTAGTATTGCTAATATTGTTTTTTTTCTGCTGTACCTGTTATTTATGATTGATACGTTTCTATTATATGGTTAAGTAACACTAAGTGCAACCATCAACATCAAATTGAGGATAAATGAATTAAGATTAAAATGAAATGAACAAATTGCGTAGAAACCGTACCCCATTGAACACTGACTTTTTTTTCCAATAAACTTGAACACCACTTTTTAAAAATACCTTATTCATGTAATACTGCCTCAGAATGTGCCTCCATCGCCAGTCAAAACTTTGGTCACACCTACCCACAGAATGATTTATTTGTACTATTTTATACACATTGTACATTGTATAATAATTATACAGACATTAACACTAGAAAATAACATACGGAATATAGGCACTGACTGAAAAATAAACAGAAAAAGCAGCTCTGTGGGTTTGGACTCTTTGGAAGGTTGCTGGTTCAAATCCCACGGTCAGGCGTGAGATCCCACCATTGGGCCCTTGATCAAGGCCCTTAACACCAGTTGCTCCACGGACCGGCTGACCCTACTGCCTCCTCTACACCAGTTCCATGAGGGGGCCTCCTGGGATGCTGTTCCAGCTGTCCTGCAGGAGGTCCCGTATATATGCTGAGCTCTCATTGGCTGCTTTTCCTTCACCCTCTGGTCAGACTCATGCATAACCTACTGTGTTTAGGTCAGGTGGTCAGATCACGTGACGCCACACCACCAGGCATGTGGGTCTGCAGAGTGTCTCCCTGACACACCGCATATCTGAGCAGACCTCTCTCATCTGCAGACCTCTCTCATCTGCACTCCCTATAATTCAGACCCATCCCTCGCGCTGTGTACCCGAGGCCTCCGGATCATTCCGCTGTGAGCACGCCTCTTTCTCTCACAGGATGGATACGCGCAGTATCACTTCGTTGGATCCTCTTCGACCATCGAGAGGGACCGGCAGCGGCCATATTCCTCCTCCCGCACCCCCTCCATCTCCCCGGTGCGGACGTCCCCCAACAATCGCTCAGGTGAGGACCTCCCTCCGCATCTCCTCCGCCCCCCGCGTCCCCTCCCAGCTGTCCCATGCTTACCCTCCCCAGCCCCTGAATAATGTTACGGACAAATGGTGCTGATTCCGCTGCCCAGATACATGCGTGAGGCGGCCCCCTGGGGGGAGGGAGGGGGGGGCGTCTCAGAAGTTTAGTGTTGTGGCAGAACTGTAGCTGCTCTAGGAGAGTTGGTTGCATCTTTCAGGCACCAATTAGGCCGCCGGCTCTCGTCGTTTCTCACCTCAGCGAATGCACACGTGACGTGGCCCAGTGGGCGTGGCTCAGTGGGCGTGGCCCCGTGGAGGCCGGCAGGTGGGCAGCCTTTGACACAGTGCTTCTGTTATGTTCCGCCACAGCGAAGGGGAAATGTGCTCAATCTGACCTGCATGCTGCGTGTCGCTCAGGCATGACATGGGGGACCTTGAGCCCGAGGGACACGATTACTTCTGACATGCGTGTGCGTGCCGTGCGACACGGCTGATATAGTGATGATGCCATTTCAGTGACACGTTTCTGACTGATAAACCATTTGGGGACACGATAACCTTGACTGGTCAGTATAGGGAAGCAGTACCCATGCACAAGGGGGCGCTCTACTGGAAACGAAACTCCTATTTCCAATATCCTGATACCCAAAATTGTTAGCATTAGCATGCTAGTGCAGTCCAGCAGCACACATTTATGTCTGCCGACTTCCAGCTGTCTCCGCTCCCGTGAAAAATACGGCAAATAGACTGGAGTCCCAGTAATGGGTACAGCAGCATATTACTGCGGGGACATTAGCCATTGTGTGTCAGCTATGGTCCTGCATAGGAGTCGTATCGCATGAAATTACGAGGGACATCATTTGCTAGCATAAAACGGCGCAGGACACTTAAAAACCGGTTCTTTATATTTTATAATAGTCAGTTAAAAGAAGCCGGTTATATAAGGCAGATGTAATCATCTACCAATACTATTATCATTACATAATGGCCCCAAATGGTCCCCACAGCGCAGGCTCTGCATGATAGCTGTGTGTGACGTGAGCCTTTGTGCTTTCGCTTGGGACTCCTGCTCAGACTGTGTACATTCGCGTCAGATCGCAGCCGCCCAGATATGCTGTTCAGTATCTATACACCATGTAGCCCTGTACTATCGGGCTAATGTTCACCCCGGGGGGGTCTATTTCAGCAAGCATTTAGAATGTGTTTTGTCTTCATTACACTGCACAGGGCATACTGCCCCCCAAAGGCAAAGCGCTGTAACTGCATATTTTATCAAAATTTAGTTAAAACTGCGAAATCTACTCTAAATCCAGCATAGTTACTATGTTTACCTTTGGAGGGCAGTATAGTCAGCCCCCACCAGAGAGGGGTGCCTTTCCTCCAGCGCCCCTGTTACGGACCTTGTTCATGGGCCCGGCGAAGATGTGGCTGTTCAATATAGTGATCAGAATTAGAATTTAGTGATCGGTGCTCATTGTTGACACACCACAGCAAAGCACACGGTGCGCAACAACAAAATGTGTCCTCTGCATTTAACCCATAAGTAACTTTCGTGACATAGCAGGGGGCAGCTAATTCAGCGCCCGGGGAGCAGTGCTTGGGGACGGTACCTTGCTCAGGGTACCTCAGTGGTGACTTGTTGGTGGGGGATTCGAACCTGCAATCTTTCAATTACAAGTGCGCTTCCCTAACCATCAAGCCACCACTGCCCAACAAGCTGCCATTCCTGCTATGGGTGGAAGTCTCACTCGGCTACACCGAACAGATCGAGACCAAGACTGGCGCCGTAAGACCTTTCTGAAACAGGACAGGACTTGGCGGGGGTGTGGAGGAGTGGACAGTGTCCTCTGGAGGCTGTCCTTGGTGTTAACCACAGAACACAGCCATAAATCCCAAGCAGATATGGCTTTTATGACATTCTATATATGGATCATATTAGCCGCTGTAGTTATCTTCTCCACGGTACGCCTCTCCTTGGCACACAGCTGAATGAGGGCTGTGACCTTAGCAGAGACGTTCATTTATGTGCAGGAGGCTTCAGTTCGTCCCCCCGAAACACAGCGCCACTGTCAGGCAGCCACGGGAACACGTCAGTCCACGAGGGCTGACGGCATGTGGAGGTTGGGTCCTGCTCATTGGCAGCCCCGCCCTCACTTGTGGGGGACGTCCGACATGGGGTTCCAGCCCATCACAGAGCACACACACACGCGGAGTGAAACATCGTGGCCAGTGTAGTGTCTCCCCTTCCCGAAACTCACACAAACATGGGACCGATACAGCAGCTTGAGAGCTGTATGGCTCGGCGGGTTCGGAAGGTTGTAGGTTCTAATCCCCATGTCAGTTCTCTGTTGGGTTCTAGGAGCGTGTTTTCTCGGTGACGTACACGACAGAGGGAGCGTGGCTGAGCCTTAGTTTACCGTGACAAGCGAAAGGCTCCGTCCCTCGACCCCCTCTGAGTAATGGTGTGACATTACTGAGAAACTAGACACTGTGGGGGAGCGGAGCCTAACCCCTGCCCGGTGATGGGTGTCACCTGGAAACCCCGTACAGTGGAGAGAGTGGGACTGATCCACTCCGAGTAATAGAGTGATGTCAATGAGAAACTGCACATGACATGGTGGGGGGTGATGGGGTCAGGCCCCTTTATCCTAGCCGGCCTCTGAGGGCTCAGGAAAGCCGGGGTTATCGCCGTTATCTGTCATTACGGAGCACCGGGCATAATGGCCTCTTTCAGAACAGCAAAATAAAAGGCATCTCTGCAGCCGAGGCGTCGAGGGTCTGGCTCCCGCCGGGAAGACGTGTGTTTTAGATCTTCGGTTTGATCTGTGAGTGTGGTGAGTATCGTGCGCCGGTCTGTGCTCCGGTCTGTGCTCCGGTTTGGATGAAAACGCTGGTCAAATGTCTGGCAAAGGAATGGAGAGCGTGACGCGCAAGCGAGTCAAAGTCCGGGGCTCGTCGTTTGTGGAGCAGTGAGATTTCCCAGCGAGGACGCCGCTGTCACGGCGCCCCCTGGAGGTTTGAGGATTAACACAGCTTTAAGAACACACCTTCTGGGGGTGGGCGGCCCAACCATGTTGGCAAGACCCTGAGAGCATGGGGGGGCGGGCAGTGTGGGGAAAACTCCTCTTCTCTGCTTGTTCCAAAGTCTCAAACCGATACCCACTACAAAACACTTCATGCGTCCCCATCCAGAGGGATAAGGACTCCATGCCT
Organism: Brevimyrus niger; assembly: GCA_015164015.2. NCBI lineage: Eukaryota > Metazoa > Chordata > Actinopteri > Osteoglossiformes > Mormyridae > Brevimyrus > Brevimyrus niger. The sequence goes on from JAABNY020000082.1 coordinate 152,376, forward strand.
GTGATCAGAAGGTCACTGGGTCAAATCCCAGAGCTGCAGGCGTGATGTCATCATTGGGCCCCAGAGCGAGGCCCTTAACCCCCGTTTGCTCATGGAAGCCGCCGATCCTGCTTCCAGTGAATAGTCCATGGCTTTAGATACAAACGTATGTTAAATAAATATAATCACATGGCTCTTGTCTGTGAGGCGTTGGGTGCAGGTGAAGTACAGCCCCACTGAAGGGCCCTCAGGGGGGCCGCAGGTTCGGGTCACCGCGATGCACCCCCCCCACCCCCCCGGACCGGTCCCCATTCCGTCGAGGCCGATACTCGGCACAGCGGACACCCAGACGCGTTGCCAGACGCCTGCATGTGCGATTTCCCTCTGAAATGACATAATAAGCCTGATGATGTCATGGCGTGACTCAGCATGTCCCTCCCGTCCCCCCCGCTGCATCCAGGAATCGGCGCTAAAACCTGGGATTCCAGGAAATCCCCCCTTTGCCCTCCAGCTGATTTCCAGCAGGTGGTTGTGCGCTCGCCGCGGCCCCTCGCCACATGACCGCTTCCTCTGCGGCGGTGGGCGGAGCCTAGGCGGCTCACCTCGGGGGTATGAAGGCACCCCCCCCTGACGGACTGGCGTTTCGCTCTCACCCCCCTGCTAGCGAGCGCCCCCGCATCGCCACGCGAGATGACCAGCCTGAGGGACAGGAAAGCAGACTACGAATCGACCGGGACCAATGCCGGTTTCCATGGAAACAAGGGGGAGCACACCTCCCGGAAGGACGCCATGGCAGGTGGGGGCTCGCCTCGTGGGGGGGGGGGCACGGAGTGTAATGTATGGCTTTGTACCCCCCACCCTGGACAGGCATGCAGCCAGCCCAAACCCGCTCGAATCTAGCTAGCACTTCTGCTCAGTCAAATCTACTGAGCACCCCCAAACCCCCCCCCGGAATTTATTTCTGACTACAGGCCTGGGGGTGGGGGGCACGTTCTAAATCTCTTTGTGGGGACCCTGACGTCTGATACCTGCCCACAGTAACAGGGAATTTTGCCGTAAACACAACATGAAATATGAAATATTACTGTTCCGACATGTTGGTTTATTTTTAAAAGAAAAATTGCACCGTGTACAGTGATGATTAGTTTTTTCTGGGCGTCTAGTTTCTATTTTGTCCCAAAGATTGTTTGTCTCAGTCCGTGCAAGGCGGCTGGCGGTCGTGGTGTGATCTCTTCGCTGATGGCTGTCGCTCGCCTTATCTGTGTGCTTGTGACAAAGGAGGGTAACACCAAGCACAGTGAGCCCCCCCGCCAGGCCTCTTTGTCCCCCCGCCCCCTCGGGAATCCGTACGCCCACAGCCAGCTCTGCCACAGTCCATTCCTGTCGCCCCCTGGCTAATTCAGATTTGCGGAATTAGCTAAATGCATCGTTCCAAGGTCACATGGAGCTGTCTGTGCCGCCCCCCAGTGGTGGGTTCTTAGAATGGGCCTCGATCGCTCTCCCTGCAGTCCCCGGAAGACCGGATTGTCCCGCCTTTGTTCTTCTGCTGTAAGTAGCTTAAGAGCGAAACATAAAGCTGAGTAGCAGGCAGCTTTGGAGCGGCTGCTGTTCCTCCGGGCCTCTCCCTCGGCGGTCATGTGACTCCTGATCATGTGACCTCTGTAAACAGGCTGAGCTCATCTCCTGCTTGGGAGTTCCAATGGCCTCATTGCACGACCTTGGAACCTCCGAGCACAGAAAATTCTGCTATATGGTTTACATCCATGCTTATATATATATATATATATATATATATATATACACATGCACACACTCACCATACGCACACACACATACACACACTCTTCATACACACACACACTCTCCATACACACACACATACACACACTGATACACACGCACACTCATACAAACACACACTCATACACACGCACACTCATACAAACACACACTCATACACACGCACACTTACAGATACACACACTGACCTGCTTTTTTCTCACTGTTCCAGTTCAAATCACAAGTGGAACCTCAACATTGTTCAGGAACTCGTACGTGACACCTAATGAAGACATGAAACACGCCCAGGTAAGAATTCTGCCCCTAGATCAGACAATGTTTTATGCATTTGTGTCATTTTCTTATTAAATTTCCTTATTATATATATTCTGGATCATCCAAAAATGTAATCCCCTCGGCGGGATACCATATCTCCCTCTCAGACCATTTTTTCCACATAAAAAACTTTGTAACTTAATCATCCTTGAATATCTCAAACTCCATGGCTTTTGATAGATAGATTCTATTAAGTGTTTCTGTGGATTGAATCCAATAATATAAATTCATTGCCTTAAAATTCACACATTTACTGCTTACTTTGGAAAGCCTGCAGTGTAACATTATATACGGAGTTAATTATAGTTCATAAATACATTTTGGTAATCAGTCATGTTACTTATGTTTGATGAGAAACGATAGTTTTGACATGTCCATGCTGGCTTTTGGGAGAAATTCGGAAATATCGCATCTCATTAGATTATGAAATCAAAGCCAGCTAGTTTTACTTAGTTTTGTAACTTAAAGTACAAGAGCTAGACTCTTGGGGGAGATTTAAGAGGGCAAAACGGAGAGAAAGTACTCCAAAAAGATTGTGTGAGGTTGGCTGTGTCATTCAGGAGAACATGTGACTGATATTCAGTCATCGATTCAGAGTCCTGCTGAGGCATGAGTTGTTTGTTGCGACTTGAGGGACATTGTGCTTCGTGAGCTTCCATCCAGCTCCACCAGGGGGCGTGAGAGCAGTTGATGGCGTGGGATGGAAGGCTTGTCGGCAGTCAGGGGTATTCCTCAAAAACACAAACATCGTACTTATATTCTTGGCAAGGCCCCTCTTGCTGATTTGCCTCCGAAGAACGAACTTGAGGTGCAATGAATCAAGGATTGGTCTCATTTGGCGAGGGTGCGACTGGTGTGTCCTTGATATTTGAGGTGGGGAATGAATGACATCTGGGGATTTTTACCACCCTTCATACTTCTGTTCTTGAGTATTGGCACTGGCCTTTGGCAATAGAAGATGATGTAAAATGTGTATGCGAGAACACAAGTATGGTTAAGTGGGCATATTGAGAAGCACCCTTGGTGAAGTGTGCATATTGAGAAGCACCCTTGGTGAAGTGTGCATATTGAGAAGCACCCTTGGTGAAGTGTGCATATTGAGAAGCACCCTTGGTGAAGTGTGCATATTGAGAAACACCCTTGATGAAGTGTGCATATTGAGAAACACCCCTGCTGAGGTGCGGACTTCCTGTTACGCAGGTCCCTCTGCCTCTAATCCAGGTCCCTGCTCAGCCAGTGCCTCAGGACGGAGGCAGGAAGGACTACGAGGTGTACCCCCCCTTTCAGAACTCCACCCGGCACTTCGAGGAGTCCTTCTTCGAGGACCCCAGCCACCCACTCCCGCGGCCCCCGCCCGCCACAGACTTAAACATGCACCTGGGCCTCAAGTCCACAGGCAACTACGTGGACTTCTACTCAGCAGCTCGACCCTACAGCGAACTCAACTACGAGACGAGTCACTACCCGGCCTCTCCGGATTCCTGGGTGTAGGGGGCCACGTTCCCAGCAGCGGCCAGGGCCTTGGAGTGGGTTGGGAGTTGGGAGAGGGTTTGTTTGGGGGGGGAGGGGGGGCTTGCTGACTGAGCATGTGCATGACCGAGAGACTGATCCGAGCAGACGAAAAGGGTGGTGTCGTCTGCATACT
>JAABNY020000082.1:177776-203013 GCA_015164015.2 Brevimyrus niger
TTTTCCCCAAGTTCACAATTCACAATAAAATGGAATTTAAGAACAAAAGCAATCTAACAGATTTCTTTAAATATAATGTTATTTAAAATTTTGGTTTTTGATTGAAAAGATTACTGGCAGTTTCAAAGTTGTTATTACAGTAAGACATTGGCTAATATTTGTTGTCCCTCAGCGACTCAGAAGAGAACTGGCTCAAAAAAACACGCCGCTGATGGGAGGTGACAGATAAGCACCATCCAGAAAGTTTGCCTTCCTCTGCAGCAATCTGGCTGCCCCCCCCCTCCCCCGAAGGAGCCACAGCGAGTGTAGGAGTGAGTACGGGCCCCGAGGTGTAGGGGCTGAGGGGGCCATCTGGGGTGCAGGCAGACAGGGGGGCCTAAGGTGTAGGGGGCCACGGAGGGTGTAGGAGGGGGGCCCCGAGAGTTGGGGCCCCAGGGCATGAATATGACAATGAAAGGATTGTGATTTGGAAAAAATTTGCCTCAAGGAATGCATTTTGAATGTGAAGGTGCTCTGGGTGAAATCTCTTGTACCTTAGGCATTCACAGTATACAGGTGCGATATCATTTACTAAGCAATTCATTAACGTGGCGCCGTAAAACAGCCTGCTTCGCCGGGCCCAGTGGATTAAGGCCGGCTTGTGCAGTGAGATTATTTATGGGCGCAGTGGATTAAGGCCGGCTTGTGCAGTGAGATTATTTACAGCGAACCTCTGCGAAGCACCACAGCCGGGCACAAGGCTCGCCCGGTGAGGTTTATCGCCACCGAAATCCCACAACCTCTCGGTGTACGATTTCAAACTCCCATCACTCGTTTTACCTTTTGGCTGCAAGTGAGCCCTATGCGGCTGATTCGCATACATCGCAATACTTGCAGTGCAGCCTGCGACCCCTGAGCATCAGCAGCATGACCTGTGTGTCCTTGAGGTGTCTGTATTATATGGGGGGGGGGTCTGCCCCCACCCTCCAGTTAGTGGCACTTCATCCATTAGGTGACGCAGCTGGCCATCTTCTGGGACAATTCACTTCGCCTCAGACAGGGGGAGCCAGTGATGCAGCGGGACCAGGGAGCCGCTTCCGCCTCCTGTACTGCGTGCCCAGCTTCAGATACAGACGGCATCCATACTTCCATGCATCTCTCCATCACGGGAAGATTCCCATGTGGGACGCCTATAGCTAGCTTCACCGGCAGCGTGGATGCAGATTCCTGGCACGTCTCTGCTCCTCGGGTCCCTGGGTACCCTCTACGACTCACGTGAAAGGGCTCTCTTCCACCTCGGAAAGTCATCCGTCGCTGAGGGATATATTGAGCGTAAAAGTGATTTAAAGACACTCTGTAGACATTCTGTAGAAATACGGCATATGCCCACTGACATTACGGTAAGTTAAACTAACTTCCAGAGCTGTTTCCTTAAGAGGTTTGTGTCCCGCAATGCTGCAGTCTTCTCTAGACGTCACATGACCGTGGTCGGCCTCATCCCGGAGCCATATTAACTGCCGTCCGTCGTGCGACTTTTGGAATAACCGATCAAGCTGACATAAGCAGGGTAGTGCAAACGTGACATTTCAAGCTCATCTCCCCATGGAAAGTTCTGGATTAAGGAGCAGGACTCAGGTTGCACCCCCCCCCCCCACACTCCTCTTGCATACTTTGGTCTCCTGTGGACCATTTTCTCGGCCATTACTATAAAAACATGAACTTTAGTCCAGTGACTTCCAAATAACAAACTAGAAACATTCATTTACATAATTACGAGGGTATAAAAGCTAACTTGTTTGTTTCGTTTTGATTTCTGCTGGTCGAGTGAATCACAGTCGTTCCCCTGGTTCTTCTTTGAGGTTAATCGCAGACTCCACTTCCATCGTGGTCAGTTCCCCCTCCTGCTGCTCAGACGCTGGGCGAGGGGCTCCAGCCTCCTCCCTCTGTTGCTCCCCTCGGCCCTCCTCCTCTCCTCCTTCAGCTCCTTGTACCTCCACCTGGGCACTTGCAGGAGGTGCGAGTCGGCGGCGCGGACCTTCACGGGCTCACGTGTGGCGTCGGGCGCCCTGGAGACGAACAGGCGGGGCACGGCCAGGCCGGGGCGCACGCTGCTGCGCCGCAACAAATGCAGCGGCATCAGGCTGCTCCTGCGCAGCGCCCCGGCGGAGGCGGCAGCTGCCTGGCGCAACGGCTGCAGGCTGGAGCGCCGCTCCTGAGCCCGTGGTACGAGTAGGACGCGCGAGTTCTGGAAGAGTCGGTGGTACTGGGTGAGATGCTTGGGGCCCAGGTCCCTGAGCTCGCCCTGCCTCTGGCGCCGCAGGATCTCCTGCACAGCAGGCCGGCGTTTGCCCACGCAGGGCGGGCTGCCCGGGCACACGGTGCGGCATGCCGTGGCCACGAAAGGGCTGCTCAGAGCGGTGGTGACGCGCACCATGTGGTCCAGCACGCCGTCCTGCTGCGGGGCTGTCCGCACGCAGAAGGCCAGCCGCAGGGGGCAGCAAAGGGCGTCGGCCAGCCGCCGCAGGCAGCTCCCGTCCGCGCGCGCCTCGGACACGCGCAGCGCCAGCTGCGGCCACTCCAGCCGGTATGCGTCGCAGAACTGCTCAGCGCAAGGCCGAGCCATCAGTCGCGCCATGAGGCCGGCTGTCTCATAACGGCCTGTGAACAGGGCCCACTCCCGGGGGGTCAGCTTCCGCCCGTAGTCCGTAGCCTCCATGTCACCCCCTAGTGATAAAAAAAAAGCATAACATCACCCTGTTGCACAGAACTTGTCAATCAATTTGACAACCTATTTTACCCATTTATGCAGATTTTAACCAATTAAGCAGTTCAGGTTTGGTGGAGAGGTACTTAGATCATGTTTGCTCAGGAGCTCTAGCACCTATCTGAAGTTTTTTTTAAATTTTTTTTTATTACCAAACAGGCTAATGACCTCAAAACAAAGTGCAGACCACAAGCTGATGCAGGAAGGGTGTAGGAAGGGTGCAGAAAGGGTGCAGTACCTGCTAGCATCAAGGCCCGGACGCAGTCTGCCCTGCCCTGCATAGCGGCCTTCATCAGGGCGCTGAAGCCGTGGCAGTTTCTCCTCTCGATGTCCAGGCCAGGGAAGTAGTTGAGCAGATAGTGGGAGATCACTGTGTGTCCTGAAGAGCAGCAGAACGCTATTAGCAGTTAGCATAGTGGTAGGGAGCAGCCTGGCCTTGTGTGCCTCCTGTACTCTCTTCCAACACAGAGCAAGTCCCAGCTGAGCAGACTGACAGGTCTCAAGTTTCTCGCTTTGTTTACCTTAAAGGGACGGTTCAGGTTTCAAAAATCAGGTCACAGGGAATTATCGCCCAGTCATTTACACATGAAAGCGATTCGTAGTCATATGCAGTGTTGTCAGACTACTACGGTGATTTGGAATGCGGTGACACACATACGCGCCTTTTCAAAATGCCATGATAAATATCACATTAGCTTAATTAAAGGCCAAAGGCAAGCTTTGCTTTGCATCTTTCCCAAGAATTGATGAAACCACATCTCTGGAGTTAATAACATTTTGCTAGAGATTGCTTTATTTTTTGTCATTATTCAACAGAAGACAGTATTTGTATTTAAGAATGTTAACGCCTGCTGTCTGTAAATATTGCAGGTTCCATCAATAAAATGAGGCACAGGGATAGTGCTGCCATTGTTTTATGTGTAAAATGGTGGCAGGGAAGCAGAAAAGGAGCAACTGGCTGGTGGATTACAGCTTTCTCCCAATGAGCCAATCAGCAAGCATCTCACCTGCCTGAGCAGCTGTGATGAGGGCAGTGTTTCCTTCCTTGTCCTGCCAGTTGACATCCAAATATGGGCACTGCGCCAGAGCTATGACCACGTCCAGGTAGCCCTGGTAACAGGCCACTATCAGTCCTGTCTACAGAATACACAAAATAACAAAGAGATCTTAATAGAAACTTCACAAAAGAATTGTTCAACAGATGGAATACCCAGTCTCCTCTGAGCAGTTAAAACAGTTTACAAATCAGCTTTAACTAAGTTTCAATTTTAAAGCATGTGAAATTATTAAACATACCATCTTATTTTTTGACATTTCGCTCATTTTTTCCCACTTAATATTATATTTTTAGATTCTTTTGTTCTTTATTCACTTTCTGGCTTGTATGTTAGATGTTAGCTGCAAATTTTATTCAACTTCTCAATTTTTTGCTTCTTTTAATCTCATTTTAATCTCATATGGGAAGCTGTATTTTATGCAGAAAAACCGATTAATAATAATAATCATCTTTATTTATATTAGTTATTACTTCTGGTTATTACATGCTACAAAAACAGTATCCTACCCAAACCATGTGCTACTCAAACCGCATGCTACAACAACAGCAGACTACTCAAACAGCATGGTACTCAAACTGCATGCTACCTAAACCACACGGTACCCAGGCCGCATGTTACTCAAACCACATACTACTCAAACTGCATGCCACAAAAACAGTATGTTACCCAAACCACAAGCAACCCAAACCACATGCTACTCAATCCGCATGCTACCCAAACCACATGGTACCCGAATTGCATGCTACTCAAACCACATGGTACGCAAACCACATGCTACTCAAACCGCATGCTATTCTAACCACATGCTACCCAAACTGCATGCATGTGTATCTCTGATGGATTCTGCAGTCCCCTGGCCCACAACAGCCGAGATCCTGCGGCTCAGGCCTCCCTAGTACCTCCGTATCCAACAGCAGCATGGGGACACCGTGGCCTCTGTCATGCTTCTCATTCTGGGAAATTTACATCCTGTGGTTCTGCTATCGTCCTCACTACTCACTACTCACTAGAAAACTGTAAAAGCAGGATAGACTTGTGCAGTGTCTTCCGCTCCGACTGAAGCAGCGTTTCTGCAAAGCCGCAAACTTCACGGGCGCCGGCATTGATTTTAATGGCCCCGTCAAAGGTCAGTGCTAATTAAGCTGTCAGCGTGCCGTGTAAATTGTGAAACCGCGCTGCAGTTTACGCAACAATACGCGCTCACTCAGAGGAAAAGGTCAATGGATCAACCACTCGACTAATTTGAGAACACAGCCTTCTCTCGCTGTATTTTAGTCAGTTTTAAAGCTTTTAATGTTACGTTTTACGGTTGCTGTTAACTAGATATTCACATCTATCCAGAACACTGGTGTACCCATATGTAACATAATAGTTTTATGAAATGAATTCTGCTTTTATATAATTCCCAGTCAATCCTGCCCTACAATGTGTGAGTAGTTATGTCACATTGATATATGGTTGAATGATTCCCAATTAAAATATTGTATCCACCATCTGCACTGATTATAACCATTTCTTTAAAAATGGTACAGAATGCAGGACAAGTCTTCATCATTAGACCTGAATTATTAAAGATCATTTACTCTGGATAATCAGTACGCTTAGATAAGCGGCTCTCTGACATCATTAGGTTAGAGCCAGCAGACACAGAGACTCTGATCCTGCACACAATCCCTTGTTAAGACTTCGCTAATAACCTTCTTCCAGGTAACCATCTGGCCTCCACCCTCTCGGTGTCACCAGACTGTTGGTGAGGTGCTCTGGGAGATCGTTTTTTTATTTATTGCATCTTTAAAACTCCACAAACGAATCACTGACCATTACTGGACTTAGTTTTCCCACTCTGGCTAACGCTTTATTGAGCGAAGCTTCGGAATGCATTCACCGACGAGACGTCTAATGTAGGTCACTCTGGCTAAACACGCCTGCCAAATGCCATAAACGTGAATGTGACTCCTGAGACACAGATATTGTGATCCTGATTCAAACATGTTGGAAACACCATTATTGTTACCTGTGCCAGACAGGCGGGACAAAACACAAGGAGCTGGAGCCCCATTGGTCTGGCCCCCGGGCCCGGGGCCCCTCATTGGATAAGAAGCTGAATTCAGCCGGCTGTTCAGAAATCTTCACAGATGCCACCACTGGTCTAATGCAAAATTATATTGGATACATCAATCCAACATCGGACAGCTGAGAAATATTTGGCCAGTTCCAGACTTTTGACTCTGCAGTCAACAGCCATTCCAGACTATTTGAGCTTTGTGTACCTAGCCAGCTGATATTTACTTACAGTGCTGAAGTAAATAATCCTTAACAAAAAGAATTTACACACACACACACACACACTATTTAGCTGTAACTACTGCTGTTTCCAGTTACTGTTAAATATAGCATCCGTCTCTGACGAGCCTAAAGGATGAGATCTGGGCTCCGTTCAGTTTGCCAACAAAACAGCCACGAGACGCGACAGCTTCTGCCGTCTAGCGAGCGCCCTGCTCTCAGGCCTGCTGAGTGTTAGGAGGTGGCTGACTGTTCAGTGTGAGATTTATCAGGGGTAACCTGAGATATTCAGGGGCCCAGATTTACAGGTGTAATGGATAGGGGAGTGGGGGGGGTGCAAGACTGGTCACATGACTTCCCATTTTGGATTTTGTCAAGTGGCCCAGAATTTCTAGTGGTGCACCTGCAAATACATCATACATCCATCCAACATCCCCAATATGTCTTTTTGATTTATTTTATTCTGTTCCATGAACTCTATGCATTTCATCAGCACGTGTAAGTATTACACGTCGTTTGATTTTTAATGTTCAGCAAATTCTAATGTTTAGCAAGCCTCAAATATCAAACTGTTGCCATATTCTACAGTTCCGCCATATAGTCCCCACAATGTACAATGCATTTCAAGTTTTAGCAAGTGACAAGCGAGTGGTCACATACTGAATGGCCACCAAATCGATCAGTCAGGGGAGACTGAGCTGGTCATCGGCACACATCTGCCGTCTAATTCCAGCATAATTAGATTATGGAGGCAGGTCCCAGCAGTCTCCATGGTAACGCAGCTATGCTATCCTGTCGCCAAGAGTCCGTCTCCCATTTGCGGCCAGACTTCGGAACACACAGGGATTTCCCCGTTAAAACAGAACGCAGCAGACACATGTACAGAAGCGAGAAACACGCGAGATTCTACATAGTTCCATTCCTCCATGAAGCAAAAATTAATTTCGCTGAATGTCAAAGTTCTTCTATTTAAAGAAAAATAATGTTTACATGTGTCAGTGTCTCCTGTTGGGATTCACGAGAATCTGATTTGTAGTCGCACAAGCGACACAAAACGCTCTGGATTCTAGAATTTTTATTGTCATCACCGGCAAGAGCAACTCCTGTTAGGTAATACAAAGCTGTCCAACCGTAAGACATCTGGAGGGAAGAAGATGCGGCGTTCAGACCCATAACCCACCCGTACAGGCACGAGACTCCGCATGAGGAATGACAGGCCTGAAAGACCGCGAGGAGCTGACCGATTCTCCATGCGCTCCACCTCCGGATCTAACACAACAACGCGGCCCTATCCAGTTACAAAGTAAGAGTGACAAACTCAGACTGCGGTGACAAGCTAGAGCGCTGACTCCTCCCATTCAGAGCAACAACGGGGAACCAAGCCTCTGAGGGAGAATATTACAACATTTATGTGTATTAGTTTGGTGGAAAAACTTCAGCTAACCAACATCATGACAAACTTTGAATTTAAAAGCATTCTGTTGTTGCTAAAATGATCCTGTAATGCTTACCAAATATATCAAATCTGAGCACGGGCCATCGTTTATTTCGGAGAAACACTGAGTGGTTTGTGTTAAATGCATGAGCTTATTAAGCGTTACTTAAAGAGTAGGTCCAGTAAAACGTGAGAAAACCTCAAATCCCAGGTTTTATTATTTAGCTGCAATTCTTGAGCTGCTTCGGCAACAAACACAACAGCAAGTCGAGTTCTATACTGGCTGATCAAAGTTCCAGGGTAAAACATCGGTCCTTCTTGGATTTGGAAAATCACATCCTGCCCAGAAGGCATATGCCATATACCCCACATTTATCCATATCTACATTGAAGCTGACAAGGTTTCCCTTATTTCTATTTTGGGAACATTTTTTGGGTCTGTATGCATAAGTCTGTACACCTTATGTCTTAAGAATCTGCCGTTGATTAACATCTCTATGCGAAATAAAGTGCGGGTTGTTCAAGGTGAAGGGACAGCTAAGGTGAGACTGTACGAGTACAATGAGCTTCCTGCCCCTCGCATTGCTACACGCCGGAAGGCTGCGTTGTTTATCGCGCCCGCGAGTATCCAGAGAATCAGCGGCTAAATACAGCAGCACCACGTAAGAAAGCCGCTGGGAGACGTGAGCGCGGAGATGGCGGGGACGCGCTGGCTGGCGGCGCTGCGCTGAGATGCGCTGCCGGTACACAATGGCAGGGAGTCAGGGACCCAGAGCGTGCACCGTCGGGGACGCGCTGGAGAGCGGCGCTGCACTGCCGGTACGCGGCGCACACAGCGGCCCAGTCTCTAAGTCTGCCTTTTAAATCATTCATCCGCTGGAAGACACAGACCATTTTAATTATGTAACAAAGCAGACAGGGCTATGCTAGCAGCGTGTAACGGGAAGAGTCTGCGTCCTGTCCTGTAAACAGAAGTAGTGCTGTCGTCTGGAACGGAGGTTTTCTAACTATGAGTGAACAAACTGAATAAAAAATAAGCGGTCAAAACCACACGCTTTAACCTATTTGATTGACTAACATCCATGTTGATGTTCAGTCACCAATGGCTCACTGCCCCACATATAAAGCGATGAATGTATTTTACAAAACTAATAATTCAATAAGTAATGCATTTAATTCATTTTTTGTACTAAGGAATAAATACCGCACTTAATGAAACAAAGTTCGGAATCTAAGATAAATAAGAAGAAAACACAAAACACTACAACGGACTACGCTCAGTAGTCTACATTTGTAACACCCTCCTTATTCACATTTGCTGGAAAACTTAAAATCATAAAGTTTTGTTTGTCATTTAATTTAATTATTTGAAATAAATGTCCATGTATTTTTATTGTAATTAAGCTGCGTGGCAGTGTCAGAATAGAAACACACAGATGTTTGGCCTTATACACACTCGTTTTTTTCTTGACGGTGTGAAGTTGGCAGAGCGGCTCTTACATAAAGCCCGTTAATTTAATTATTAAAACAAGGCAGCTCTGCGACGCCGCGCGAACTTTTTTATGACGGCAAAACTTTTTAAACATTTCTATAACTGGAACTCACCCTGCTGTTGCGATCAGTCTCCTGAACCTCTTCCTCAGTCAGCCCTTGCCTGATCATGATCCGCACGATGACGGTGTTATTGGTGCAGCATGCTCGGAAGAAGGAGATGGGCTCCGGAGACGGCGATCGCGGCAACCCGATCGAGTTATCGGGTGGGTAAAAGGAGTCATCCGAGGCGATGCTCCTGCTGTCGAGGAACTCGGAGAAATCTTCATACTCCTCAAATTCCTGATAGACATCGTCGTCGTCATCATAGTCATCATCGTTATTACCTTTATCAGCATCGCCGAAGCCGAGGGATTCCCCCTCCGACGCGGGCTCCTCGGCGCTCTTCTGCTCCTGGGCGGCCTCTGCCTCCAAACCCTCACTCTTATGCTGCACTTGAGTTATCTTCACTGAAGAGGAGACCCCTCCATCTCGATCGTCCCTTATCACAGCCATTTGACCCCTAGGTAAAGATCCACTGCGCGTGCAATACGACACTCTCTCCTCCTTCACATTCTGGGCACATTTTTATCCCAAATTTCTGAGACAAAGTCTACAGGGGAAAAAAATGCAATTTTAGTACGCACTTCAGTCATCTGAACTAACTAGGCCTATACGAATATTCACAAAATTATACACGCGAAGATAATTTTAAAGTGCCCCACGGGTGACTTTTGCATATTAATGCACAAGTAACAATTACTGTCATTTCAGGAGTGAAAAAAACATTCTGCAGAAATAAATTGACAACAAAGCTTTCCAGGTGTAAAAGTTTACTTTAAGTGCAACGTTAACAACAAAGTCGCCGCGTTGCTTTTGGCAAAAGAAGAAAAAGCACTTGGATGAACTAGCCGCTAATCCGTTTAGGTCTCTCTCTCCTCGCGCCGCATGGTGCTGCTCACGTGATTTGTCATTTTGGATTTTGATTTCTGGTTGTGCTGAGGATTGTGTGACCTATTACTTAAAATGTCGCATGCTACCTAAGACACTATATTTTTGACTCTGGAGATGACTCGTAAAAGTATTTTGTCGGGAGCTGGTTGTTGGCTGCAGAAAAACAAACAAGCGTGATATAAGCAAGTATAATGGCTTCAGAATTAATTAATCGGAATTAATGAGGAGAGGGCCGAATTCAGGGGCATGTAACTTAAGAAAGCGATTAACACCTCTCCCAGGGTGTAGTATGATGCATGGTTGTAGATGTAGCCCTAGGTTAATTTGGAAAGCATAAGTCTGTGCATGGGATACGAGTGTAAACAAAACAGTTTTAGCAGAAATTTACAAGCTCGGTCTCTGCTAAACTTCTGTCAGAGGTTTAAAGGTCTGTCAAGGTCTGTTTTTTACGGTTTGCAAAATGACATATTTTAGTATCTGAAATGGATGGATGGATGGATGGATGGTATAGTTCTATTACCGATTAGTATTTTTTTTCTCAGTTTTTTAAAATCCCACTCAAAGTTTATGGTACATGACCAGTTTCTGCAGCCGTTCGTGGCCTTCGCTGTACCGCCAGCGGGGTCTGCGGCGCCCGCTTGTATCGCTAAGGGAGTCTGCCCCGCGGCCGCTTCAGAAACCTTTAAAAAGGCAGCCGACGCGGGGACACAGCGGCAGCCACGTGTCAGTAAGCCGCTCTGTGGTCAACTCCTGGGTTAAGCACACTTAAGTGAAATACCAGCCTCTTACCCACCTTTGTTTCTTCAGTTTGTATCACCTGCAAGCGGATCCAGGCTCCGCGTACTGTGGCTTAGATGAGACGCTGCACTCCCGTGAAAGGACTCGTGCAGAAATTTAACAGCTCTTCATTATTTTCCTCCTCTAGCGGATGTAGAGTCACTCCTACCCTCCATCAGTATTTAAGCACATGGTAGTTCAGCTGCCATCAATCATACGGTGGCACTCAGGACTATTTATGCAGAGTACATTATTACTGGGGGGTCCAAACATCCCGTAGTTCACAGGACACCCCTGATGCTCTGATATCAGCCAGATTCTGAGGCGGGTTCTCGGTCTGTGTGGGTGTAAGGCGCTCTGTATTTATAAGTTCGAGTTTGTATGTGAGACTCCATTGTCTCTGGTGCTGAGACCTTAAAGAACACGCGCTGCATGGATGGCCCTGTGCAGCGACACGGCTGTAAGGCACCGGGCGCGGTATCGCCAGGTCCCAGTATTCCCTGACGTCTTTAGAGGTCGTCTTATGTTGCCCGTCTCTTTCGCTTGTTTTCTAGGAGTCCCCCACGTCAATTCCGAGTGTCCCCGAAACACCTCCAGTGTGTTTTTAAACTTTTAATGCGACGGGTCTAAAGCGGCGCCTACGATGCAACCGGCCACCGAGCGATTACCAGCGAGCGCGTGTCCCGCGGCGGGCCTTGACCCCAGAAGACGCCGCGACCTCGCCGATGACAGCTAGCAGGAGGCTCTGATTAGAATGGCCTGGGAGCTCAGCAAGACAGCGACACTGAAAGGTATTCCTCGGGGACATCGCAAAGCTCTCAGTCGCTACAGAGGTCGCCAAAGCTCTCCGTTCCAAAAATATCTGTTTTCTCGAGTGTTGCATCAGGTACTGGCCGGTTGAACCTGAGTCTGTGTGACATTACAGATGCTAAATTTCGTGTAACTGTCCGTAAGAGGCGTCTGCTCTTAAGGGCATTCGGAAGGTGTAATTCTCAGGAATGCAACTAATAGGTTGTATAACAGTCGAGCAAGTAATAATTCATCTAAGATAATTACTTCTGAAATAATTTCCGGAAATTCGGCTCATCATACATATGCATATGTTAAAGACTCTCTAGAAATTTTATTTTACTATTAATAAAATTAGGCCTAACACAACAAGTTATAACCCGTGCGCTGTGGTTTGTGTGATTTGCTTCTCTGGGGCATTTCGTTAGCGTGCCTCAACCAACAGACACTTATTAATAAAATATTGAAAGTAACGCTGTGGGGCACGTGTGGATTGATTACTGTGTGTTTCGTAGGCCAAGTAAGTGAAACGAAAACGGCTCCTGTCAGCAATGTGAGACACTGCGATATGAGCCTGAAGTGTTTTTGTTTATTAGCGGTAGCGTCACGACGCAAAGATCAGGTGGCGTGAGCGGTGCACCGTGAAAGAGCTGTTCCGCTAGTATGTAGTGCGGGGTCTCACTAAGTGAGGGCCGGGGTTACGATGCGGAACCGGACCCGGACCCAGACCCCGTCGTAGACCTAGCCAATGATGCATCCTACGAATCAAGATCGTCTACATGCGTTTTTAAACATGGTTTGAAAAATAAAAATACAACATGGAACCACCGAATTTCGCCCACACATAACTCATCATAATCCTTCCATGACACAGAGTTGAAACGATCAGCAATTGTTACAAAGTTCCCGTTTTTGTCACATACTGATGTCTATATCTAAGGTTATTGTTAAATTTATTCCGGACCTCTGACTCTGAACAAAAATGTAAAAGTGTGTGAACCCTGATGTGAGGCATGCAGGTAATGCCTTAGAGGGTAGCGCATATACGGAACACAAGGCGCCGGACGCCCGCTAGCATGTGTGATGACGCGAAGTCCGAGTGGCTTAATCCTAACACCCATCCTGGTGTTCAGGGAGATAAATCCCATTGGTATATCCCTGGATACCCAGAATCCTTCAGGGAGGCACCCCACAGCAGAAAAGCGAAAGGCAGCAGGATACGTTTTACCCCTTTTGGGCAGCTGCTCAGGCCTAGGCATGGACTGTAAATAAATCCACCGTATAAATGCCCAGATAATGTAATCTGTCACTGTAACAGCTCTGTGACCATTTATAAAGGTCACCTCCATGCAGTATACATACGATATGAATCACAGTGCAAGCAAAATTTTACTACAGTTTCTAAAAGTAGTTAGTATCATATTAGATAATATACTTCTGTAAATATAATAAAATCATATTGCAACATACAAACTATAGGGAGCAGCAAAGCACAGCTCAGTAAAATTGTCTGCAAATCTTGGATTCTGCAAAAATGCCAGCATTTGCCTTCATATCTTCATAAAGCGCATTTAAATTGTTTGTTCCGTATAAGTTCCGTTAGATCATTCGTTTGAGCTCCTTCCCTTTTTCTCCAGAGAGATCTCACACAGATTTGAGGTGTGACGTTTTGCCCCGTCAACCGTGGTAGATTGGCTCACCCCTGAGCTATGTTATTCCGTGCTGATGGCCAAGCCGGTAGAGATTGCCATGGGTTTGGGGACGATAAACACCCCCGTCTCTGGCAAATCCAGCACAGACCACGACACCCCGCTGCTTGGCCGCCCGCAGACCTCATATTTTCACCCCAACATTTTGAATTTTGACTCATCACTTGAGCAGACGTGAGTTTCCCACAGGTATGCTCGAGCTTTTGACCGATAATTCAATATTAATTCAATGAAATATATATTCTATATAGCACCTTTAACACAGTTATCCTAGTGCATTTAAATGGTGGTGGAAAGGGACGACAGATAGATAAAATTAAAGAAAGCAGCACGACAGCAGAGGAAAGGAGCAAAAACTCCCTTTAGAAAGTTGCAGATGATCCGCAAGTCAAAAATATATAAACAATGTTGAATGGATTTGAATTACATAAAACCATATAACATATACAGTAAATATTGGTGTTGTTTAATCTGTTAGTGTTAGTACGTGCTACATCTCAAGTATTAAAGTTGTTTTTGGTCAAACAAAAACAGAAGTGTAGAATCTACGTATCTTTGACTTGGGAACAACGCACATCTCTGTCTGGGCCGCCAGCCGCACTCGCGCGTTAGCCGTCTCTGTCACCGTTTAATCTCGCATTTCTCGCGGTAACCTTTAAAGTTTTCGGTGCCGTTAATTTAGCATTTTTAATATCGGACCCAAGCATTATCTGCAGATTTTCCCACTGCGGGGATCTTCCTCCGCTAAGCCTCGCGAATGTGAGGGGGTGACTGCATCGGAGTCTTTGCATGTATGCGTGTGTCCTGTGATGGACTTGCATGCCGTCCACAGGGAACCCCTTCCCAGTGCCCACGTGCTCCAGTCCGCCCCATAACCCTGTACTGGATGTCGGGTTAGGAGATGAATGGATGGAAACTGTAATAACGGTTTGCTTTCATTTAGGAAATCGAATATCAATCTAGTATCTGATTTGGTCTCCGCTACTAAATATAAATTGTCTAATATCACTGATTTCATGTGGGACATTAATAGCGTAATAAAATATAATACAGAAATGTTTTCTCTTTTTTTTCTTTTACAGGGCTGGCCCAATGCATAAGCGAATTCAGTGTCTGCTTAGGTCCCGGTGGCCACTAGGGGGCGACCTCATCTGACCGGCTTGTCAGAATCGGAAGAAAGATGACAAATGACAACTAGGTTAATGAGATTTCGCTTAAAGCCCTGAAAATGGTCAAGCCGGCCTTTTTTTTTTTTTTAAATATACCCTGCCTGATATAAAAATGATCAACAGGCCTTTTCAGCATTTTTTCCCCAGAGGCACTGTCAGATTCTCCACATATCTTGATGTATGTGCCACTATTGTATTTATAACAGATTTCTGAACATGTATCAGGTGAGGGATCAGTGAGCCACATTAAACTGAGAGTCCAAGGAGACAGTGTGTGTTTGCGTGTGTGAGGGGAAGTCGGCGAGTTTCCAAAGAAAAAGGTGAATCTCTCTTGCCCTGGGGTGACGACCCAATTTTGTTGATGGGCTGTATCTGCAGACTCGAACCTAACCCTCCCCTCCCTGAATGAAGGCCATTATTTCTCAGGTTCGGACGTGGTCATCACTGCTCAGGCCCCAGACCCCCCACCCAACACCTGCTGTCAAAATGAGAAGCTGCTGGAGTCACAGAGTGGAGACGGACTGATGTGAAGCCCACACGGCCAGAATGGTTAGCTAATGCAGGAGGCCTGCTGAAACCCATGCGGCCAGGGCCGTTAGCTAATGCAGGAGGCCTGCCGAAGCCCACACGGCCAGAATGGTTAGCTAATGCAGGAGGCCTGCCGAAGCCCACACAGCCAGAATGGTTAGCTAATGCAGGAGGCCTGCTGAAACCCATGCGGCCAGGGCCGTTAGCTAATGCGGGAGGCCTGCCGAAGCCCACACGGCCAGGGCCGTTAGCTAATACGGGAGGCCTGCCGAAACCCACGCGGCCAGGGCCGTTAGCTAATGTGGGAGGCCTGCTGCTTTATGATTCTGCTAGGCAGGGTGTGCTTAAACTGGGCTATAAAGTGGAGTATATTTACATTCAAAAGTGTGATCTCAGCATCGTAAACACCTGAAGGAGTTAAGCGGTGAATTAAGAGAGAAGGTGAGCGATGAAGGGAGCAGGCAGGAACTCTCACCCATGCTGAAAACCGTACACACACACACACATACACACACTCGCACACACGTACACACGAAAAGGATTATAATCATATCGTTCTGGGGACTCATAATTAATTTAGATGGGAAAACTCTAATCCCAGCACGAGGACCAAGCAAACCAAGCAAAGTACAAGACTTTTGGGGGAGGCGGCGGGGCACCTCGAGTTCCTTTTCTGATACCGTTTGCAAAGCCTGACAAATGGACACTGCGCTGACCTCATTTCCTGCCCGGTCATCCTGACAGATTTGCTCTTTTGTGTTTGTTTTTCACCTATTTTTACTGGACAAAGAAGTAAATTTAAAGAAATCCGATAAAAATTCTAGAAAGACATTTCCATCACTATTTTAAGCATCAAAGCGTTCTCCAAAATAATTTTGACTCCGGCACTTGGCTCCATTTTCTAATCATAGCTGAAATGGTAAAACTTTATCTACAGGCTCCTGGACTTAAAGCAGAGAAGCAGCTTTATTTAAGGCTCTTTAAACCAGACCTTTTAAGCCTAAATATTCAGTATTACTCCCTAAACCACCTGCACTCAAGCATACAGTGGCAAAATCCCTCAGGTGTACTTTGTGACCAATGTTTTTGACATATGTTTAATAACTGCGATTTTTAACTGCTTTGTGACCTATTCTACTCAAGTGTGCTTGCTTATAGGTATTGGTAAGGCAAGTTTACCTGTCATCCAAAACGTGGTTCTTCTCTCCGTCCATCTTCTGTAACAACTTATCCTGTTCAGGGTCACAGGGAGTCCGGAGCTCATGGGCGCAAGGCAGGGAACAACCTAGGATGGGGGGTGTGAACCTTTCACAGGACACACCCACACATGCACACCTACAGCCAATTCGGTAACGTTGCCTCGTTTTTGGTCTGGGAGGGCGAGAGGAAACCCCACAATGACACAGCGAGATCATGCTCCACACATAGAGCCTGGACTCGAACCCTGGTCCCAGAGGTGTGAGGCAACAGTGTTAACCACCTCCAAGATATAGTCATATACAGTAAATACAGAAGAACCTGTATATAGTGATCAAAGATAACCCTATCCTGTATATAGTGATCAAAGTTATAGTGCAAAAAAGGAAGTAATTTTCTCTATATGACAAATATAGACTCATGGAAGCTTCTGATAAACGAGCCACCAAGATGCAGCAGCAAAACTATGACGAGATACATTTTATCCAGAACTTTGTACCGTATTGAAGAGCCAAACAGACCAATGAATCGCGACGGCGGCAAATAAAAACGATGATAAGCGGACTTACACAAATTCGTTCAAGTTACTCCTTAAAGGAACCGCACAAGCAACATTAACACGAAAGTCATGAATGACAGGGGAGAACATGGAAGTTACACTAAGAAAGGCACCCATGCACGCGGCAGCAAAGACATTATACAATGGCAAAGACACGCGAGGATCAGGCAAGCACCGAAAACAACCATAGTTAAAGGAACACAACCGAACACACAGCACAAAAAGAACATACACTAAAGCAGGGGTCACCAACACGGTGTCCGCGGGCACCAGGATGCACCCAAGGACCGCGAGTCGCCCGCGGACCTGTTCTAAAAATAGCACAACGCAGTGAGCAGCGTCTAAAATTAAATTCTATCCTGTTAGTATTCTTCTTTAATCATATTTGCATTTATATAGGTTTGATAATATCTATTAAAAAGCATTTTAAACATGTTTATTATACTGAGCAAATTTGTTATTTAAGAAGAGCTAATGTATTAAACTGGTTGCCCTTCGTATGGCTCAGTACCTGTGAAGTTGTTCAGTATCAGAAAGGTTGGTGACCCCTGCAAAAAAAAAAATACAAGCAGGAGCTATATATACACAAGACACGGGGCTACACGCGTTCGCAAGTTATGCCGGGACATGCAGATGCCGGCAGCGCCACTGCATTAGAGCGTATTTGAATTATACATAGTTCAGTAATTTAATTTGTACAGTAGTGTGATTTGAAAAGCCTTTGAAACAGCTGTACCGTATTTTGAAAGAGTAAATAAAATTATGTAAATAGCGACGCTGTTCGGTCTATAATATTCATGTAATAATTAAATATACAAGTGTAAATTAGATGGTAACCTGCCTGATACATAAAGAAAAAGGGGAAAAAAAAATCGGTGATCTGCTCATAGTGATCAATTTCACCAAGACAGACGTGATTACTATAAGTGGAGTCCACTGTATATATGATGTATTTCATATTACTTACATATAAATAAAAAGAATGTGCTAACATGAAGGTCATGGGTTCAAATCCCAGGGAGCACACGTAAAGTGTAACCCTTCCCTGTAATATAAGCTACTTTGGATGAAGGAATAAACGTAGGTAAACCACATGCTTTGGGCTTGATGGCCTTCTCCTTGTACATGGATGGATCGTCTCACTCTGTGTATTTCTGCTTGAAAGGTCACCTGGAGCTCCCACTGTAAAATCCACACAGCTCCGGTCTCACACCCATCTCACAGTCAATGTTAAGGGAAATGTCACACTGCCCCGTCTCCCCACTGCAACGCATCACTGCAGGCCTGCACGCAGTCTGTCTGTCAGGGGTCTCTCCCTGCAGGGCTGCACGCAGTCTGTCTGTCAGGGGTCTCTCCCTGCAGGGCTGCACGCAGTCTGTCTGTCAGGGGTCTTTCCCTGCAGGCCTGCACGCAGTCTGTCTGTCAGGGGTCTTTCACACATTTCGCTCTTGTCGTCTGCCTTGTGTTCCAGCTTGAAGACGGTAAATCAGCAGCGGCTGTTTGTGGCAGCTCTTCCATCCACCCCCCTCCCCCAAGTGCGCCCACAGATCAGAAAGTATGACATCTGTTAGGTCCCCCGTATTTTTAGGGAAGTACTCTAAGCATATAAAATAAGCAACTCTCCTCATCATTGCTATGTTCCTCCAGACCTCTTGCTATGTTCCTCCAGACTGCTTGGCAGTCACCTTGTCCTGTTTACCTGCGATGAAAACCGCACTGAATGTTTAACATAGGAGTAAGAGCTACTTAGATTTCTGGCGAAAGTGGGCAAGTCCTTTTGGTCCCCGTTCCCCCGCTGTTAGCCTTCAGAAGACGTCACCACTTTAACGAGGGTCAGCCGAGTTGACAGCCAAACTCCCACCGTCCCTGTAGGGTTTTCCAGCTGTCTGCTACCAAAGATTTTTCTGTGACAGTTAAAGATTTTATACAAAATCAACTATACGGCTTGGGCCGGGCTACATAATAATGACTGGTCAAATGGCGCCCTCTTGTGGCTGCATATGATGCAGCTTCATGAGCACTAAATGTCATTGTGTTCATTTTAAGCTGCACTTTGCTAGATTAAGTAACCGACTGACTTTTTTTTTTTAAGTTCATGACGATTACAGTTTTTTTTTTCCCTTTTCATATATATAAATGCAGTTTCCATCTCTACCCTGCTTTTCCCTCTGTTCAGCCTTGCAGACTAATTAACGACGGAACCCAGGCACAATCTCTGGGGGCATAATTGGCATTAGCAAAGCATGCTGGAGGAATCATACTGCTGTAGATACGCACTCTGTGCAGCCAGAGTGTAAAACATGCTAATAGGAGGGAGTGTGTTTGTAGGGCCAAAAAGGATAGAGGAAGTGTGAAGTCAGACAGTCAAACGTGCCGCTTTTATATACAGGGCTTACAAAGCTCTATTCCAAGTGGTGCCTTTACGTTATACATGTATAAAAACCATATGCTGGTCTAATAACTTTAAAACCTTGAAGCTACTGTAAAGACAGCATGCAGCATGTTTTATGGGATTCTTAACTAGGTAATAAATGAGAGACCTCATAGCATTTTACATAACACTCCTGTAACTGAAATTTAAAAGCTTGTTCACGTAAAAAAAATAGCTAACTGACCTTAGTCCAGTGCTGGAAAAGTGCATTACAGTGGATGTCAGCTTGTTAAACCATTAACTCCTATAGGCAGAGACACAAGGGGTGTGAAGTTTCCAGAGGTTTCCATTGGATCATTAAAACTGCATGTGAACTTTAGAATAGGTTTCAAAGTGCTGGTTTCCCTGAAGACAAGGCCCAGAAGGTGGATGGGAACCACGCGGCGATGTACACACAGAAAGACGGAAAGGGCATTTAAGGTGAGGGACGTCTACATAAATACCTGTATCAAGCAGCACTAATTTTAGCCTGTTGATTTTAAGCTGGTGATCGACTGTCAGACAGAAGTGTTGTGGGAAATAAATGAACCATTTAAAATCCCGTTTCTTTCCTTATACTTTACCTGTGCTGTGAGAATCCTGTTGGATCATTTTAATTTTTGGGGGAGAAAATAAATTACGACCCAGATATTCAACAGAAGTAACAATTCACAACGCTACCCCCCCCCGTAACAAATGCCGATCGTTTAAAAGTCCAGGCTGAGAGCCGCGTTCCAGACCAAACAAGAAACCATCAGATAAAGTGACTGACTAGATTTAATAAATTAATATACATTTTCTTGTGAAGATGTACAATGCACACTTATTAATCCAGGTTTGCCCAGAGGTCAATCTGTTCTGGCCTATTTACACATTTACAGTTTTCAGGTCGTACTTACAGGGAGGGGGTGGGGGCGAGGGAGCAGGCTTTGAAATTCTGATGCAAAATGAGACAACAAGGGCAAGTGCCCCCCCCCCCCACAGAGAGAGTCATGTGGGAGCTACTCCTGTGGGGGAGTGCTGGGAGGCGATGAGATCGCTTTGCCGGATTTGCGTTCGTAGTTAACCAGCCGCTGGCCAACCAGGTACCTGGGAAGGCAACGGGAGAACAGTATGTGGGAACGAGGCTTCTGATTGGGTGGTTACATTCACATGACCAGGCCACAGCAGTCCCATTCATCACCACCAGAGGGCAGTAAGAGCCAGAGGGCAGTTAGGCATTTTTGTTCAGCGGTTACAGTGTGTTAAAGCTGTGTCCTCCACAATGTTTTAGCTTCACGATTTTACATTTTAACTCGCATCTCCGTGCCCTAGCCCTCTACAATGTGAAGTGCTGGACTGTAAAATAATTCCCACTACTGGAGTCCCAAAGCAATCGCAGAACCGGCTCACGGCACTAGGGGGGGTGTCGGGGGGCGGTACGGGGGGTTAGGGTTAGGTTAGGATTATATTTCATCTGTACACTTACTAAGGAGCGTTAGGGTAACCCCAACCCCGACCCGCTTCCACACGGCTGCCCGGGGGAGAGCTTACTTGTCGTTCTTGATGTGCTCGTAAAGGCGCTTGAACTGGCGGATTTGGAAGGAGAGGATCCCCATCAGCGCCACCACCATGAGCAGGAAGGGGTAGATCCGCCGCTGCACCAGGTTCTGCATCTCCTTGGCGACGCCTGTGGGAGTGACAGCGCCGTGACGTCAGAGGAGAACACGACCCGCGGAACCACAAAAAGACGGCTAATGAAGCCCGGTGGACTGGGGGGGTTTTCAGGGAAGGTGTTCAATTCTGACCCCCCGTTCCCGATGAGCTCCCAGCATAACAGCGGAAGCTGGAGGTGTCACCTGTCGGCGGACAGAGTGTTTGTCACGGTGCCTTTCAGTACGTATACCTGACGACGCTTCTGTTCTCTCGTACCCCGTTTACATCATCTTCCAATGCTGATGATCAATTACAATACAGAAGAATAGAAGTAAAGACGACGGCACAAATTCCCGGATGTCATTCTTGTCCCACCCCCTAACTTCAAGGATACGTCAGTCGCATCATCCTCAGACCAATCCCATGATTCATCGAGCACCAAGTTCGTTCCTGGGAGGCGAGTTAGCAAAACCGGTCCTGCCGTGACTACGAGTACGATCTTTGCGTTCTTGGTACTGGGAAACGCTGAAAGTCTCGCCGATTCCGGGTAATAAAGTCCGGCGGGGGGGGGAGCGCCTTGGAGACGTACCGACAGAGGGGACAATCCCAGCGGCGATGACGTAGGGCACGCAGAGGGACAGGAGCAGGACGGCGATGACGGGGGCAGCCAGTTTGCGGATGATGAAATGCAGGTCGATGTTGCGGATCCCGTTGGCGTACACCTGGGGGAGACGGGGGCAGCGACACGCGATCAGCGGCGGGGAACAGCCGAGGGAGACGGAACGGCCGGAACCGCGGGGAGCTGCGGCACCACCTGCTCGATCACGGTCTTCAGCCACCACTGGGGACCCATGAGGGTGATGGCCGCTATGATTTTGGCGTGCAGAACTCCAAGGGCCCAGTCCTGCAGCAAACACAGGGCAGACGGGAAGCTTTACTGAGGGAAGCCTGTGTTGCCCAGCCTCAACCTGCATTATTCATTATATTACATCTGTACTCTTACTAAGGAGCGCGACAGGAAATTAAGCCACAACGGACTAAAGACCCCCCCCCCACCATGTGTAGATTGTCCTACCTGCCAGGGGTAGAAGAGAGGTGTCTGATCCAAGGGGACGCGGAGGGGGGCCACGATGACCAGCTCAAACAACAGCCCCAGCAGGAGGGGGATAACCCCAGCCAGCAGGGCGGCGACAACTAGCGTCTTGATGATCTGCACGTGGCGAGAGGTCACGATGTACGTCAGACGCCAAGACAGGAGCGCAGTGAACCTACAGCAGCCACGATAGTCCAGCAAGAGACGTCCAACGAAGGGCAGCTAACAAGCCCTGGGACGGCATCTGCTGTTGGACCCTAGAGCACTGCTCCCCAATCCGCTCCCCAGGGAGCCATACGCAGTGCACGTTTATCGCTCGCCCCCAGCTCCCTGCCGCTTCGCGGAGATGCCTGCAGCCCCGTGGGCGTCTCACCATGAGCGTCCACTCGTGCACCTTGAGCAGGATGACCCGGCGGCCTTGGGGCATCCAGGCCAGCATGACGGTGATGGCTCGCACGCTCAGCCAGCACACGTACAGGCCGCACGCCGCCGTGTACAGCTCGTGGATCTTCGCGCTTCCCGTCCAGAACGACATCAGCCAGCGACCCGTAAACACTGCCGGGGGAAAGGGCAGGCGGGACCGCAGCGGTAAGGACCACAAGCTAGTCACCCGAGGGCTAATATCCCAATATCGAGCCACTCTAACTGGGTAAACTGGGTAAAGGCGCAGATATGGAGCCGGCCCGGGACTCACCGGGCAGCGTGAGACAGAGCAGACTCGCCAGAAGCAGAGTGAGACACATGAAGAGGATGAGGAGCACGATCTGCAGAGGAAGAGGAGAGAGCGCCGTCAGGACTCACGCGTCGAGCAAGAGGCCGTCTGACCGCGACACGACCGTCGATCCGTCTGCTGCTGACAAACTTCTGATTGGCTGTCGGCTGATTATCCCAAGACCAATCGAAAACCGCCCTCCCCCACCGAATCGACGCCAGTCCCACGGCCAATGACCGGGGCTGCGGGTCCGAGGCGCGGCAGGGGAGCCGTTACCCTGAAGGGGAAGCGGATGGGCCGGTGGTAGGGCTGGAAGCCCACGGGGCCGCCCTGCTGCAGGATGGCCTGGTGGGCGGCGTGCAGTCCCTCGCCCACCACCGGGGCGGCGCCGTTGTTGTTGTTGTTACGGGCCTGCTGGTTCCCATTGTTCTCGTTCTCCTCCTGATCTCCCAGGAGGTAGGAGTGCAGGTCCCTGTGGAAGCGTCGGGAGGTGAATTTTTAAAAACTGATCAAACGAAAACAAACAAAATAAAATAATTCCGATGACGGCGATATCCAAGTGCAAAATCTCAAAGGATAATAAGCCTAAAATGCAATGTCTGATCACGGGGGGGGGGCCTGGAAACAGGATTCAGCCGGCGATGCCATGTGTGACCGCGGCCTGGGGGGATTCCCGCTAGGGGGCGTTGCCCGGGTGACAGCGCGGAGCGGCGGCGGGCTCACAGCAGGTATCCGGCGGTGACGGTCCAGGCGCGCACCAGGCCCTTCAGCCACTGCCGGGTGTGGCCCTGCTCCAGCAGCGCGGGCAGCACCACCTGCAGCAGCAGCAGCTCCAGGGACAGCTCGCTGACGGGGGCGTCGCTGCGGGGGCGGGGCAGGAAGCCACCAATCAGCATTAAGGGGCTCATTCACATGACCTGACAACGGCCACATGGGACCGTCGCGTCCTACACCAGCAACACTGCCCGTCGGAATGCCGGCCAATCCGCTTTAAGCACTGGGCGGTCTGCCCCCCCCCGACACTGCCCACTGCTACAGGGACGGTCTGACTGGTCAGGCATCACGCCTTAATGCACTGAACCCAAAAGCACAGGCTGTCTAGGCCAGGGTTAGGGATCCTGATCCATGGAGAGCTGGTGTGGGTGTTCAGTTTTCAAACGGATGCCATTTATTTTTAGGATACATGACAAAGAATGGGAACCGGGGGGAACGGGGGGAACGGGGTGGATTCATGCAGCCACTGGCCTTGGTGACAGTTGACTCCCATAACAGTGACAGACACCGGCATTCCATGACTCGACACCCCCAGTGAAAGCATAACGCACCTGTAGAGCATCACGTTGTACGGCAGAAAGCTCGGCAAAACCTGCTTGATTATTCGAATGGGAAGCCAGAGCATCAGGAGGACGATGGACCCAAAGACGACCTGCGGGGAGACAGACGAGCCGCTCAGACGGCGGCCGCAGGCGGAGGGAGAGGAAAGCAGGCGCCTGCAGCGCGTCCCTCACCACTGATAAAATGAATCTGCGCAGGTGTCTGTATATCGGCAGGTGGATCATTTCCTGCACCGGGTTAAAATCAGGATCGTTCAGGTTTCTCAGAAACCAGAGGACGCCAGGGCGCAGCACCTGCGACAAGGTGGGACAAGGCGGGTGACCTCTTATGGAACGACAAGCACACTCGGAGATCAGGCGTTAAATAAGGGAACGGGAAGTCAGTCATCCAGGATAGAATTAGAGTAAAATAATCATTAAAAAAACAACAATAACAAATGATCAGCATGTTAGAATGCGAGTATGAGATGCGACGGCTGACATGCAGACACGGGAGCCCAGGGAACAGCATACCTCTCGCAGTAAGAGAATGAAAGATGCGAAGTAGAAGACGTAGACCATGCCGACGAGCCAGTGCAGGAACATGGTCGTCCCGGGGGCAGAGGTGAAGCTCATCTCTCTGTCCTTCAGAGAGGCGTCGAACATCTCCTGCAAAAAGGGTGAAGAGGGGGCATCAGCAGGGGCTCTTCCCGAAGGGCCGGGACCTCGGGGGGGGGGGGCTCCACGAAAGCCTACCAGGGAGCAGATGTCCAGCCACCAGCCGCAGATGAGCGGGAAGACGCCAATCTCCACGACGACCAGCAAGGAAACCTGAAGCGGAAGCTGCCGGTCAGAGTCGAACGGGACAGAACAAAGTAGCGAATCCCGAAAGCTCAGCCGCTCACAAACTCGCTAGGCTGATGCCGTCCGCCGTTTTAACAAAACCACAGGAGTTATAGTTTCTCTCTTAGCTCATCTAAAACTTAGCGTCTGAAGTTTTATTCATTAAAATAGAGGGAACATGGTTAGCTGGAGAAGATACACATCGACACAAAAACATAAAAAAGGGATGTTTAAAATGCTGTCACCATGACAAATATATATAAAAATTAAAATCAGTGTGTAACATAACCACGGAAATCGAGAGGATGCATGTCGGATTGACGGCTGCGGCTCGGAAACGCTCACCTTCACCACGATATAGCACACCCCCAGCAAGCGGCGGGATCGCTGGAAGCGCACGACCGCAGCCAGGCCCTGTGATTGGCCGTCAAGGAACACGACACCACGTGGGGAAAAGCTGCCCGTTCAGGAGGAGAGATCCATCCATCCATCCATCCATC
>JAABNY020000082.1:203482-220166 GCA_015164015.2 Brevimyrus niger
CTGTACCGGCAGGATTAGCTGGTCGCCCCGGGTGACGCCCGCTGTACCGGCAGGATTAGCTGGTCGCCCCGGGTGACGCCCGCTGTACCGGCAGGATTAGCTGGTCGCCCCGGGTGACACCCGCTGTACCGGCAGGATTACCTGGTCGCCCCAGGGTGACGCCCGCTGTACCGGCAGGATTACCTGGTCGCCCCGGGTGACGCCCGCTGTACCAGTTGCCACAATGTGAGGCGTCAGGGTGCCTGCTAGCCTGGGGACAGCAAAGGATACGTGGCAGACGATCAAGGTGACGGCCAGGAGGACGTATCCCACGATGGTGGTGATCAGGCCTTCGAAGTGCGAGGCTTTGACCTAGAAACAGAAGAGCAGGGCCCTGAAGATCCTATGGCATTCAAGAGGTCCACTGTTAGGGGGAAGGGGGGGAACCAGAAAACATTCATCTCCAGCTCCCTGAGCTCTGAAGAGAGCCAAAAGGCTCCTACTGACTGCACTGCAAGCCGGACTTTTACCTCAAGAGGTCCGGGTCAGAGCGTTACCAGGGAAACGGGAAGGCGGCGGTCCACAGAGGGGTACTCACGTAGTCCTCGAATCCCAGTCCCACCACGGAGAAGTGCCCGATGTGATAGGGGCAGAACGCTGAAAGACAGGGGAGTCCCGATTCCAGTTACCGTGACGATGGCATTACAAGCGGAGGCGGGGGCAGGGGGGGGGCAGGGAGAGAGGAACGTACCGAACACCAGGATGAAGAGCGTGTTCAGGGAGACCACCCAGAAGACGTGTTCCTGCGAAGCAAAACGCCACATTTACAGACTACATCTCATTTATCCGAAACAATGTACATCGTTCAGAAAGCAGGGCTGTCCTTGGGGCAGGAGTGTCAAATCCCAGACCAGTGTAGCTTAGTTCTTTCCCTGTTCCACCACAAATGATTCAGCTCAAGAGCTGTGTGGTAATTAGCACAACGACCTGAATCAGGTGTGTTAAATGAGGGGAAACCTAAAAACGGGCAGGGGTCTACGACACCCCGACCGTGGGTTATGGGCCTTACTCTGGGACCCCACGGTGAGATCACTCTGCCAACCCAGGGATCTGAACCTGTCACCTTCTGATTACACACACTCTATCCTAACCCTCTGAGCCACAAACCAACCCCAACAAATCACTGCTCTACCAGTCAACACCCCCGAGACTCTAACAGTACATACCAGGAAGACCAAGGAGCCATCGAGTCCCAGCATCTGCAACATGGAGACAGAGTCACACTGTAGATTTGCTCAGGTAACAGGTTGGATAATCTGGAGGACGGGCTCCGAACCCCTCACCCTCTCCCACGTCAGCTCCTCGGCCGCCCTGTCCCACTCCAGGGCATTCCAGTTCATGTCATCTGTGAGGAGAGACACGACAGACCTCGAACTGCCATCTGCAGAAATCCAATGGCCCCCGGCTCACACACACACTGCTCTGATATGACACCCGACCCATTAAAGCTGAGTTTAATATCATACAGTTATCAGGGCTGTCAAAGTTAATGCGTCAGCAGTAATGTGTGAAGTCTTAACACCTTAGTATTTCTTTGGTTGTGTCAACACATTCCATCCTGACTGTCAAGAACGCTACAGCGTCAGTCGCAACCCTGCACAGAATTCCAGAATTCACAGCTAAAATCAAAACGTTTAGTTACATTCATGGCGATTATTTAGACAACTGTGCAATTAATTGGTTTAATCGATTCACAGCCCTAATGTTTATATTTACTGTGCAGACACTTTTTTTCCCAAAGCACCAGGAGCAGCTGGGGTCAAGGCCCTTGCATATGAGCCGAACAGTAAAATCACTCTGCCAACAGTGGGCTATGAAGCCACAACCCTCTGGACGGGGCACCTTGTGCGCCGTTGTTGCCATCAGCGGCGTCCTCAGCTGCCGCCTCGACTTCGTCGTCCGCCTCCTGCTCCTCGGCGGGGTCCCCCGGGACCTCGGGGGCCGCAGGGACCCCGGCAGCCGCCACGTTCTCGGCCGGGGGGTCAACAGGCGCCGGGGCGGGCGGGTTCTCGGCGGGTCTGTGCCCAGCACCGGGGGCCTGAGGCGGCGTAACCACAGTGAGGATGGTACCAGTGTCACGGCTACAGCACAGGAGTCATACATATAACTGGGATATAATCTGACGACATCATGAATGTGAACGTCGCCCCCTGTGGTTATAACACCGACAGCAGTCGATAAACTTGCGATTAGTCTGCAGCCTGCAGAATCTGGCGGTGCGGCTGGCGGGTAAAGATAAACACACCTCGTTGGCCGGCCCTGCCGCGTTATGAGGCTGCTGCTGATTCTGCTCCAGCCACTGGGGGGCGCCGCCGTGGACGATCTGCTCCCGCAGCCACACAAGACTGATGAAGGCGCACAGCGTGCACGTGACCACGAAGCAGCCCTGCAGGCAGTCGGCCAGCAAGTTCTCCCTGGGGGACGGCAGCCGGGAATCAGCGGGCAGCAATATGGAGCGCCGGCAATTCGGACAATTCTGTGCTTGTAACTTTGTGGGAACAGTTTGGGGAAGGACCTTTACTGTTCCAGCATGACTGTGCCCCAGCACACAAAGAAAGATGTGGAGGAACTTGACTGAGCCACACAGAGCCCTGCCCTCAACCCCACTGAACACCTTTGGGATGAAGTAGAATGAAGTGAGCCAGACCTTCACATCCAACATCAGTGTCCGACCTCACAGAGGCTCTTCTGGATAAATGGGAACACCACCCCAGAAGAGAAGCAGCCGCTATAGCTGTAAAGGGGGGACCAGCTCCATATTGATGTCTTTGGATTCAGAATGGGACGTCGTAAAAGTTCCTGTGAGTGTAGCGGCCTGGCTTCCCAGTACTCCTGTTCATACAGTGTACTTACATCACAGAGACCGACTGTGCGCCTTTCCTCCCTGTCTAAGGCGGACTGCCAAATATCAGCCGCAGGGTAACATGCTGCCTATTCACAGCTCTCCGTTTTCAGCGCCACACCACTCCGCCGTCGCGGTGCCGGAGGTGGTCGGCACAGACGGGGAGTCGGGGCCAATCGCCGTGCCGACGGCGACCGGGGTACGGGCGGGAGGCACTTACGTGGACAGCATGTCCAGCGGCAGGGTCAGGAGGGAGCTCACAGAGCCAGTAAACAAGCACTTGTAGATGCGACCTTTTGGAAAGGAGAGGAGAGATGGGTCTTTGGTACAAGCCGACGGGCGCCGGGGTGCATCTCAAACAGCACAAATTAACTGCGGAATCACTAGAGCGCTAAGCAATGGAGACGAGCAACTCAGCAAAATAAAATCTCCCAAAGAAACCCGTAACCGCTGTGACTGTGCAGAGGACTGTTAGCTAGCTATGTCGATACTTAGGGCTCCAGCGCACAGTCAGTGACAGCAGTTACGGGAGCCCTGGTCACTGGCATGGTTAAGTATTGACATAGCTAACTGTCACTGCGCCGAGGACTGTTAGCTAGCTATGTCGATACTTAACACCATGCCAGCGACTAGGGCTCCATTCATGGCGAGAGTATATGGGATATAAAACAGATTAAAGAACCGAGAAGGTAGAATATTCTTAAATATCCACTGAACACGGGGCACTTACAGGCCGTAAGGGGAACCACACCCAGCCAGGCGAAGGCCACCAGCGTGTAGTGGAACCAGTACCGGATAGCCGTGCCGATACTGGTCACGAGTCCAGCAAAGATGTCCTGGACTGGGAGCCGGGAAGGCATGTCTGGGGAATAAACTGGGCAGGGAGAAGATGCCGGAAGGTTTCAGCTGTTAGCGGTTTGCAAACCCCCCCCCATGTTAAGAAGCACAGGAATAAGACTGATGCTCTAATACAGCAGCAATTACAGGGGGGGGCGTTTTCATAACACTCTGCATTTAAAAGCAGTTATACAATAATCCCAGAAAAGGACAGCATTTCCTTTTAAAACCAGGTACAAAAAAGCACACAGTGCACAGTCAAAGTCATAATCGGGGCAATTTTGTGCAAACGGAGCTTAAGAGTAAAAAGGAAATTTTAACGAATGACAGAGATCAGGGGCCAATGAAACCATAAAGGTAGAAAAAGGCTGCAGGAGATACTGAGCCTCTGTGGAGACCAGGAAATACTCACTGGGCGTGAACGCGAAGCGGTGCTTGCATAATTCGCAGTACTCTTTCCTGCTGTGCTTCAGCCACTGGACCAAGCTGAAAGACAGGAGGAAGCCAGATTAAGTGTGCAGGGGAGACGCGTGGGAAACTGGCAGCTTGATCAGCTGGGGGAATTCAGAACACTGCCCCTAGTGGTTACACCGGGTCACGCGCAACTGATGACAGCCTCTTTCTGAACGCATGGCGAATCTCTTTCCCTGACTCCAGCCGGACGAGCTGTGAGGATGGAAGAAACGGCCGATCCCGCCTGGAAAATCAGAAGCAGACACTGTGCTGACACTGTGCAGCCAGCGGGTGGCACAGTCATAGGGCCGCAGAGACCGCGCGGACGCAGCTCAGCTGCGGTGAGCGTCTGCTTGGCAGCCTTGCGGCTCCGCCGGAACACGCCTGCCTCTACGCTCTGCGCAGTGATGCTCGCAGACAGGCGAGTAGATGGGAGACCCCTGGACAGCAGTGCTTCCTATTTGGCTGGCAGGACACAGGGCAGGAGCTTCCCAAAGCCCGGGCTTCCTGAGCCCTTTGTGCAGCGGTCTTTCATTGCAGGTCTGCCGCGCCACCAGGCCGCGCTCGCGCACTGCATTCCTAAAGGGACGGGCGTGGAGCGAACCAGCAGACTTCAGTGGGAGGTGTGGGTCTCTCTCCTCTGTGCCAAGGAGGGACACGTGATCTGTTGATTCAGCAAATATCCAGGAAATCCATTGTTACAGAGCCAGAGGAAGAGCTCAAGGCAAATGACAGCAGCAAAGCAAACAGGCCACAGTTTAACGCGGCACAGACACGCTAAGCTAACATGCTCTCCCCGCTCCGTCAGCGAGGTGCAGCCCCAGGCCCGCATTACGTAATCAGTTACACTTTATCCGGCGAATAACGGCTTTGTCCGTTATTTAAATACAGCGGCTTCAGATCCTTTATGAAGGAGCATGGCGGCGTTTTCACGCGGACGAGCAGACATGCCCAGCCTGTGTCAGTGGAGAAATGGACTAACTGGCATCTAATGAGGATGCTGGGTGGGAAATGGGGCTCTCAGATGTGGGGGTCTGAGGAGTTTAAGCTGCTCCTGTCTGCACTCTCTAAAAAAATCTATTAGGATGCACTGGGCACCGGGGCACACTGCAGCACCAGAAAAGCAATTACAGAATTAAAAAGGACACCATACTGAACTTCGTGACACGTTATATGGGTATAAGACCTACAGGGATGTCTGTGCCTGTGATCGGAAGGTTGCCGGTTCAAGCCCAACCTCAGCACTTTTGTGGGTCCTTGAGCAAGGCCCGTAACCCTCAGCTCCCTGGGCACCGCAACAGGTGGCTGCCCTTCAAGGCCAGGCTTGTTCTCATGTTGCGCAAGATGGGAGGAGGTAAAAAGAGGATTTCCCCAAGGGGATCAATGAAAGTATCAATCAATCAATCAAGAGCTAATTCCTGGCTTCCCCAGAGGGTCTCCCCATCACCCAAAGATGTGGGGGTAGGCGGTACGTACCATTCCTGGTGGATAAACTTAATGCTGCCAGTGCAGACGCACGGGTGGTAGAGGGGCTTGTCGGGGGTCGCTTCAGACCGGCACACCCTGCATATATCAGCTGTGAAAGGGAGGAGAGACAGCAATTGGCCGCTGCTGATGAGGACCCGGAAGGTCATAGGCTGAGCCAATAAAACTCTGTTATGCCACGTGGATTCATACATTCAGCGTTAATCAACTCCTCTGAACTAGAAAAAAACATTTCTCAAGTAAAAAATTAGCCCATCAAAAACAGCTTGCCAAGAAAACAAACACGCAAAACGGACTGCTGACGATATTTAATAAAGATCCTCACGGAGATAAATTTGTTTGATGGGTTACACCAGAATCGCTGGGCAGGAAGAACAAACACCTCAAAACATCTTTCAGGACAGCGACAGCCTAGCCACAGAAGTAGAGTGACAACGGCCAAGAGCATGCAAGCACGTACACATTATATAGAAGTCATGACAAGACAATATAATGCAGTTGTTTTCATCTTTTGAGTCAAGTACTTTAGTGTAAGATGGGCTGGCGGCGAAGCGGTGCCCGAACTATGGGGCCTAACCAGCGCTAACCAGCCCTTAAATGTCCACTTAACAGCACCTCCCTCCCGTTTGTGCGAGAACTCTAGTAATAAACAGGCATCTGATTACCCAGTTAGCTACAGTAAACTATATTTAACTAAATTACCTAGAAACTAATTTACTTGACATTTACTCTAAGCGATTAGCCAGACAGAGGCCGATATCGGTAGCAGACTAAATATCAACAGAAGCTTATTTTGGGAACAGAATACCTATATATAGAAGGTGGCATTATTAAAGTCAGTTTGTAAATAAAAGTTAGCCCCCTCCACCAGCACGGTCACTATCCGACACCGCGGCATGTTAGCTAGCCATGTAATTAGTGCAGCGCTCGTTAGCTTCCGTGGCAAAGCTCAATGCAATTCAATCGATATATATGCAGTTATTTTCTATGAGGTTATTAAGAAAGCGACACAGATTCTGGCAATTGTGTTTCGTTGTACTTTAGCCCCGTTTATTTATAAGTAGCTAGATACCTTCTTCGGCGGCCTCCATCTTGAACGACAGCGGACTGTCCTCTTCACATCAATATAACGTTTGGAGTCTGATAATAAAAACACAATCTTAACCGAAACATCTAACCAGATGGCTAATTTGAAATGAGGGCCCAGGTCCGCGGCCCTTTCTTTAACCAGCTAGCCAGCCACCTAGCTAATTACTCAAACTTAGCAACGTTAGCCACTTCCGTTACAATGTGCAGCCTTATCGTCGACTCGGTCAGCAAATAATGACTAACGACACCCACTCCTCGACTACCTATTCAACATGACATATCGCCATTTTGTTGGTTAGTTAACTGTAGCTAACTACTCTATCCTCAAGCCCAGCGGTACTTCGCATTAGCCAGCTAAATTGTGAAAATACATTTGGTATCTGACAGCAATACTACAATGTTTACGACAGGTTAGTGCGCATGCGCGCCAATGAGCTACGGCAGTGGGCTTGTGGGTCTGTAGAAAGAACGAAAGCCACAACTCGTTGCCCTGGAAATGTGTAAAGATTTCATAAAGATTTATAACTTGCGGATGAGTCTGGTTCTTGTGCTAGGTTGTCAGTATTTCTAGAAACAAATTATTTATTAACTCCATTAAGATTCTACTCAATATATATAGGGGCCACTAGATAATTGCATTCAACTACATTTTTAAGTTTCTTTTGGCTGTGTAGTCTCAGTGAGTGACATGGCTTTTTATGTGTACGTTTATGTATTGTAAAACGTGATTAACAGATCACTCTCCGATCGAGTAAAATGCAGGGTGTTCCATAAACATCACGTGAATCTTGGAAGTTCGTTACTCTAAGGTGGTTTATCTTTACATAACATATCCGATATACTAAAACAAGTTAAACGGTGAAAAAAAGAGTCTATCACATATTTAATAATACAAGAAATGACTATAACTATGTAATATTTATATTATCTACGCTTTATAGTTGCTGTCGTAACGTGCGGCGCCGTGGCTTAGTTGGTTAAAGCGCCTGTCTAGTAAACAGGAGATCCTGGGTTCGAATCCCAGCGGTGCCTTTTCTTTTTTTTTCTTTTATGTACTTTAATAATCTCTGCCCATAACAATGATAAAAAGCAACGAATACAAAATGTATAACCTAGGAATGTAATAGTGTGTTGTATTACAATACTTAGTCGAAAGTAGTGGGACACGCCTCTTAATCACTGAATTCTGATATTTAATTCAGACACATTGCCACAGGTCTGAATGAATTTTTTTTAAATATACATTTTAAAAGAGGTGCATAAAATCAAGCACTGAGTTGGTGCAGTAGTGTAAAGCATGCCACCACTGGACTCAGAGCAGAGATGTGTTCTCTGGAGTGATGAATCATGCTTCTCTACCTGGTAATCCAATGGATGAGTCTGGGTTGGGTGGTTGCCAGGAGAACGGTACTTGCCTGAATACGTTGTTCCAAGCGTAAAGTTTGGTGGAGGAGGGATAATGGTACGCGGTTGTGCTTTAGGGGTTCGCTAAGCCCCTTAGGTCCAAGAAGGGAACTCAAAGCTTCACGTTATGGATGCTTCAGTCTTTGTGGGAACAGTTTGGGGAAGGACCTGTTCCAGCCCACAAAGTGGGTTCCAGCCCACAAAGAAAGGTCCATAATGACATGGTTTGGTGAGTCTGGTGTGGAGGAACTTGACTGAGCCACACAGAGCCCTGACCTCAACCCCACTGAACACCTTTGGGATGAAGTGGAATGAAGTGAACCAGACCTTCACATCCAACATCAGTGTCCGACCTCACAGAGGCTCTTCTGGATAAATGGGAACGCCCCCCCCAGAAGAGAAGTAGCCGCTATAGCTGTAAAGGGGGGGCCAGCTCCATATTGATGCCCATGGATTTAGAATGTGATGTCATAAAAGTTCTTGTGGGTATAATGGCCTGGTCACCCAATACTTTGGTCCATGTAATGTAGATCTAATCATGGAAAATAAGTCAAATATATAACAATGCATTACAAGCCATATAATTCTATTTGCACTGTGTTGCTAAATGTCAATTATACTTGCACTTTGTTGTAAATCTATATATTGTGTTGTCCAAAGTTTCTTTTAACACCAAACAATTTCCTGGACATTCTACATACTGGCAATAAAACAGACTTCGAGTTAGGCTTTGGAAAAAAAAGGGTAAAAAATGTAAACATACTTACATTAACGCATCCAATATAAATGCATGTTTAGCAAAAATAAATGACAGAATATAAAACCACTAAATAAAAGTCTGGTTTTATACTTTCCAGATTTTGCTGTGTATTCAATGTAACCTTTTCAGGGAATTTGAATTATGGCCCCAGCTGCAGACTCCTAACATCTTATACGGCAGCCATTTTCACAGACACACCGGACTCTCAGCGCAAGACTCTGATGTGGAAATATACAGCCCTTTTTAACCAAACACGCAAACCTGTTCTATGACAGTGATTTTTATTAATTCATAAGGTTGGTGCCCCAGCTCCTCACAGTGAATACAGCCCAGTACAGTTTGATCGAAAAACAAAAAAACTTTCAATAACCTATGCAGATTCAGAAATAAACGTAGAATATCAAAATACTGTAGAGCAGTGCAATATGATGGCAATTTAACCAAATGATTAAAAAAAAAAAAAACACCAAAGCCAATATGCCAGTTTCAATTTATTTCTGAACTTCGTACAATTACAGCTTGGAAGGTTAGCATGGCAGGGAATAAATAACCGCCCCCCTAACTGGACCCGGTGCCGCCCAGCGCCGGACGGCAGACGTGGCCGAGG
Organism: Brevimyrus niger; assembly: GCA_015164015.2. Taxonomy (NCBI): domain Eukaryota; kingdom Metazoa; phylum Chordata; class Actinopteri; order Osteoglossiformes; family Mormyridae; genus Brevimyrus; species Brevimyrus niger. Next base: position 212,999 of record JAABNY020000082.1, read on the forward strand.
GAGACCCTGTTAGTCCTCCGATTCGCCTGGGTTCCTGATGTCGTCGATCTTCAGGATCATCTTCACCACCTGCGTGGCCAGAGAAATCTGCTGCTTCTTGCCGATCAGCGTCTCGATCACGTGCTGCTGCTTCATGTCTGGGGGAACGTGCCGAAAGGATTAGCGGCTAACGCATGATATCTGGGTAACTGAATTACCTCTGCTGTGGACTTGCCTGGTATTTTCACAGAGTGGAAAAAATGCAGGACCATTCTGTCAAAGACTAAACCTGAGCCTTATTAGCTGGGGTTCGTCACTTCAGCAGATAAAAGACCCGCCTGGGAGCATCACTGCATTAGTGTGTTGCATCGCCCCCACCCCTCCCCCACCCCCACGGTGACGAGCTCACGCACCATTCGTGCCCTGATGCAGGCAGTCGATTCCCAGCGCTGAATTGCTCTCCTTCACCTGTCTGGCACGGACCTCGGTCATGGTCTGAATGGGGCTCATGCCGCTGTTCTCTGCTAGGGCCATGGGGATGATCTCCAGCGCGTCGGCAAACGCCCTCATGGCGTACTGCTCTAAGGAGGGACACTGTAGAGGGAGACACACCGCGTCGACAAACGCTCTCGTGGGGTACTGCTCTAAGGAGGGACACTGTAGAGGGAGACACACCGCGTCGGCAAACGCCCTCGTGGTGTACTGCTCTAAGGAGGGACACTGCGGAGGGAGACAGTGTGCTACGCGCTTTAACGAGGCTCTGAAATCATCTGGACAGAACGAGGGAGCTTGACTTGATGACCTCCTGCGGCCGAACACAGATTAACGCGCAGAGCCAGACGTGCGGGGACGGGTCGGCACGCCCGCTTCGTCATACCTTGTCGGCGGCTTGGTTGACGGCGAGCGCGCAGGCGATCTCAGAAGCTCCGCCTCCATACACCACGCGGTTGTCGCGTACCAGGTTACGGATGACGCACAGGGCGTCGTGGAGGGCACGCTTGGCTTCCTCGATGATCTGCCCAGAACACACACACACACACTCAGCATCAGATAACAGCTATAACTCCTTCAAACGTGTACCTGTTCGAATCATACACAAGGTATTCGCAAGTCATAGGAGGGGAATTTATCAGGAAGCAATGCGAGGAGTATGTGACCGAAGGGAGTGACGCCGCCTCACCATCTTGTTGCCGCCCCTGATGAAGACGGTGACGGCCCGGCTGTTCTTGCACTCCTCGATCACCAGCATGCGGTCCTTGGTGGTTCCGAAGCAGATCTCCTTCACCAGGCCGGCGGTGCCCAGCTTCTCCGGGGTCAGCTCGCAGAAGCGCGGCACGATGCGGCCGCCCGTGGCGATGGCGATCAGCTGCGGACCGGCAGCCTCCATTGGTCAAGCGGCTTAAGCTAAAACTACCCGTCTGCACGCATGTCTTTGTGGGGACTCCATCCATTTGGGGCAAAACCCTAATCCCAACAGATGGTAAACGGACTGCATTTATATAGCGCTATTTACTACTCCTACGGGTACTCAAAGCACTTTATAATTTATGCCTCACATTCACCCATCCACACTCCGGTAGCGGAGGCTGTCACCCAAGATGCCAAGCTGCACACTAGGAGCAATTTGGGGTTCAGTGTCTTGGCTCTTTGACACTTCGATGGTGTCAGGAGGAACCAGGGCTCGAACCTGCAACTTTCAGGCTGCCGAATAATAGCACTACCTCCTGCACCACGATCTTCCCCATCACAAGGACGACCCTAACCCTACTCAGCCCTAACCGCGATCATAAGTAACCAGGCAAGGTACGAGACTTTTGGCATTTTTACTTTTTGATTGCAGTCACAGATTTCTACAAAACCGAGCATCCCCATGTGACTTTTTACCATGTGGGGACACACAAGTTTTCAATACAATGTGGGGACATTTGGTCCCCATGATGTAAAGGAAACCTAAATCCCAATAAGAACCACCCCCCCCACCCCGGGAGGTCTGCACTCACCTCAATCTCGGGCCCCCCCACCCAGCGCACGGCAGGAAGCTCGCTCTGCAGCAGCAGGTGATTGGCCTCGTCGTCGAAGCCCCACTGACAGATGGCCAGGTTTGCGCCGTTCTCCTTCACCTGCGTGCCGCATGGAGACACCGACGTCAGCTCCGGGAAGACCCCCCACCTCTAACCCCAGCCCATGGGTCACACCCCGACACCGACGTCAGCTCCGGGAAGACCCCCCACCTCTAACCCCAGCCCACGGGTCACACCCCGACTATGGGGGCCGTGCTTCCAAAGGACGCGACGCAAACGCAAACCCGCACCAACCTGCCGGATCATCTCCTCAAACTTCTCCTTCTCGTACTTCTGCAGGGCTCTGTAGTCCTCCACGGACGTCACGTCCAGCTTGTGCTTCGTCTTGGGTTTGGGCGGCTCAAACGGGCAGGTGAGGATGGCAAGTTTCACGTCCTTCAGGACCTGAAATAAATGTTAATAATATGTTAATCAATAGTGTTAAATGAGTGTGTCGTGTGCCCAGTGTTATTCAATAGTGTTAAATGAGTGTGTCGTGTGCCCAGTGTTAATCAGTAGTGTTAAATGAGTGTGTCGTGTGCCCAGTGTTAATCAATAGTGTTAAATGAGTGTGTCGTGTGCCCAGTGTTGCCATGGGCCTGATGTTAAGCCGCCTTAGTGAGGCTCATCAGTAGACATTTTAATATCACCTGATGCTGATAAAGAACTTTATAAGCTTTTATTGGCCGATACCGGTGTCATGCTGATATAATCATACGTCCCTGAATCGCGCCTCGTCACTCGCCCCTCTTATTCGAGGTGGAGCCCCACCTTGGGCATCTGGGGGTGGCTGAACTCCTTGTCCACGACGACGCCCTTGATCAGCTGCGTGTCCTCCAGCTTCCCGCCCACTTTGCCCTCCATCTTGATGAGCTCGAAGTCGACGTCCTTCCTTTCCATGTCCGCCACGGTCAGAATGGCGTTGACGGCGATTTCGGCCATCTGCCTGTGGCAGCGATTGATCCTGAGGGACAGCAGAGCGAGGAGGTTAGGAAGTGCCGAAGCTCCACAGCGGGCTTCTCCCAGACGAGGCGAAACGAACAAGCTTTACACTTTGGAGCCGAGGGTCGTCATGGCCGTCTGGATGAGGGGCTCCGTGTTATGGGGGTCCACCGGGAAGCTGTCGCCGATCTTATCCAGCTCCTGGATGGCGATGCGGGCCGCCTGGTCGTAACCGTCGGCGATGCGGATCGGGTGGATCCCTCGGTCCAGCAGCTGCTCAGCTTGTTCCAGAAGGGCGCCGGCAAGTACTGAGCAGAGAGAATGAGCGGCGGCGAGTCAGAAGGCTGACTGAAGGCTGACTGAAGGCTGACTGAAGGCTGACTGAAGGCTGACTGAAGCAGACAAACATGGGGCACCTGGTGTCGGAATTTCAGTAGCTGATTTCACCTCCTCTCGAGCCTGAAGGTCACTCATTCCAAACATTATATATTAACAGGGATACACCGATTGCATCTTCCTTCACTGATCCTGATTATTTAAAAAAGCCTGACTTGCTGATACTGATCCTCACCGATTCCAGTTCTTAGGTTAATAACTAGCAAACTATCATTTTTCAACACTTCTTTAATCAACTTAGCTTTCTGCAAGCAATGTATTAAAAAAAAATAGAAACCTTTTCAAATATAAATGGCTCCGCAAGTGTTGAATTAAATTAGCTGTTCCAAATATTTTGTGGTAATTTCTCTACGGTCAAATTCTTATTCATACACCTCACGCACTGAATCTTTGTCCCACATGGGAAAAAATCTCCAAACAGCAGACATCTCCCATACGTGTATTATTTCACCTATCAGGCAACATTAGTGGGGGGGGGAGAGAAGGTGAGGGTTGAGGGACACGACTGTAGAGGGAAACAGATTTGGGCGAAAAGCTACATTAGCCGGTTAACAGTATGACAGGTTCGTAAAACAGGCCATATTTAGACTGACCAACCGATTGCCAGCGAGTGCTGATCAGGACAAAAGATTGGCTATTTCTGGTTATAGCATCCTTAGATACCAATCAACCATATTAATGAAATATAAGACTCATTTTATGTAGATGATATATAACTAAAAATACTAATGAAATATGCAAAGTCTTTTACAAAATCTAGTCAGTGGATGTAACTCTAAATGATCAGGGTGATGAAGCGACTGATTGCTTAGCGAAACTTTCATATCAGTTTAAGTTCCCACGCCAATCCCCCCCAGTCTCAGTCCCTTACCCACTACACCGGTGGTTCCATCTCCAATTTCATCATCCTGTGACTTGGACAGCTCGACCATCAGCTTGGCGATCTGGTGATCCACATCCATCATGCTGAGGATGGTGGCCCCATCATTGGTGATCGTCACCTCGCCATCCTTGTCTACCATCATCTTGTCGAGACCTTGGGAAGCACAACGTGGGTCAGTCAGTCACCTGCAAAGGCCAGGAAGCGGAGGGGACGTGCAGAAGCCAGAGGACACGTACCGTTGGGACCCAAAGAGGTTTTCAGCGTATTTGCCACCGCCTTCGCCGCCATGATGTGAGACTAGAAATTGCAAATATAGGAAAATAAGTAACAAAACGCAGACTACATACATACATTTTACATAAGCAGATCGCAAACCTCGGTGGCTTCTGGGTTATTACACGCGTTATATTAATCTGAATCATTGTCGTTGAACTTCATGCTTATTGAAACGGCAGCCCAATACGGAACAGGTCTAAACATGCGCTATCATTGATACCAGTCACAGACAAATGCATCCAACATGAAACGACTACAGACTAAACCCGCGTGTAAAAGTAACAGCAAGTCACGCTCGGGTCGCCGGTCTGACACTCGGACCGCCATGCGATTGTGGATGAATGGCAAACCGCTAATCAGCCGCGCCCCGTTGCATCGATACACCGCTATGTGAATATACGCAGCTAAAGTACGGTAAAAACACCGTTTATGCATGATCGTTAACGCGCATTGACCCCTGCAGGATGCCTGACTTTCCTTTGTGTGTCTTAACAGGACCCCCCTTAAACATTATAGCGCAAAATTGCCGACTAGCCTTCGGAAAAACGCACAAAAGGATTAACGGACCCATTTTAATAGATTGCTATGCACTATAGTCAGCTGAAGTATATTCAGCAAATGCTATTTAAGAGACATAAGCAGGCATTGCTAACCGGCGCGGTACCTTCAGAGCGTCCAGGCCCGTCAGGCGGGATTTTTTATCCTGGTCCTTGATAATAATGAATGGACGCCCATATTCATCGAAGGCGAGGGTTCCCAAAGTAGACATTTCAGACGTCAGATACTGGTATCCGTGACACTGCTAATGTATTGAGATATAAATGCCTCACAAAGACACGGCACCAAGAAACGTGGGTCCACGCGCCGTGACTTCTGGAACAGTCTTTGGGAGGGGAGGCGAGACCACATACCAAACGCATAAATACAAAACACACCAGAAGCTGCTTTTCCTCTGTATTTCTTTACATAAAAGCAACGTTTTTAGCTAGCGGTATGTAACAATAAATACGGTGTGTAAGACTAAGCTTAAGAACTATTTAAACTCAATTGGTCTTTTAGCTATCGAATATATCTAATAATGGTCTCTTCCATTCTCGCGTTGCTCGCGTTGACAGGCGAGTTCTTCTTCTGCCAATTGGCGGTGTGGATCGAAAGTAAAACAAGCGTAATGTCGCCATCTAGTAGGGAGGGAGGCAGTTTATAACAAGTATAGTACTGTGAATAAGCAGCACTGGAAAGCACTCAGAACGAAATATGCTGATCTCACCTCCCTGTATAAATTCTGGGTGCTACGCATACACACACACACACATATACCCATATAAAACGCTGGGTTAAGGTCGTAATGCTGGTTAGATTTTTCTCATAGTAATGAATGGAGAGTTCAAACAAAGATATCATTACAAACCTGAGTGTGTGATCTGCCCGGGTGTCGTCTGTGTATGTATGAATGAATATATAATTAATGAATAATTAACGGGTAAACACGGATTAATCCATCATCATAATTAATCTGATTAAAATTTTTAACGGAAATAACCGCAAGTTTAGAATGACTCAAAATCCCTGAAAAGTCTCTGTCAACCCATTTTGGGCAGTTCTGGTGCGTTCCATTTGCCCCGGGAACTCGTACTCGAGTCGGATTCTGAATTTAAAGCCAGAAGTGACGACAAGCGCGCTGCAGTTTCTTGGAGATCCGAGAAATATCTCGGAGCAGCACAGAGGATCCGAAGTTCAGAATCCAAGGTGGCTGCACCCTTTATTAACAGAAGGAAAAGTTGTAGTTTTATACTGTTTAAGCGCTACTTCTCATTTGTGGCTCATTAAAATTGGTCGGAACTTATCTGTGGACGTGTTGCTACGGAGTTTTATACGTACAGCACCGCATGTAATGTGTTATAAACTGATATTGCTAACAGTGTCAATTAACTGGGCTAGAATTGGATTTCATGATTAGTCGGATTATTTGTCGGATTTAAGGTAGTTCAGGCTAATTGTAAGTGAACGAAGAGAGCAAGCTAATTGTAAGTGATCCGTTTAAATTGAGGTACCTTAAATCCGACAAGTTGTCGAGCTAAGCAAAAAATCTTGCTTTTTGATATGGGTCCATGGTATTGCACTTCTGTGGCAGATTGAATACATCCGACTAGTGTTCAAGATGTTCAATAAACATGTTAAGTGCATATATATTCCCTTTATTTTTGAGTCTGTTTGGTCATGCAAAATGAAATGTAATTAATATAGATTAAAAATTAATATTTAATCGTGATTAATCGAAATTAATCCACAGCAACCATGTGATTAGTCTGATTAAAAATTTTGATCGTTTGACAGCATTAATATATATATATACACACGCACACAGCCTATATATATATATAGTACCTTAATAGTACTTTATTCTTAATTATTTAAAGTAATTATTTCATAAAACAAATTTTATTCTTAAAATAAATGAATAATTTATTTACTTTAATATACTGAACCAGGGCAGTAACTGGATATAATTTAAAGTTTTTTGTTTCTGTCTCCAATTAAATGATAATTATATACACTGATTTAGTGTCATTGTGTTGGTTATGTTCAGCTGCAGCAGTAAAGTGAATTTAACTTAATCCACCAGACTGTGGTT
>JAABNY020000082.1:233116-251149 GCA_015164015.2 Brevimyrus niger
AAGACTATTCCATACACTAACTACGCGCTGTGTAAAGAAGTGCTTCCTCAAATTTGTTTTAAAATGTTCTCCCGCTATCACCTTTTAATACTTTTTAAAACCCGGCGGACACCCTGCAGTGAGTCAGTTATGCCAGTTAAAGTATGTCTGCCCAACACAACTCATGTTGCAAGTGACTTTGTTGGATACTTAGAACCCAATATGGCAGATTCTTCCAGTCTAATAGTAGCTCACACAGTGGCTGGAGTTCACAATGGACTGACGAAGGCTCGGATTTTGAATCCTACTGGCCGTGACGTTTCATTGAAACAAGGGATGCATCTGGGTGAGTTATATTCAGCTGATGCTTGTGATGTTCAGCAGTTGCAGGCCCCAGCTGATGTAGCTGCAGTGACCAACTGCACCTCCTGTATTGCTGGATAGGTCACCCATTTCTGATTCCGAGAAAGCTGCACTGTCGTCATCGCTGTTGGAATTTAATGACATCTTCAGCTCCTCCAAACAGAATGATGGCAGATGTAAGCTAGTGAAACATTACATCAGGACTGGTGAGCAGGCAGCGATCAAACTACATGCACATCGTACATCCCCTGAAAAACGTGCCGAGATAAAGAGACAGGTGGCTGGTTTGCTTGTGGACGGTGTGATTGAGGAGAGCTGTAGTTCTTGGGCATCGGCAGTTGTTTTAGTGGCATCAAGGGATGGTGTGAGCAGTGTAAGGCGTGTCAGACACGCCGCAGTCCGGTCCCAGTCAGTGCGGCCATTTGAAAGGGTGGCCATGGATATGTTAGAGCTACCTGTGACTTCGAAAGGGAACCGGTATGTGTTGGTCCTCGAGGACTACTTCACTAAATTTGTCGACTCCTTTGCCCAGTCAGTCAGCACAGACTGTAGCACATTGTCTGTTTGAGGATTATGTTTTACTTTATGGCGTTCCAGAGACTTTGCATTCGGACAAGGGCCGTCAGTTTGAGGAGGAGGTGGTCAAGACTCTCTGCCATCTTCTGAACATTAAAAAGACTCGCACCACACCATACAATCCGAAATCGGATGGTATGACTGAATGGTTTAATCGGACTCTGATCGATCAATTGGCTAAGACGCTTTTGACTTGGGGGTGAATGGGACGATTATGTGAATTATTGTAAATCCTTTTGATGCTGGTGAGAGGGCGCAGGTAGAGCATTATACAGTAATAGGGTGCGGCCGTACACATTACCTGTATCTGCCCTGTCACAAACTCGAACACTGTCCGATGTTTCATATTCGCGGCCTGAGTCACTTCTACTGGAGTGTGACGTTCCTAGTGGAGTGGAGTGGAGTGGAGTGGGTTTCACTCACCCAGGTGAGTGCATTGTCTGACTCTCAATGTTCGCAGACAAAGCGTATACGTAATACTCGTATTGTAAGACCTCGTTTGTATATCAAGTTAAATTTCATTTTATAATTTTGCTCGTAGGATCACACATGCACATATCACAGGGCCTAAATTCCAGGTGGCCTGAGATAAGGCCGAGCCTGGTACGAGAGGCACCAAAGGGGGGTAACACACATAATCACACACACTGTTCAAACTCCCAAGGAGAAAGACCAAAGAGAAAGGGGAGGAAGGTCACAGATAGGGTCGACCAAGGTGGTGCGCTTGACTACTGATATCTGGGTAACCTTTTCATTTTTATTTATCTGTTTCTTTGTTTTGATAACTTTTCATTTTATTTGATTGTTGTTTTTGGTAAAGACCTGGGGTGGCTCACCCCTGATTCCAAATCTGGTCAGTGTTTACCATGAAATAGATGTATCAAAAGTTATGACAGCTTAATGAATATCATCAGTAAAGGGAGAATCAGTTGGGCCATAAATCCCAAAAGGACTGATACAGACCCCCTTCTGAAAGCCCGCCAAATGTATGGCTAGCCATTGGTCCAGGAGTCAAATTTCTGGTCACCCCTATTCATGAACTTTAAAACCCTGGAACCTCAGGAACAAAGCAGAGCAGAAAAAAATCATCTGAGAGTGAGAGAACGTCAGCCCAGGAGAAGAGAAGCCCACAAGAAGCCCTCCGGTGAAGGCCCAGCTGAACAGAGAACAGCAACCAAGACAAAGCTTCACCAGGAGAGAGAATCCAAGGGGCTCCATTCCACTGCTCCAAACACCGCCCCTTCCTGAGTGCCATCATCCCATCAACTCTGCAACCAAGCAACCAAGCAAACCAACTTCCTCTTATTCTAAAAACCTAAACGGTTCTGTTAACCTGATATAAGACTTTAGGGTTCCATAAACTGTGCTTGCTTTGCAGAACAGAGTTTCCCTTTTAACATTTCTCATTTAAATCCATTAATTGCATTTCCATAATTATACTGTTGTGTCTATTCCATTAATTTTTCTTAATTTGTGTTAAGTGTAATGTTTGTCTTTGTGTTAAGTGTAGTGTTAGCTAGGAATAAATGCATGTCTGTTACACAACTTCAGCCTCCGTTCATTGAGTGCTCACAATAGTCCCTGCCTCTGTGCTATCTTGCTACATGCTCTGAAACCTCAAACTCGCCTGAAATATCGCGAGACTCTCTCTCATTGGCCGTGAGAGGAGCTTCGCTACCAATCGTTTACATAACCTGGTGATGCAGCTCGCTGGACGAGCCTTCTAACCCAGATTACTAAGCGATACTAGTAATTAATTAATTAATCTGATCTGACTAATCTGGATACCGCAATCGAATTTGGAGGAGCCGACCATTCAGCATAACAATTGGTTAATAATCAGCATTAAATAATAATTAATTAAAAATTAATTAACTTAAAACATACTGGTGGAGATATTAAAATTTACCTGAGCTAATAATTCCTACATCATTCAACTAAGAGAACCTGAGGTTTCATTGAAGAAATCCATCAATGTGTTAACCTGGCCAGTCAGTAGATTAAGGCTCTCAACTGACTTCACTTTATTGCTGCATATTGTAACTTTGCTGAGCCATAAAACTGATCCAGTCATTGGCTTTTAAGTATTTGCTGATTTAAATTCAAAGGGTGATTTTGTTTTTGACCAAACTGTATTATCTGGTCACCCTGTTTTACAAATTAATGCAAAAGCATCGTGGCACATTTTTTCTTTTTACATAGTAAATCCCAGCTTTCTCTGGCTACACTGTTCATCCAGGGACACTGTGATGTCACTTGGGACCTATGGCATTATATTTGTGCCTCATTCCTGAGTTCATAGATGGACTTTCACAAGCCACACATCTCCATAACATCCTCGCTCCACGCTCTCAGCTCAGCCTGCACGCTCACTCACCTCGGCACAGCTTCATATGTGTGCCACAAGCCAATCGGAGTTATGAAGTAGCTAATTTCTGATTGCTCAGTCTCCTCTCCAATTACTACACATCTTTATGCAAGTTGCTCTGAAAGAGATAAATTGTACAAGGAAACGCGTAAATTATTTTACTTATTAGACGAAATGTGATGTTAAGTAATATGATGACACTGTTAGGTCAGGCAGAACACGAATATCTGGACGTGATCAAAGCTAAGGAGTTTTAATGAGGATGGTGCATAACAGTGACAGACCTCCGTCGAGATATCTTTCTTTTTAATTGCAAAACAACATACATAACAGATAGTACAACACACCAGAGGGGTATTTCACGAAGCAGTCTTATTTAAGTGAGAGTTCCATTACATCAACGTGTCTTAATCAAATCCCTGCTGAATTACCACGGTAATTTGTACCTGCCAACAAGTCTGCTCCAGACCAGGTTAACTGTCTCGCTTTTATGGAATGCCCCTCAGCTTTAGATAGTAAAACTCTACCATTAAATGACAGGTCTCTCTGAAAGTATAAATTCAGCTTTTTTTGTGTTTTTTCAATGATGCATTTTAAAATTCAAAGAGAATCTCTTATTTTTTGTTATAATTCCTATATTTTGGTATATTTTACCAAAGTCGCAACTGGGATGTTACAAATGTCAGTGATTTCACAATTATTAATGGCTATGAGTTCACATTTAGAAATATTTAAGTAAAGACTGGATGTCCTGCCCCGATTGTACACTCCTTCCGTGTGCCATGCCCCCTCGTTAACCTCATGTGGATTCCCCATGTTTACCAGCTGTTTCTTGTTGCTGTCATTAGTCTTATGTATTTAAGTCTGTATTAGGTATGTTTTCCCAAGTTCGATCATTGACATCTAATGTCTGTCTTGTCCTTTATCATGCATGTTCCCGGTGTTTTCTATAATAAATCTCTTGTTCCCCAATTCTACGTCTCCCTGCTCCTGTTCCCGGTCTGAGACGGGACACCGGAAGCCTTACTTCCAAAATGCATTCCATGGCGAGAGGACTTTGGGTCACATCTTTTAGAAAGAGTGTTGTGTCATCAGCCAATTGGCTAATAATTATTTGTTTGACGGCAACAAAGATATCATTTAGACTGTTACCATAGCAATGAGAAGAGAGAAGTTGGGACATAAGTAAAAAAAATAAATAAGAGGAGATAGGACAGCCCTGACATATAACATGGGTCAAATAAAATCTCAGACAGGTGCCATATTTAAAATTGCTTGAACTGTTGCAGTTCTTATAAAGTGTTTTAATTGCTTTACAAAACATATCACCAAACCAAATTTCTGGATGGATTTCACAATAAAGTCATGCTCTACAAACTCGAATCCTTTATAAAAGTCCAGAAAAGGAGGAAACTGTCATTTTCAATGTACCCTGACAGCAGCCTAAATGAAAACAGCGAAAGCAAAGGATAAACAACAGTAGAAGACACTGGCACTCCGAGCCCTGGGGAGAGTGGGGGGGACAGCTGAGGTAATGACTGAAATAATAATAATAATAATTGTTATTATTATTAGAAATTGGGAAAATAAAAAGTACCCAAAATTGTTTAATTCAAGAAATATGGCCCCAGCATATGACCACCAGCCAGCCCTTGATTAGAGATGGTAGAACTGGATAAATAATTAATCTGGGCTGCAGACAGTTTGAGCAGCAGCAAAGTAAGGAAAGTGGAGTTCAGACAGGCAATGGCACGGTCAGGGGATTCCATTGAGAGGCTCATAACAACTCAGCCACCAAGGAGCCTCTGCTGGGAGTGAGAAAGGGGGAGAGAGGAGAAGTGCAGAAGAAGGACTGCAGGGGACAGAGGGATAGAAGAGGAAAGAACCGATGAGAGAGATTTGGTCACGTAATCTCAAGCAGGAGGAGAGTCCCGGAATATATGGAGAAAGGTGTCAGGGACTAGAAGAGGACAGAGACGACACTATGAGTCAGGATCTAATCCCATGAGATGGCATTTCCTGGGATTGAGGTACAGTCTATGGACACATTCACATTGTGTGATGTTTGGGATTCTTAGAGCAGTTTTTAGTATTTTGAGAAATGATACTCCAGGATAAAATAGGGGTGGGGGAGAGATCTCCCAGACAGATGTGATGAAGAGAGGTTTATGAGAGGATTTACGGAGGAGGGAATAGAGACTGGACATAGACTTAGGACTTGGGGAAAGAGAAAAAGCTAATCCGCACAGCGGGTGAGACGGCAGTGGAGAAGAGAAGGAGAGACTACAAGTCGTAAGCGAGGACCTCAGCTGCAGGAAGAAAAAATATGAAGAGGAGGGAAGATTAAACGTGGACTTAAGAGACTGGAAAGATTTGAGATCCAAGCTGTTAAAAATGTCACCCAGAGTGGAATTACGTGACTATGACTACGGGGAGCTAGAGATGGGGCGGCTTCAAATGTTTAGGTCAGGGGTGTGGAGCAATGGAGTGTAGGGTGACATTTTGGAAAGAGGCCCATCAATTTCTCCATCCTTCCATGTACAACGGCTGTGGGAGATAATCAGACCGACAGAGGCGGAGATGGATTTCAGTTTAATGGGCAGAAAGGGGAGAGAGGCTAGACGGCTAGAGGCTAGGATGCTGGGGGGGGGGATTGATCCAGCTCCAAACTGGCCTTAGGGTGAAAGCAAGGTGGTACAATGTGGGAGGGAGACACCCCCATCTAACTGGTTAGAGTGTCTGACAGAGTCTGTGACCATCCCAAAGAAACATGGAAATGAGTGACTTAAAAGGCCCAGTACCCAGGTGGAGGAGGTAGGGGAAGCATGGAAGTAAAACTATTAATCATTAAGAGCAGATTCATTTTAATAATGGCCAGCTTTGTCCGTAAGGAGAAGGAAAGAGAAGATCAGGAGGAGATCGAGACTTTAATGCCCTCCAGAACGTGGCGGAAGCCAGCAGCTGTGAACTCTGGGACAGAGGGGTAGACGTCGAACCCCAGGTATCTGAAAGACCCCTTCTGAGGAGTAGATCTTAGAGCCAGTCATATGTTTGAAACAGGCTAAGGACGTGAGGAAGATCTGCAGGAGCATCTCCAAGATAAAGGAGCAAATCATCGGTGTATAAGGAAGCTTTTTAAGGGAGGCCTTTCACTAGAATAGAAGATATAAGGTCTGGATGATGGAGGGTTGCAGCTAGAGGCTCTAATGAGAGATTAAAGATTAAAATGAATAGAGGACAGCCCTGCCTGGCTACTCCAAGGACCGGAAATAAAGGAGAGGTGTTGGCGTTAGTCAGGAGGAGCGAGGAGGGGGAGGAGTAAAGGGTCTGGACCATGTTGGCAAGATTAGGGACAAACCCCACTCGATGGAGGACCCTCCAGAAAATTGTCCAATTCATCCAATCAAAAGCCTTCTCTGCATCTGCAAGGAGAGAAGGGCAGCAGGGAAGGGAAGGGAGGGAGCAGCGTGACGCACGTGCAGCAGGCGGCGTTTGCTGTCACTGTCATCTGTCAGGTCTTTACCTTGTTTAATGAGTAAAGTTATCAAGGATGAACTAAGAGAAGGATGAAGGATGTTTCCAAAAGGCAGAAAGGAGTTTGGGAGAGAGACCATCAGGCCCGGGAGATTTTCCAGGGCTCATGGAGTCCAAAGCCTCTTTGGGTTTAGTGAGTGAAAGAGGAGCTTCGAGCACAGAGGCTTCTGGACCTGAGAGCTGAGGGAGGGGTAAGGCAGCAAGAAACGAATTGGGATCGGAGTGTGAGGAGACAGAGGGTGGGGGGGGGGCAGAGGGTGGAGAGGATAAATCTGAGTAGAAGTAAAAAAAAAACATTTGCTAATTTCCAGAGGGTTAGTTGTGAGGACCCCAGCCCTAGTTTTGATAGATGAGATCATTGAAAATGAGTCACATCGCCTAAGCCAATAATAAGTCAATAATTTACTAGGCCTGCCACCAGAAACATAATAGTGTGACCTGGTGTGATGCACCATAAACTCAACATGTTCTAAAAGTTTATTATAATCCAGTAAGTCTAAGACTAACTGTATATTGCTAACTATGTTACAGTGTCTCATAAAGCCAGATTGGGTCTCATCTATAACACTGTCTAGGCAACCCTTGAATCTCCTGGCAAATGATGTGACAAGGATTTTATAATTATTATTCAGGAGTGAAATGGAGCGTCAGTTGTCTAATTTGGGGAGGTCTTTTTTTCTTGGGTATTAAAGTAATAACACCCTGAGTTACTGTAGGGGGAATTTCCTCTTTATCAATACTGTTGTGAGGACAAGAAGACGGACACTGATGTGGATCAGCTTCAGATATTCCTGTTTATAAAATTTTCATAACCCTATGTCTGTGGATCTTCAAATCCACACTGCAGTTCCAGGTCTTGTGGTTGCATGGTTCTTAAACTATAGATGCCAAAGGTAACCAGGGGGCTGAACCAAAATCCGTTGTCGGTCTTCCAGGCGGGGGTCGGGCGATCGGCGTAGGTATAGAGGGGAATAGGCTGAAACTCAGAATCTAGGAAGTGTATTAGATGTCAGAGCACAGAATCAGACACAGAAAAAAAAAACACTTGAATTCAGGATACTCCGTGATGATCTCGCACAGAAGCCAAACCAAGTTGCGAGATATAGGGCACTGAAACAAGGGGAAACCAGGAACAGCTGGGAGAGGAGCTTCTAAGGCCAGAGCAACTGGTAAGACTAGAAAAACTGGAAAACAGGGCGCGAAGCCTCGGGGAAGCCCTATCGGTCGGAATCCCCGGGGGGGCATGGCTGAGATGGCGATGGGGATTCTCCAGCACAATCCATGACACAATACTTTCTATAAAAACATTAACTCAGAAAGAACAAAGTGGATTAGCTAACAACTTATAAAATTATGATGAAATTCCATCATTGTCTGGGGATTTATTATTCTTTAAATCCTTGATTGCCCTCATTACTTCAGTGGAGGTATTATTATCACAAATAAGTCGGTCACTATCAGATACTACTTCAGAGTTAGTGATTGAGTTCATAAAGAGGGCAGATGTTTCCTCAGAGTAGTTGGCAATATGTAGGTCACTGTAGAAGTTTGCTAAGAAGTTAGCTATTTCTTCAGGGTCTTTGGTGATTCTGCCATTTACGCAGAGCTGATCAATGGAAGACATTATCACATTGTCACACACACACACACACACACACACACACACACACAAGTACTTTAATCTTTATTATTAAAGTAATTATTAATTATTTAATAGAACAAATTTAATTACTTAATTAAATAATTAATAAATAATTTTATTTACTTTAATCCATTGAACCAGGGCAGTAACTGGATATATTTATATTTTACAATGTTTTTTCTGTTATGTATCCAGTTAAATTATTATTATGTACATTGCTTTAGCTTAATTGTGTTAGTTATGTTCAGCTGCAGCAGTAAAGTGAATTTAACTTTACGCACTAGACTGTGGTTTCATTATGTTACTCAGTTATGCTTTGGGTGACGCTGAACCAGGACATTAATTGGACAGAACAGAAAACTTTTATTGTCATTGTACAGGGAGGAAATACAGTAAATAGGCATAAATATATAAAACGTACATATACAGGGGAGGGGGAAAGCCCCCCCACTCATCAGGATTACATTTAGAAAAATGTACAGAGAAAAACTGTTAATTTGCATGTTTATTTAGCTGCTGAACACAGGCATTTATTTTTGTCAAACATACATTTCAGAATAAAAATGATCATAAAGGTTAAAAAGCAGATTTTTTACTTTCTTACCAAGAGGACCAGCAACACGTCACAGTGACACTGAGCAGTTTCTATAAACCGCAAACCCAGCATAGAGGGTCTCAGTAAATGAGGAGATAACCCTGCACAGGAGGGTCAGTCCATCAGAGGAGACTCTGTAGAAGGACAGAGCACCAGCCCCCCTGTCCAGATACACTCCTACTCTGCGGGAGCCTGAGGGCTCTATGGGTATGAGAGTCTCTTTATTATTGTGCCAGACAGAGTAACTATCAGGCTCACACCACAGAACCCATGACTTGTCATTGAATCCAAGCAGACAGTCCTTACTCCCTCCTTTTCTCCTGATTCCTTTATAAGTCACTCCTATCTGGGCTCCACCTTGTAGCCGGGCTCCATATTCTATCCGGGTTTTATATCCTATCCAGGCTGCATCTCCATCCCACTCAGCCTCCCAGTAACAGCGGCCAGTCAAACTTTCTCTGCACAGAACTTGAGGGCGGACGTCAAATCTCTCTGGATGATCAGGATATGGCTGCACCACTGGCCACACACATGTCACCTTCCTGTTCCCCCCTGAAAGAGACAGATGACTCTCCACTGTGCTGGGGTCCAGTGTCAGCTGGCAGGAGTCTGTAGGCAGGAGGAAAAGCCACTAATACCATCAGACAGAATGGCATCTTTGCCATTTTATCACTTAAATTTAGCCTGTACTGTATTTACCTGCACAATATAAAAACAGCACAGCTTCCCCGAACAAAATGGGAACTGAAGTTTATAAAATAGCTCAGAAAATGTCAGACGGCACACGACTCCGGCAGGAAGAGCCGCCAAAATGCAATATTCACCACAAGCATATTTATCACAAACAAATATAAATATAACCTTCCTTTGAACCGCACGCCTTTTCACAGCAGCGCTGCCCGCAAACTGAGCAGAAAGTCCAGCATTAGTGCCGGTTTAGAAGAGAGAGAGGTAAGGAGCATGAACTGATTACATCTGGCTGCAGACTCCGCCAGAAGGGTCTCTACTGTGGGGCTGGAAACTCCACTCCTGCCCGGACTCGACGCTACTAAAGAGAACTCAGTAGGCTAGATTGTTAAAGCTAGTTCCCGACGTTGCACTTACATCACGCTAATATGGAGGTCATCTGATTCCAGTGCCCCCTAGTGGTGGTATACCCTACATTATACAGAGTGATACAATATAATCCTAGAGGAGATAAAAATAATAATATGCTACCCTAATACTATATTATTATAATACACACTTACATTTCTGTAAGCCTGGTCTGGTCCTGCACTCTTCACTGTGGTTCATACTATAGGAGAAGCAGAATTTAGAATTTTAGAATTAGATTTTAATGATCAATGGTTATTGTTGACACACCACAGCACACAGTGCACAACAACAAAATGTGTCCTCTGCATTTAACCCATATGTGACATTGTGACATAGCAGGGGGCAGCTAATTCAGCACCCAGGGAGCAGTGCTCGGGGGCGGTACCTTGCTTGGGGTACCTCAGAAGTACCTTGCTGGTCAGGGATTTATTCAATTTGATATTTCAATTACAAGTGTGCTTACCTAACCGTTAAGCCATAACATAGTACTGGTGTATCCATTTATTTTTTGGTGCCTCTTCTTCACATACATGCATAAGTATATGTAGCGTGTCAGACTCACACTCTGTACTCACTTCAGCTTCTCCAGTTTACAGCTGTGATCCTTCAGTACAGCAGAGAGCAGCTTCACTCCTGAATCTCCTACGTGATTGTAGCTCAGATCCAGCTTTCTCAGGTGTGAGGGGTTTGACCTTAAAGCTGAAGCCAGGGAAGAACAGCCTTCTTCTGTGACTCTACAGCCTGACAGCCTGTAGAAAGACAGACAAAAATTCACCAATAAAAAATATCATCTCACCAATAAAAGAATTACTTTTAAATAAATATGTCTGGTCTAATAAATATTTCAATAATTGCAGTTTACAGCATGAAATACCCAGTAATACTGACCTCAGTATCTCCAGGTTACAGTGTACAATACCCAGTAATACTGACCTCAGATTCTCTACTTTACAGTGTGGAATACCCAATAATACTGACCTTAGTATCTCCAGTTTACAGTGTGAATCCCGCAGCCCACCAGAGAGCAGCTTCACTCCTGAATCCTGCAGGTCATTGTCACTCAGGTCCAGCTCTCTCAGGGGTGAGGAGTTTGATCTGAGAGCTGAAGTCAGCGCCTCACAGCATTTCTCTGTCAGTTCACACCGATCCACCCTTAAGAAAGTGAAACACTTATCAAACCACTTTTTGCTGTACTTTTTGCATTGCTGTACTGTATATTACAGTAATGTGAGCCATCACAGCATCACAGAAGAGATTTTTTTAAATCAATTACTTAATTGTAAAGTATATAAAAAGCATATTATCTATCACCCCTGGTGTTTATTTGTGTCCATTATATTTTAACTTGTAACTTTTGCTAAACCAAACACAGTTAAGTTCTAAATTGCAACATAACTGTCACTTTTCTTCATCTATTAGGTTTGCTAACAAACAGAAATTGTGTACTAAGAATTATTGGTTTCCGGCTTTATTGCTTAATATTTCTAACATGGTTTGACTACTGGCACACAAGTCGGGGTCTGGAACCAAACTCTTGGGGAGGGACTGGGTTCTATTCCACTCTTGAGCTACCCATAGTGAGAGGTGAACGGCAGGGGTGGGTCTACTTATGGCCCCCCGGTTCGGTGGCACTGTATTGGAGTTCACCCCAATGAATGAGGTCGCCTCCCTTCGACTTTGAGTCGGGGGACGGGCTCTGACTGTTGTCTGTGTTTATGCACCAAACACCAGTTCATAGTCTGTGGCGTTCTTGGAGAGCTTGGATGGGATGTTGGAAGGGGCCCCCTCTGGGGACTCCATTGTTCTGCTGGGGATCTTTAACGCTCATGTGGGTGATGACAGTGACACCTGGAGGGTTGTGATTGGGAGGAACAGCCTGGCCAATCTGATCCTGAAGCTGCTGTCTTATTGGACTCCTGTGTTGACCCCAGTCTGTCCATAAGGAAAACCGTGTTCCAGCATAAGGGTGTTTATAAGGGCACCTGGCACCAGTGCACCCATTCCGCAGTTCCATGGTCCACTATGTGACAGTATCTGATGTGAATGGCACTTTGTCATTTAATATTTGTTCTTTAATGTTTTATGTTCTTTTCTTTTTATTTTCATACTTATTCCAATGCGTTTACTTTGCTTTTACTTTACACATTTTATTTCTTATCTTTTCTGTAAACAACTTTGAATGACATTGGTGTTTGAACATGTGCTACATAAACAAACTTGACTTGAACTGACATAAAAACTCACTTCAGCTTCTCCAGTTTACAGCTGGGATCCTCCAGTACAGCAGAGAGCAGCTTCACTCCTGAGTCTCCTGGGTGATTGTAGCTGAAATCCAGCTCTCTCAGGTGTGAGGGATTCGACCTTAGAGCTGAAGCCAGGGAAGAACAGCCTTCTCTTTTGACTCTACAACCTGCCAGCCTACAGAAAGGAAATCACAAAATTTAGGATAAAATACAGGTGGCAGCGGCCCATCAAAATGCCAGTGCTGACGTGCCCAGAGTCACAGCCTGACTGGGACCAGCAACTGGCCTGCCACACCCCCCTTCCCCCGATCAAAGAGCCATTCAGCAACTCCCCTTTTTCCTCCATCCCTGCTCTCCCTGATAAAAAGTTGCCATTTGGGGGCATTATTCTGCCCCCGAGTTTGCCTGTGTGCCTCTGTTCCTGCGGCCCCCACGCACTGTTCACTGAAGCTCACCTATTAGCCTCACTGACTGTATAGTAACAGAATCAGAATAAGCTTTATTGCCAGGTATTTTTAAACATACAAGGAGTTTGTTATAGTGACAGAACTCTACAGTGCAACAGAATGACAGTGACAAGACAGGTAATAAAAAGAGTTACAGTATATACAAAATAGCGTGCAAAATAGCAACCAGTATGACATTCCAGTATGACCAGGTATGATGTGTTTGTATAGGTATGTTGATATGTGCAAATATGAAAAATAAATAAGTGTGTGCGTGTGTGTTAACTAAATAATTTACTTTAGCGTAGTTGTGCTGGGTGTAAGGGGCCCAGGGTGATTTTCTTAGCCCTTTTGTTAACTCTGGATAAATACAGATCTTGGAGGAGTGGGGAGGGATGTTCCAATGATTCTCTCAGCAGTCCTGACTACCCTCTGCAGGCTTCTATGGTCAGATTTGGTAGCTGAACTGAACTAGACAGTTATAGAAGTTCAGAGGATAGATTCAATGATTGCAGTGTAGAACTGTATCAGCAGCTCCTGTGGCAGGTTGAATTTCCTCAGCTGATGAAAGGAGTATAACCTCTGTTGGGTCTTTTTCACAATGGAGTCAATGTGAATGTCCCACTTCAGGTCCTGAGAGATGATGGTCCCTAGGAACCTGAATGACTCTATTGTAGCCACAGTGCTGTCCATGATGGTAAATGGGGGGAGAGCAGGGGGGTTCCTCCTGAAGTCCACAATCATCTTCACTGTTTTGAGCGTGTTGAGTTCCAGGTTGTTAAGACTGCACCAGGCAGCCAGCTTTTTAGCCTCCTGTCTATAAGCAGACTCATCATCGTCCTGGATGAGGCCGATGAGTGCAGTGTCGTCTGCAAATTT
This sequence comes from Brevimyrus niger, assembly GCA_015164015.2. NCBI lineage: Eukaryota > Metazoa > Chordata > Actinopteri > Osteoglossiformes > Mormyridae > Brevimyrus > Brevimyrus niger. The sequence continues at coordinate 246,840 of JAABNY020000082.1, forward strand.
AAGGAGCTTCACAGAGGGGTCTTCAGAGGTGCAGTCATTGCTGTACAGAGAGAAGACCAGTGGGGAGAGAATACAACCTTGAGGGGCGTCAGTGTTGGTCATACGGGTGCTGGATGTGATTTTACCCATTCTCACTAGCTGTTGCCTATCTGTCAGAAAGCTGGTAATCCACTGACAGACAGAGCTAGGGACAGAGAGCTGGGTTAATTTGGGATAAAGGAGTGATGGAAAGATGGTATTAAAGGCAAAGCTGCAGTCCACAAACAGGATCCTCACGCAAGTCTCTGGTTTGTCCAGATGTTGCAGTACATAATGCAGTACCATATTGACTGCATCATCCACAGACCTGTTTGCTATATAAGCAAACTGCAGGGGGTCCAGTAAGGGTCCAGTTAAGTACTTTAGATAATCCAACACCAGTCTTTCAAATGATTTCATGATCACAGACGTTAGAGCTACAGGTCTGTAGTCAATTAATCCAGTAATTTTGGGTTTCTTTGGGACAGGAATGATGATGGAGCGTTTGAAGCAAGACGGGACTTCACACAGCTCCAGTGATCTGTTGAAGATCTGAGTGAAGATGGGGGCCAGCTGGTCAGCACAGGTTTTTAGACAGGCTGGAGTCACACCATCTGGGCCTGGTGCCTTCCTTGTTTTGTTCTTCTTGAAGACCTGGCGCACCTCGTCTTCACTAATCAATACAGCGGGAGTGGGGGAGAGGGGGGTTGCAGGAGGTGTGAATGGTGTTCTCTCAGGAGTGGGGGTGAGGGGGGTTGCAGGAGGTGTGAATGGTGTTCTCTCAGGAGATGGGGAGAGGGGGGATGCAGGAGGTGACAATGGTGTTCTTTCAAACCTGCAATAGAACTCGTTCAGATCATCTGCCAGTTGTTCATTCTCCACAGTGCTGGGGGATAACACTGAGGCTACCATACTCGGTGCCATTTTTCCCTACAGACATGAATAATCAGGGGTTAGTTTCCCAAAGCCTTCTTAAGTTCTGTGTTAAAAAGTATAACTAACAAACAACATAGCATTAAGAATGCTTTGGGAAACTCACACCTGCTCAATGTAAGATTTAATCATCCAGTGACAGTGACACACCGTATGAAACTTAGACCTGGACTCCCTCATCTGCAGTCCTGCCACAAGAAGAGCTCTCATGGCAGAGAGGATGAGACCCTGCAGTGACGCCAAGAGCAAATGGTGTGACGCCACAGGGGCATAAAAGTCAGCTAAATCCCAAAGAGGACGATCGGCACCACAGCGCCGGACAGAAACCACATGATCCCCACGGTCGGCTGCAGAACCACCCATCAGGAAGTGAGGAATGTCAACAGGAGACGGCTGACAGCTGATAACAGCCCCAGAGAGGGGGCAGGATCGCCTCATCCAGCACGGCTCAGATGGGTGGGGTGTAGGGCTACAAATAACGACTATTTTAATAGTCGACTAGTCACCGACTATTGAAACGATTAGTCGACTAATCGAATAATTATTACATTTTTCTAAAATTTAGCTTGAGATTGCTTTAATTCTGTGAAAAATGATAGTAAACACAAGAAAGAAGGGGGTACTTCAATGAAAAATGCATATTTTATTGAACTTTGCTGCTGATAGGCCGATTCATACGAAAAGTAAATAAAAATGCCCTGTCTAAAACCAATTAGGCACAGTGCTCGATCAGTATAAACATAAATGCATAAATAAACTATCATTTGTTTAAAGGACAAGCACATTTTTTTATAAGAAAAAATAAATTGAAATCAAGTAAACATTTTCGCTTATAAAATGTACAATGTACATCCAAAACAAAATGTATTGGCTTCCATTTTATTTAAATCTTACTGAGGCGAGTCCAACTCCGTTTCATTCAACTGTCCGACGTGCTTTCTCTTTAAATGTTCATGCATCACCGAGGTGCTGCCGTGATACGCAAAGACTGCTTTGCAAACCATGCAGGTAATCTTTTTATTCGCCGTATCCAGGCTAAAATGCTCCCAAACTTTAGACGTTTTGGTACGCGCAGCTGCTGCGTTGGACGCTGCCATTTCTGTATGTTATCGTTCAGCAGAGAAGCTAATGTGCATGTGCGACTCTCGGCAGAGATTGTACTGAAGAGAGATGCCTCCCTCGGTCGGAAAAAACATGTCTGGCGAAAACTTCGACAATGGAGTTCATTGTCGACTATTTCTATTATCGATTTTTGTTGACAACGTCGACGAATTGTTGCAGCCCTAGTGGGGTGTTGACGGCTGTCTCTCTCTCTGAAGACAGATGCCTGGAGGATGGCCACCCAAAAGGGACTGTTGTCCCCCACCTGCTCAGCCAGCGACCAAGGAGCCGGGCCCAGCCGCGTGAGGAAGGAGCTAGAATCCACACTCCAGCTGTCCTTAAGCTGCCCTTCCTAAATGCCCCCCTTATAAACCATATAGAGTTTGACCTTGTAACCTTTAAGGAATGTGGACCAATTACTGCTGCTGCACACTGTGATTAAAAATAGGTATGAATGAGCACCTTGTGTTAGCTTAGGAGTTTCTGTATCTGTCAGCTGCCTCATGTTAGCCTCCGTCGTGTGAATATGCACTTTAATTAGTTTAACAGCTTCACAGTATTTTAAAGGACCAGAATATTCCATTCTGTAGCTGAGCATCTCAGCAGCAGCTAAGACTTCCAAGACATTTTAATCAGTGTAACCAGGGAAGTTTTGCTTTGCTTAGTGTCCTAGACAAAAAAAACAATATTGACTCTGTCATGTTTTTAAGAAGGTCAGACAAGCAACATGAATGGCAGTGGTCAGCCATCTTTCTGCTAGGTGTCCCCAAAGTGACTAGAAACTCTGACCAGAGGAGATGTGAACATCCCTAGCAGCTAATGCAGGCCTGTCAGGCCGACCTACCTGATGTACAACTTGTTTCATATTAAAATCGAACAAATTATGAAGTTAAAAGTTAATTGTGAAAAAAGTTATGGATACAACAGTACTTTCAGAAATCCTGTTTGAGAGACCTTAGCACATGAACATTTTAAACACTGTGGTCCACACAGATCTGTACAGTGCAGTGAGAGTTGATTACAGGAGTGATTCCTCTCTCATAGCTGACAGGCGGCTAATGTGACACAGGAAGGGGTCCATGCAGCAGGCACCCGAAATAAAGGAGGATTTTATTTGGTGTGATTCCACCTGAGGAAATGTGATTTAGGTTCCTCTGCTATGAAACTGTGAAAAGTCCAGCCCAGGTATTTACTCTAGTACATGGTGTAACAATATTAAGTCAGTATAACAATATTAAAACTAGAAACGAAAATTCCTGAAGAAATTTTGAGATGGGCCTATTCTGCTGATCGTGAAAGAGCTCGCAAATCTAAAAAGGCAGCTAGTCGGTAGCTTGTGGCTAGGTGGTTCCTAGCCATTGCTAGGTGGCTGCTATGGTGTTGCAATGCAATTCTAGGTGGTTGCTAGGGTGTTGCTAGGTAGTTGCTAGAGTGTCGGATAGCGTTGCTAGAGTCTTGATAACTGGTTGCTAGGTGGTTGCTAGCCATTGCTAGGTGGTTGCTCATAAGGCGTTACTAGGGCCTCAGTAGCAGATTCCTAGGTGGTCGCTAGGCATAGCTAAGTGGTTGCTATGTTATTGCTAGCCGTTGCTAGTTGGATGCTATGGTGCTGCTATGCAATTGTAGGTGGTTGCTAGGGTGTTGCTAGATGGTTGCTAGGGTGTTAGAAGGCGTTGCTAGGGTCTCAGTAGCTGGTTGCTAGGCGTAGCTAGGTGGTTGCTATGGTGTTGCTATGCAACTCTAGGTGGCTGCTAAGGTGTTGCTAGGCATCGCTCGGTGGTTGCTAGGTGACGTGGGATGTGTCCTGAGGTTGAGTATTAAGTCCTAAGGCTGTAGGAGGAATACTGGCCGAATAAGAATACTTTGACTGAAATGCATTGAAGTCAATGGAAGGGAACAAGGGATGAAAGACGAGTGTGGGTCAAGATGGTGGACATGTTGTGTTGGGTGATGAGGCTTGAGGTTAAATACCGAGTCTTGTTACTCTGGCATGAACAGTGGCCGAGTAGGAAGACTTTGACCGAAATGCATTTAAGTCAATGGGAGAGAACGAGGGATGAAAAACAAGTGCGGGTCAAGATGGTCGTCATGGTAAGTTTGATGATTAGGCCAGAGGTTAAATACCAAGTCTTGTTACTCTGACATGAACAGTGGCCGAGTAGGAAGACTTTGACTGAAATGCATTGAAGTCAATGGGCCATTCACTTGCATGTAAATTCCAAACATGCACCTGCTAGATTATGCTAATGCTAGGTAAA
>JAABNY020000082.1:280497-291575 GCA_015164015.2 Brevimyrus niger
CCACACCATTGTGTGTGAATGATCCCTACATGCGATTGTGACAATTAATACAATGCAGGTATGGTACACATACAAAAGTGTCTGATGTGGTAAGGAATCTGAACACTTATAGACCACAAACCTCAGACACATCAGCCACTGGCTCCTCAGCACTGGGTGAGATGGATGCCTTTTACATCTCTTTGAACTCACCAACAGTGACTCTCCTAAGCGACAGCCCCAGCGCTGCATGACTTCTGATTGAGTCACTATATGAGTGACATGAGCACGACGTTCATCGGACTCAGAAGTCCTGATGGAGTTTTTGCACATGTGTTTTACGAACCTGCTGTGACCAGCTAGCAGCGCTGTCAGTTTTAATCGCTGAGAGGGTCAAATATCCCCACCCACACTGAAAAACACAAACATTACCCCTGTTTCAAAGGATGCCAGGATGGACTGCTTTAATGATAACCTTCCAGTGGCACTCACCCGCACCACAATGAAGTGCTTTGAGAAGCTTCTGCTGGAACACAGTATGCTAATAGAATTGTGTTTCTTTCATATGAACAGTATTTACATACCCTGATAATTAATTAGTTTACCATTATATTATATTACGCAGGAAGCAGTGTTCCTTGTAAGAATAGAAGTGCTGGTTAAGTGGTAAATGGTTAATTAACATTAACAGATCCCATCCATCTATCTATCCATCCATCCATCCATCCATCCATCCGTTGTCTCCTGCTTATCCGCTATATATCCTACATATCAAAATTGGTTTGGCCCGGATCTGGCCCACACTATGTGCTTACACCCGGCCCACATACCGTAATGAAGGACGGCCCCTTGCTGGCCCAGGTCTGGTTTGCCAGAGGTGGCCCACACACACTGAAAACATAAGTTTTCAATAAGTTTTAATAAGTTAATTGGACTAAGTTGATTGAGTAAACTCGTTGCCTCAATTTAATTGAGTAATGGAATCTTCCAAAACATGCATGGTTAAGTTTATTTAACTTGCCGGTTTTGTAGACTGTACCTAAATCATTCAGTTCAACAAACTTCACACTTATTTAATCTACTTAAATGATTGTATTCACTTCGTATTCATTTTTTTAAGTGTACTTATATATTTAAGTTAACTCATCATGAAAATGTAACCTAAAACTTTTAAACAATGTTCTTATATTTAACTGCAAGTCCCCATGGGGAAATTGCCTTTTATGTTTCCCTCAACTTGCTCTTTGTAAGTAAGTTGTCCATGAAGGACAGCCACTGGCTGTGCCCAGGAAACTGGGGGTTAAGGGCCTTGCTCAGGGACCCACAAACATGCTGAGGCAATTACTAGCACACAGGCTCAGCCCACTTATCCACACAGAACACATGGACCCAGTTGTTTGAGTACAAGATTTTTTATGAATAAACTACAAATATCAACTCCAAACACAGAAAGCATACAATAGATATTTTAGACATCCAGAAATTGCGCAAATGTTGCAAAAGTAGTCAAGTAGAAAACAATTTGAATAGTGGAATATAATTGTGTGCATTAATTGTGTGTATGATCAACAGGGCTTAAATATGAGTACAGTCTATATTGTACAGAACAATACTATATGCAGTACTACACGCTATATACAATATCAATACAGTATCTAAGTAGTATTGCATTTGTAAAATGCAAGTAGAAAACCCCTTGCCTCATGCTGTCTTGCCATGCTTCCCCAAAGATAATACTTGTTACAGTTTGCATCAGTTAGCATAGCACTGCGCTAGCAGACCTTAGCTGCTCTGGCTAGAGATATTGAAGATGTCTGTGAGCACACAACCAGGAATGTTGTCTCATACTGAATTAATGGACGATACGCAGACATTCGGAGTGGAGATTTCCGCCGAGTTCATAGCCACTCCGAGTACAGAGTTAATAGCCACCTACCAGCCAATCAGAAATAGCCATTTATTGTCTCTGGGTAAATTCCAAAATAAATTACTCTTGATCACACTGCAGGCATGTTATTATATGTATGTGTGCACAGATGGAGTGCAGAAAACATGGAAGTTAGCAAGATCCAATGAATGTGGAAGGCAGGGATCTCAAGTCTCAAGCATTGGGACACGTATTTCATCCATAATGCAATCTTAGTCCAAACATTTGATGAAACTTCAGAGCCTTGCTTTAATATTTCTTTGGACTGACTTTAGCTTTGATTATGGAACACATTCATCTTAGCATTGTTCCAAAAGCACTATGCAACATCTCAACATTTATTTTCTATCATATTTGCATTAATTTTAACTTGAGATTTAGAGAACCACTCCATAAAGTCTTCTTTAGCACATCTCAAAGATTTTCAATGGCGTTAAGCTCAAGGCCCTGTGGCCAAATCATGTGTGAAAATGATTTCTCACGCTTCTGAACCACTCTGACAATTCAGGCATTCTTATCTTAGAATATACATTTGTCATTAGGGAAGAAAAAGTCAATTGATATGATAACCTGACAAGTCAGTAGATTCAAGCTCTCAGCTGACTTCACTTCATGCATAATGTTGCTGAGCTATTAAACTGATCCAGTCACTGGCTTTTAACTATTTGCTGATTTAAATTCAAATTGTGACATTTTCTGGCCAGGCAGTGTAGAACACAGACAGAATACTGACTGAACATCTGTTTAAATTCTCAATTTCAAAACTTCAGTCTCAAACTGCATTTGACAAAGTTAAAAACTATGCATTCATTTAAAGTTTTTTTTCCTCATAGCTTGTCTGTCTATGTATTGCAAGTGTTTGTTTAAATGCACATTTACCTTTGATCTGCAGGAAAAGGTCCCTCTCTGAATCTGAGTGGATTTAGCATTGACTTATCACTCTTCAGGGAAACACAGCTGGGTACAGGGGAGTCTGCTCTCTTCATCAAGACACTGTGGGCAGTGAGAGGAAACAATTTCTTGTAATATGAAAATAAATATGAAAGGTTTAGTATCTTTGGTTCACCCGCCATCACTAGACTTGCCTGTTGTTGATTTTTCCTTTTTATTCATTTGTATGTGTATTTTTTATGTGGCCATTTTGTATAGAAGGGATAACCTGCTGCTTGCCTCTAGTATAAAATAACTGGCTGATTGTAGAAGAAAGGTGAAGAAAGAAGATGGCAAGGTCTTTTTATTAAGCTACACATATTCCAGTGCTGCCCACTGAGCCAGCTCTAGCTAGGAGCCCAGTTTACTTTTATATTATGGCCTGACTATAGACCAGTGAGACATGCATGCTAGTGGGTTGTAACACTGTTACCTCTCAGTGCTCTTTCTGTTACACCCCACAGGGGGGCGTATTTCAGAAGCAGCTTCCTCCATTTTTGTGTCGATCCAGACCAGATGATTCCTGCTGGGGCCTCTGTGAACATGAAGGGTAAATAGATACATACGCAAACAACATCTCAGCACTTTTACATTGAATCAACGCACTGGGTCTCCATTCTGTTACTCTGACACATTTCATGTCCGGGCTGCAGACTGACTTTCTCCACTACAAGCACTGAAAATTTGAGGAGCACCAGCACAAAATTTAGGCTCAACACTTTGACATGCAGTGCAACCCATTTTAACTGTATTACTGATAAATCCTTTCGAAATATATATATAATTTACAGGAAAAAAAACAAAATGACATTTTACATTGAAGGACAAATGAAAAAAAAAGTGAAGTAGAGCTAAAATCAATGGCATCGCCGATCTACGTAAGTGCGTTATACAGTACATGGTTATTTTATTATTAATTGTATCTGTTAACTATGATCTTACCTTACAATACAAAAGGTCTTTATATCATTCCAGAATCTTATTTGTGTGTTTTGACAAAATGGAGACTCCAACTTTAAATAATTTTTACTTTCATTTAAAGAGAGGAAATGATCTGCTTTATGTAAAACAAGGAAGCAGTCTGAGCAGAAATGCACTCAGTGGCACGGTGGACTGTTTTTGGGGATTTTATCCATTTGACTTCATAATAAACGATAAGCGAAAGTGGACAAGCACCTCCACAACGTCCCCACTCTGCACAGTCAGCTCAGCCTGCACGCTCGCTGAACTTGGCACAGCGTCACATTTGAGCCACAATTATTAGCCAGTCGGAGTCCCAAAGTAGCTCATTTCTCATTGGTCAGTATCTTCTCCAATCACTACGCTTTGTGACAAAAGGTGATTGGAAGAGATAAGTTGTACAAGGAAACGTGGAAATTATTTTACCTATTGGACAAAACTAGATAATAAATAATGACATTTTAAGTGCCAAAAAGCAATCACATGGTACAATGGAAATGGCAGTAGAGATAGTGTATAAAGATTAAAACCTCAAAGCATAAACAACAATTTGCAGAGTAACAATGTCAAAGTGGCAAGTGATTAACTGGCTGCAAAAGTAATTGCACTGTTACAGCAGCAAACCTGCATGTCTACGTCACATAGTCCTTACGCCAGCCCAGAGGTTGTCTCACAAGGGCAGGGAGAGCCAAAGTTGGAGGGGACCTGCTTAGACGCTAGAAGGCAGTGGGTTTGTCGCTCACTTTACCTGCTCTTGGGAACCCAAGATCAGCATTTGGCTGGATCATGCCACTTCAAGAGCAAGGGCTGTCACGATCATGACATTTCTGTTGACAATTAATTGTCAAACAAATAATTAAGATTATCGCTATAATTTTCTTTTTTTTGTTCATTCTATGTACAAATGGGTAAGGCTGCACATGAGCATCCGCAGGCGTGCGAGGTACAAATAGGGAAGAATCAGAAAACTTTATTAATCCCTATGTCAGGGTCCGTCCCTGCGGTCTCACTCTGTGTCCCTTCCCCGTTTGGCCAGCAGGTGTTGCTGAGGTCACCGCTGCTGCCGTGAAGCCCGAGCTCTGCCCAATGGAAGCCACAGCCGCAATGCCCTAGCTCTGCCCAATGGAAGCCTCAGCTGCGATGCCCTAGCTCTGCCCAATGGAAGCCACAGCCGCAATGCCCTAGCTCTGCCCAATGGAAGCCACAGCTGCGATGCCCTAGCTCTGCCCAATGGAAGCCACAGCCGCAATGCTCTAGCTCTGCCCAATGGAAGCCACAGCCGTTGCCGCGATGCCTGAGCCCTGCCAAGGTGGAAGCTGCAGCTGCGATGGCCCAGCCCTGCCCAGGGGATCCCCGCATCTTCACAACAGTCTCAAAGGGCCCGCCTGCATCGATACCTCTCTTCACTTTACATAGACTCCACTTGACATAGAGACTGTAGTCTCAATCGTCATTCCAATTTGACATCACTGCCAAATATTTGTTTATTTTTTTGTTTGTTTTAGTAACTGATGCGCCTAAATGGGAATTACCACATGAACAGTTCAAAAACTGCATGTCTCATAGTTCCTTAGGCTTATATACATTTTCAAAGTAATTGCTATTTCAAATGCCTTTGAAGCAATACAGTTTTTGTTAGAACCTAAGCACTTTTCTATTGTAGATGTTAAAACTAATACTTTCTAGAAAATAACATTACAATGAAGATGTCCCATGCAGGAAAGTTTGGCATAGATCCCTGAGTCAGACCGTATGTGTGCACATACTGCTGTGCTGAAGCATGTCGGACTGGCCCTGCTCTGGAAGCAGACCAAACAATGCCAGACACCTCCCTCAAATAGGTTGAAGTGATGTGATATACAATATTTCACAGAGACATTGCTGTTCTTCCGACCACAATTTTTAAAAAAATAAACTTTGTTTATCGTTGTTTTTTTAGTTCACAACTGTTTTCATGGCGACTTTTGTATTGTGTTTCATAGTTAGGCAATTTGCATAATCAATTGACATAGAAAGTGTTTCAAGTCCTACCACAATTAACCAAAGCACGAAAGAAGTACCCCAGCTGGTTTGGCACTTCTGGTACTGGAACTTTTGCTACTGGTACTCCACTGGAAGTCAATGGACAAGCGAAAGAACCAAAAATATTGTACGAAAAGTATTGTAATAGTGGGTCACTGAGCCATACTCTCAATAATCACACAGCACAGATAGTTCGGGATTCAATCACCAGTTTATTACACCTGTACATCTCCCAAGCACACACTGGCACTGCCCACCGTGCTCGTCACTCCGTTTACTCCTCATACACACAGTGGGCGTGCGCACACACACACACACACATATATATATATATATATACACACACACAAATACTATGTACAACAATAAACATTAACCACTATACATGACACACAGCACAGTTATAAGGACAGAAGCAATTACTGCAAACTATTTATAAACCTGTCATAGTACGGAAAACACGGACCGGGGAAGCAGGCGAACGAAGGCAGGAAAAGGGTTAAATAAAAGGGTTTAATCAAAGAACAAAGGGGCATAACAGGGAAAAAACATCAACACGGGGCTACACGATAATACAACAACGTGGACTTAAGGTACATCAAACTAATACAAACTATTGGAAACGGCTGTAAAACACTGGGAATCGACATGAGGGTAACAAGGGGGGGCATGGCACAGGAGGAGCGATACGATTGGAGTGTGACACAATCTGATGCACTGCCTGCTGGCACCTCCACGCTACACTATGGTACTGGGTGTGGGTGGGTTCCATTCCCTATTACTGTACAGTATGTTCAAGAAAGCGCAGGCTGGACCTGCTAAAGTGACATTTACATGTATTCAGCTGAAGGTCTGCCTCTTGGAAGCATTGCAGAACAGCTTCCAGTGTCTCCCCAGATGATGACATCATCCAGATAGTTGGCAGAAAGTGAACAGTCCAATGTGAGTGAAAGCCATCAAATTGCCTGTGCTCATGAAGTGGTAACTGGAAGTAAGTGTTTTCCAGATCAATGGTGGAGAACACTGTGACTCCATGCAGTGGAGAGAGCATCTCGCCAATATGAAGAAGTGGAAATCTGTCCATAATTACATCCTTATTGGGCTCACGCAGGTCCAGCTGGATGAACAGTAGAGCCTTTAAAACAGGTTTAGCCCACTGATGAGATCCATCCCAAGCAGGGCGGCACCAGATTCAACAACAAGGAGCACAGTGGGGTATGTTGTGGCACTGTGACAGGTAAGCGGCCAAGCAGTTGGGATAGGAGCATGGGAGCACGCCACCAGTTTCACTATGGGAAGCTGTAGGTATTCTTTGAAGTGTCTGTCATAGACACATTTTTATAGAAGAGACACAGAGGAGTCAGAGATTACGGACAGCTCCACCGGCGCTGAGGCTGTCAAAGCCTTAATATTAACTGCGCATTTCAGGCAAGTCAATTTCATGCACAAAGCGTGTTGGCGGCAAATGTCTTGTCTTATTGCAGTGTTTACATTTAGCTGGAGCAGCAGGGCAGCATAGATCGTTGGCAAGGAGCCTGTCAGATCCACAGCTATAGCATGTTCATTTGGGTGCAGTGAGAGAAGAAGCAGCAGCAACTAGTTTGGTAGACGAGGGCTTAGGGGCTGGTTTGGTAGACGGGAGCTTAAGGGATGGCTCATGATGGTGGTGACTGGCAGCAGGTGCCACAGATACACCTTGCACAAGTTTTGGGCTCAGCAGCAATGAGCTGTGTTTGCTCACTGGCCGCTTTGAGTTACAATCATAATGGCTCTGTTCAATTAAATCAAAAGGCAGAGACTGGAGTTGCAGCAGTCATCATCCATAATTAGTGGGTAACGACCTCGTCGCCAATTTTGTTTTCAGGCAGAACACGAATAACTAGATGTGATAACAGCTAACAAGTGTTAACGAACATGGCACATAACAGCGACAGACCTCTGTCATGATCCCTTGTCCTCTATCCCATATCCCAGCAATGTCACATTCCAGAACCATTACTGCCACCTACTGGCATATGCATAGAATACAACACAACTTCATTACAGTTTTTTTCAATTGTTTACACACAATTTTGAAAGCTGGGTTTTTTTTTTTTAAATATAATCACAATTATCCAAACACAACACTCAATTTGCAGAATTCCTTGGTTGTTTGCAAAATGACACACTTCAGTCGAAACATACACACATATTTGTGAAAATGCTATTAGTCTTAATTTAACCAACACAGTTCTCAATGATCAGACACTATTGCAGACATTTTCCACACTGCTGTGATAAATAAAAAACACATTTGCAAAAAAAGTAATTTTATGCAATAGCATGTGCTAGATTTTTGGGCAGACATTGTTATGCAAGGGATCATTTTGATGACAAAACGAAATACTGTAACGATTCATCATCTTTCCGTTTGGCTGGATCAGGCCATAAGATTTCATCCACATCACAGGCGATGTCTTCATTGGCAAGGCAGCGTTGGAAGAATCGCCTTGAGTGACGAATCCACCCCTGCGCAGAAGCTGCTTTGATTTCATCACAGGCCTGCTCAATGGTCTGAATGAGGGGCAAACGGTCATAGGGCTGCAGGTCGTATACCTTCCACCGCCATGCTGAAAAAAACTCTTCGATTGGATCCAGGAAGGGGGGGTATGGGGGAAGGCACAAGACTTCAAATTCAGGGTGATCATGGAACCAATTCTGGACCAGAGCAGCCTGATGGAATGAGACATTGTCCCAAACGACAATGTACCACATCTGGTCTACTTGGTTTAATGCTGTGACAATCTCATGCAATCTGTCAAGAAATGCAAGTATTAGATTTGCATTATAGGCTCCCAGATCTGCATGGTGGTAGAGGACCCCATTTTGTGTGTTAGCAGCACAGAGGGTGATGTTTCCCCCTCGCTGCCTTGGCACATTGGTGATATTCCTGTGTCCAATTACATTTCTCCCTCGTCTTTGATTTTGCAAGGTTAAATCCAGCCTCATCCACATATATAAATTCATGCTGAATTTGTTCTGCATCCATTTGCAAGACTCTCTGAAACACAGTAAAAGACAATAGGATGCTATTCAATATCTATTGCACATTTTTTGTGACAGAACATTATGAGCAGTGCACAATACCACTCCATAGCAGTAAAATGACCAATACATACCTCCACATACTCAGTGCGCAGATGTTTCACTCTCTCTGAATTTCTGTCAAATGGTACCCGATACAGTTGCTTCACGTGTACTTGATTTTTCTTGAGGATTCAAGCTAATGTTGAGACTCCTTAGATGGTTTTGAAAATATGGTCATCATTGATAATATTGCCTTGGATGTTTCACAGCCTGATACAATTATTAGCCATAACCATGTTCACAATGGTGGCCTCTTGTGCACGGGTGAACATAGGGCCCCTTCCACCTTGGTGTCCTCGACCCTCAATCCTATGTGAAAAATATACTGTATATATAAAAAATACACATGCAGCCTACAGTCAAATGTCACAGTAAACAATATTGATGATAAGTACAGCAAGTATAAGTTTCAATGTACTGTGTGGTTAGCTTACCTGTTTTCTCGACAAAATGTCCGAATTACTGACGCAACAGTATTTTTGCTGAGATTTGGTTGGACTCTTTGTCCAGCTTCCATCATTGTCAGTCAATGGTTGATAACATGGTCAATAAGTGTTGCATGGATTTCTTGAGCCAAATTTAGTCCTCATCTTCTTTGTTCAGGTTCTATCAACTCTTCAAGTCCTTCTCTACCTCTTCCTCTACCTAGGCCTCTCCCTCTACCTCCTTCTTCTCCTCTTTGAGCTCCCCCTCTCATTCTCACTATTCTTCTAGCTTCTTCCATTTCTGATGAATACACGTGAACTCACCTGCTGCCTTTTATAGCGCACCTGAGTGCTGTGTTTTCAAATTAGCACATGTGTGCTTCCACACCTTGTGGATGTGATTATCCAATTTGTTCATTAGTGTGGTCATTGGCAATCTGGGGCTTTGTAATGACAAGGGAGTAACCTCACAATCTTTTTCTGTCTAAGGTGTGGAAATGTGTGTAGAGTTTTACAGATCACTATGTGTAATGTTTTGCAAAAAGAGTAAAGCAGACATTGTGTGTAATGTTGTGCAAATCAGTGGGGGTGTTTTGCTCCTAGGAGTAGAATTTAGCAAATTGTGTGGAAATTTTTATTTCAGAGTGTAAACAATCGTAGAAAACTGTAATCCCCATGGAGAAATCATCTTGCTCCCTCAACTTGCTCTTTGTAAGCAAGCTGTCTGTTAAGGGCAGGCACTCATAGAGGTGCCCAGGGATCTGTGGGGTTAAGGGCCTTGGTCATTCTGCAGGCACGTGTAATGCAAGCATGTCTTCAAGCACAATGTACAGCGTACAGTTTTTGCCCCTTGCTTGAACACATTTTGCAAAACTTCGCACATTGTGCCAAAACTCTAAACACAAGTAAACATGACACAACACTGGGAAATATACCATTCACATCTGTGCCAAATTGAAACTCTACTCTCAAAACCTAAACTCTGCTATCAAACATTCCTTTGTCAAAATGTAACTCTGTTGACAAAATGACACATACTTGCATCATATGCAAACACTTTCAGATCAGGGACAACACACTAGTCTACTTTATTTAGACCCCCGTCTGTTGGGGTCTGGCCACAGGACCTTATCAACATCGCAAGCAATGTCGTCTTCTGCTAGGCACCGGGGGAAAATATTCTCTTGCATGTTGAAACCATCCATGGATTGCCGTCATCCGAATGTCACCGCAGGCCTGCTCCATTGCCTGCAGAAGAGGCATGCAGGCATGTGGTTGGCGGACATACACACGCCATCTCCAAGCCGAAAAAAAATCCTCTATAGGGTTTAAAAATGGTGAGTAAGGGGGCAAGTATACCACTTCAAATTGATTGTGGTTGGTGAACCACGCCTGGACCAGAGCAGCCCGATGGAAACTGACATTATCCCATATTACCACAAACCTGGGCTGTACAACTATATTATGGAGAGCATCTAGAAATGTGAGTATATGTTGACTATTGCATGGACCTAGTTTTGCATGATGATGCAGAAGCCCTCGAAGGCTTATGGCGGCACACAATGTAATATTTCCCCCGCGCTGCCCTAGGATGTGCACAATTGCCCTTTGGCCAATTACATTATGACCCCGTAGTCTTGTTTTGCTCAGGTCGAATCCAGCTTCATCAATGAAAATGAATTCATGAGGCTGTGCAGCTCCATCCATGG
>JAABNY020000082.1:300529-311743 GCA_015164015.2 Brevimyrus niger
TTGGTGTCTCTTCACTCTTTGGAAGTGAAGTTATTGACATTATCCGTTTTCGTTTTGCACTTTGCAGACGGTCCCTATGCTCTCCTCTGACAGCGGACTGCTCATAGGTAGCAATGTCATCCGTATTTCTTTAAATGCATATTGTTTGGACGAAAATCCGGTTGTAGCTCATTTTCTACCTTACAGCTGTTAAATAGACCCGCATATTGTATTGTTAGAACGTTTTTTTAAGATTCATTGAATCACAAAGTTCGAATCTGCCAATCTCTTTCCAACTTTACCGAACTGATTTTATTTCTGTTTTCGCTTTTTAATTTTTCTGTTTGAAACAGCTGGCTGTTCATAAGTCAGGATATGATGACAGCTGAGTTCGGTCGTGGCCTCTGCTGTGCAATGTCTCCACCTACTGAGACACGTATAGGCATGTATATTTAAGTTTTGACCCTCGTTGCTCTAGCTTGTCAGTAGCTGATAGGAGAACAAGAGAACATCAGTTCATCACTTGCAATTTCTGCTGAGTGCATGACTGTAAGTATGACCACAGTGCATATGGTGCAACCGACAGTTTTGCTACTTCATATCATCTGATGTGGACCCAGGTCGCATGTCAAACGTCAAGTAAATTGGTGATGCTAATTTCTGTTAGCCTGTTAATGGCAATTCCCATTAAGTGTTAGCATAGTGCTAATTGTATAATGACGGTAATTGATCTAAAATCATTTTGTAGGCCAACTTGGTCCCATTGTTAAGCAAATGAATTCAGTTAACTAAACCTAAAACAGCACAAACATGATAACAGTCTTAAAAAGAATTAGACTAAGAGCTTCTGCTTTCATTTAAAACAAATGGGGCTTAGGCTACTTGAAGCCTACATCTAAATGCCTGTACTTGCGTGTTTGTGTAGGTTCCTGTGATATCCTTGCAGCTGAGCGATCACCACACAATAAATATTACTTGGCTTGTGCCGTTTATTTGCACAACTGAACATGCTGAACGGCTCCTGGCTCAAATTCTCATTCTATCTGTCTTCCATTATCTAATATAGATCTATTCCGTTACCTAGATAAAATCGAATGCCTATCGTAAAAGTGTTGCTGAAAAAAAGAAAGAGGTCATCAGTCTGGATGCAGTTTTATCAGATCTCAAGGAGTGTCTTCAGAGGTGTTGGTAGAGCAACACCAGTATTGTTGTCTAAACCTAAGCCTACACCAGATGCCTTTTTCATAGGTTACACTACTGTGACTTATAGATTGTTTGTTTGTTTTTCCCACTACACTGGAGTTCAGGTTGTTATCCTTTGTTCCTAGTATTCTTTAGTTTAACCAAGTTTTTAACTCAGGAATTGATGGCAAGGCTATCATGATTTAAAATGGATGTATTTAGCTTCGGTTCCCACAAAGATAAGTTCTTTATTATAATCTTTGTCATTGACTTATGCAAATTCTACAGCTGCTGTATTCCTAGTAAAGCTACCAGTCTGACTGTTTTTTGCGTGTGCCAATTGTTGCATATATTAGTGTTATAGATATCATACACATGATATAGGCAATAAATTGGCTTTATGCAGTTATGTTTAATACAAACATTGTACATAAATTTATTTGATGCAAACAATAACATAAAATGTAATATGCATTATGCAAGTAACTTTAACTGAAATTAGGTCACTATGGTAGCCTATTTCATGGTGTGATCAACAGCTCATACTGAACATTATGGAATTACTCAGTATATGCCAGTGTTTGGATAGTTTTGCACAATCCAAGAGGCGTTTATTTCTTTAAAAGAGTTTTGCAATTTAAAACAATGTGTAACAAAAATAGGTTAAACAACTCCATTATACATCAGTGCATTAACTGGTGTTGCCTTTATGTATCGGTGACACTAATTCCCTACATAATCAAAGACAAATTAAAATGGCGTTAAGCCTGCAACTAAAGTGTATGACTATATGATCAGATCCTGTCATGAATTATCAGGAAAAAGCTTCTGAAAATGTCCTGGAAAATGATTCCTGAAAAAGCAACCTTTCCTTCCTGTCCCTTGTAGGGCTGTTTCAGACCATTAGGGCTTGGCATTTGTGGTTTGAGATCAACGCGATTCCTTCTCAAAGATCCTCCATGCTCTGTCTGTATCTTGTAAAAGCATTGGTGGCACCTCTCTCTGCACTGAACCCCACATGTTCCATTTGCCAGTCACACGATCCTGGATTCTAACCTGCTCTCCTGCCTTTGCTCTTTTGTCATTTTGTTGTTTTTCTGCCTGTTTTTCATTTTCCTTGTCCAGTTTAATTCTGTGTGCTCCCTTGGGTGTCAACAGATCTTCATGTATTGGCAAGTTGGTGCATACGAGTCGACCCATCAGCACCTGAGCTGGAGACAACCCATCCTGCTGTGATGAACTCCTCTAGATCATCAGGCTCTGATGAAGGTCTTCTTTTCCATCTCATGGTTTTTTCATGAGACCTTTGACCACCTTTACTGAGCTCTCTGCAAGGCCATTTGATCTGGGATAATGTGGGCTAGATGTTATATGCTTGAACCCGGGTCGGTTCTAGGCAAGGGCATGGGGGATGGGGGGGTAAATGTCCCACCAAATGCTCCACTAACACCAAAGATTCTACATAGGCGGAGCTTTAGCTTTGCAATCACCAAATAGGACATTCTAAAATGCTTAACGTGAAAAAGCTCAATGTGGTTTAATGTACCAAAACAGCGACGAAAATCACCAAATTTCTCACGGACATATCTGGTCATAAAGACTTTAACGTTTTCCTCTCCTTTGATGCCCATTATATATATAAAAAAAGCATTAAGAAAGACAGTAATAAATAAATGCACATATTTAGTTTTTTTTATTATTATTTGCAGACACTCTTTGAATACAGGAACCTCTGTGTAGGAAAACCCCTGGACTTATGCCAAGCTCCAGTCAAATCGACATCCATCCAATCGGCATCCTCGTTTAATCATTGTTAGACTGCAGAGGTGGTGGCTAATGTAGCCGAACCCCCCAGGAAACTAACGTGTTGGATAAGCATTTTTTAATAGGCAGAAGGGGTGAATTTTATTGTACTATATAAGATTTAGGATTTAAGAAGATTGCACATTCATAGGTAGAAATGGTTGTATATTTATATTACTTTGAAATCAATTGGAATAGATTGTAATCAATTACTGCGTCAATCCGTGTCATTTCTTTTGAGTTTTTTTGTATCATCAGTGTAACACTTAGCAATGATAATAATAGTTTTATGTTCATCATTCTCCATTATAACTTGTCAGTATATTAAGTAATGGAGAACTAAATTCACCTCACAAATAATATTGATTTCTGGTTGGTATCAGTTTTTGAAGTAACAAATCATTGAATTCCATCGGTGCCATTGACTTTGGATGAGCTGAACTGTCAGTGCTATCACTCTAGTTTTACATTAGATTTTTTTGTCAGGTGAAAGTGTTTATGACCAGATATCTCTGTGAGAAATTTGGTGATTTTTGGTTGCTGTTTTGTTACATTAAGTCACGTTCCAAAATGCCAAACATGCATCCAAAAACATTCAAAATGAAGTAATTGACACTAGCCACTTTAGTATTAAAGGAGATGTACTAAAGGACAAATACAATAATGCAGATCATACAGGCTTTGGCATTAAAAGTGATTCAACTAGAGACCAATGCAATATGGAAACTTTTAACTTTAATTAAGTTTGTGAGTGATGGCATTCTTGAGGAACATCTGATTGGTCTTCTTGATCTGAGTCAGCTGGATGCAGAATTTATTACCTCCCAAATAATAAATCATCTTTCTGACTAAGGTTACAGTGCAGACTAAATTATTAGTCAGTGCTACGATGGGGCCTCAGTTATGAGTGGGATCAGGGCTGGGGTCCAGATAGGTAAATATATTCCATACCTTCTGGGTAGTACAGTGTACCAGGATATAACAACATATGAGAGACTATGGGGCAATACTAACGAATCTCAAAAAAAGTACAGGAAGTGCTTGTGCAAAAGGAAGAACCAGTAAAGCTTTTTTTTGCGGATTTAAAGATACACAGCCGTATCAGAATGTATTTCACCCTGTTACATTCTCACATAAACACAAGCATGATATAAGCAGCTGTAAAGTATTTCTTTGTCTCATTTTAAAAACTGCTTGAATACAATCATAAAGCAATATTAATGGTATTATTAATAATAACATGCAAACAAACTTACATTTGTGTAAGCCTGGTCTGGTCCTGCACTCTCCACTGTGATCCACACTATAAGAGAAGCAGAATGACATAGTACTGCTGTATCCAATTATTTATTAGTGCCTCTTTTTCACACACATGCATAAGTATCTGTAGTGTGTCAGACACACACTCTCTACTCACTTCAGCTTCTCCAGTTTACAACTGGGATCCTCTAGTACAGCAGAGAGCAGCTTCACTCCTGAGTCTCCTGGGTGATTGTAGCTCAGATCCAGCTCTCTGAGATGTGAGGGGTTTGACTTCAGAGCTGAAGCCAGGGAAGTACAGCCTCTCTCTGTGACTCTGCAGCCTGACAGCCTATTGAAAGGAAATCACAAAAAAATCTCAGACAAAATTCTGCTGGCAACGATTCTTCAGAATGCCAGTGCTGATGTGCCCAAAGCGACCAGTGACTGGCCTGGACCCACCAGACAAACAGCCCTTCAGCACCTCCCCCTTTTCCTCCATCCCTGTCCTTCCTGTTCCTGTTAAAAAGCTGTCATTCAGGGGTCATATTCTGTACCCAGTTTTGCCTGTGTGCCTCTGTTCCTGCGGCTGCTACACACAGTTCACTGAAGCTCATCTTTTAGCTGCACTGATTGTGTAGTAACAGACATAAATGATCAGCTCAGTTCAAAATTAAGCCATCTAGTGACAGCGATCAACTGTATAAAAATTGGAACAACTGGATTCCCTGGACTCCTGCCGCAAGATGAGCACTGATGTCAGAGAGGATGAGGCCCTGGGGTGACGCCAAGAGCAAATGGTATGACGCCAGAGGTACAATCAGGTACAATATGACGCCCAAAGGGTGACAATCAGCACCACAAAATTGGACAAAAACCACTAGATTCCCACAGTCACTCATGAGAAAGTGAGGAATGCCAAGCTCCCTGGCAACCTTTAGATTACAAACCCAAATAGGCTATTGAGCCACACACTGACTGGCCTTAAGTTATAACTTTTCAAGTGGAATGAATTGCAATGTACCTGATTATAATGCTCGTTAAGGTCAGCTCATTTACAGTTCCTACTTTCAGAAACCAGTTAATAAAACTATTTAATTTTTAAGTATTTCTCCTGTAATATATAATACATGTTTAAGCTAATTTCCAGGCAAAGCATTTCAGCCAAGGCAGAAATAAAAATGAAAATAAACTATTATTTAAGAAAAATTTCTTGTAACAACAAACTCTGGAAAACTATATACAATATTTTCTTTGAGATATGAAGGAAGAGTCCGTTAATGGAAAATGTGCTGGTAATTTTCTGCCAATACATTTTCTGTTTTTTTTTTGATGGATTTTTTTTTACAGTGTGGGAAACACCCCCCCAGGAGAGGGGTGTACAGAGGCTCCCATGTTCTGGCTGTGAAAACACTGGCAACAGGTGAATATGTGTACAGTGGATGTCAAAAGTTGACGCATCCCTATTGTATCTGTGCGCTGACTTAAAGTTTTTCAAGGGATTTTCTTGAAATAGTTCCCCTTCTTTTCTATGCAAATAGCTGCCATTGTTTATTTTAATTTCAGCCTTTACATAAACAGAAGGTGACATTCAAATAAGTGCAGATTTGTAATTTCAATAAGCAATGCAAGAATGATAAGTGACTCCTCCCATAACATATTCAGACTAATAAAATTACTTCCACTGCAGTCGTCAGCCGTCTTTCTGCCAGGTGGCCCTGACTAGTAACTCTGAAAGGAGGAGATGTGAACATCCCCAACAGCTAATGCAGGCCTGGCTGGCTGTGTTAGTTCTCGTTCCAGCCTAGCTGATGCATGGGTTGCTTTGGATTTAAGTTGTGAAATTGTAAATTTAAAAGTTAATTGAAAAATCAGAATGCAACAGTACTTTAGGGAATTCTGTTTGAGACTTTAGGACATGAAAATTTTAAACACTGTGGTCCATGCAGATCTGTACAGTACAGTGAGAGCTGATTACAGGAGTGATTCATCTCTCATAACTGACAGGCGGCTGGTGTGACAAAGGAAGGTACCCATGCAGTATACACCCAAAATTCATCCATCCATCCATTTTCCAAGCCGCTTATCCTATGGGGTTGGGGGGGGGGTCCGGAGCCTATCCCAGAAGCGATACCCAAAATAAAAGAGTATTTTATTTGGTGTAATTCCACCTGAGCAAATGTGATTTAGGTTCCTCTGCTATGAAACTGAAAAGTCCAGCCCATGTATTTACTCTAGTATAGATATTAAGTCAGTATTACAATATTAAAACAAGTCATGTGGACTATGTCCTCTTTTCTGAAAAATATAAAGAACAGAAAGGTGAAAATTGTAAATATATACCTGATTAGTGGGAATGAAATGGTGTGAGTGCAGTTGTTTGCTTTTCTGACTTGCCTTGCAGCCACAGAAAAACTTTTTAATATTGAAGTACCAGTCAAACTGCACTGACCTCAGTATTTCCAGTTCACAGTGTGAATCCCCCAGTCCAGCAGAGAGCAGCTTCACTCCTGAATCCTGCAGGTCATTATTACTCAGGTCCAGCTCTCTCAGGGGTGAGTAGTTTGATCTGAGAGTTAAAGCTAATGTGTCACAGCATGTCTCTGTGAGATTACAGCTGTTCAGCCTGGAAAAAGAAAATATGTTAAACACAGACACATTTATCACCTACACATTGTTAATAGAAATTAAATAATAAGATTAAAACAAGCGAGCAGCACAGACCATTGGTGGACTCAAAAGGGGAATGTGGCCCCCTAGTGCCCCCTTGGCTGAAACAATGTCACTACATTTCCCTATGGAATGGTGAAAATGCCACTATTAACTACCCATCACACGATTTAGCACCTTCTAGGGTGCCCCCTTCATTGGAGGTAGTACCTTATAAAGCAAGAAGATTCAACGAAGTGTATTAATGAGAGACCTTCTAGTGGAGAGGATATGATGCAGTGCCCTCTAAGGTGCCCTCTCATTGGTCTAAACTTGTGGTGGGCAGTCTTATATAGAAAGGGCTGTTGGGTATGTGGGTTTTTACTGAAACTTATCAGATTACTAATTAGAGCACTGATTGGCTGAAGAGTCCTCACACCTGGGTTTGAACAGCTGACCTAACAGACTTGATAGATTGTTGGTTTGAGATTTGGCAGAATAGTCACATGTCTGTGGGCCCATGAGCAAGGCCCTTAAAACTCCAGTTCCAGGGGTGCTGGACACCAGCCAATCCTGTCCTGTGTCCCCTAAGTTTGTACTACACTGTATGTAGATGGAGAGTGAGAAGACAAGCAAACCAATATACCCGTTCTTGTGGAAATAAAGGATCATTTCACTTATAAACTCTCCAAATAAAGAGCCCTCTTTGTTTCTATAGCAGGTTAGGATGCTGTCCCAGTTATCAGAGGGCATAGTGAATATTAGTGGACTTTTGTTTTTTTTCACTACATCACCACCTTCAGTCATTATTAAATCTTGGTTCAGAATATAAAAAAAAATCTAGCCAAGCCATTAATCCATGAAGAGGAATAAACTGTATCTTCGATATATTTCAAGCAATTTTAATGTTTAACTGCCAGAGAAGACATGTTTTTACATCCTCACATCACTTACAGAGCTGTCTTAGATGTCTTGACCACAGGCAGCAGCCTCCAGTGCTCATTATCTGATCTGGAGAATTTCTTCAGATCAAACACATCCAGCTCCTCATCTGACATCAGTAACACAAAGGCCAGAGCTGAATACTGTGCAGGTGAGAGATCTTCTGCTGAAAGACATCCTGAATTCAGGTATCTTTGTACCTCTTCTACTAGAGAATTGTCACCCAGTTCATTCAGACAGTGGAACAGGTTAATGGTCCTTTCTGGAGATAAATTCTCCCTTATTTTCCCTTTGATGTATTGGACTGTTTTCCCAATGTTATGTGAGCTGTATCTTGTCTTTCCCAGTAGCCTTTTTAACAGAGTCTTACTGGAGTCTGTTGAAAGACCCAGGAGGAAGCAGAGGTAGAGGTCCAAGTGTCCATTCTTGCTCTCTAATGCCAGATTCACTGCCGTCTTCAGTAAGTTAGCTGATGACTTTGATAGAAAGACGTACAAAGCAGCAAGATACTCTTGGATGCTCAGATGCATAAAGCAGTACACCTTTGTCTGATACAACCCATATTCCTCTTTAAAGACTTCTGTGCACACTTCTGAGTAAACTGAAGCTTCTCTGATGTCAAGGTCACTCTGGTTCAGATCTTTTTCATAAAATATGAGATTGCCTTTCTCAAGGTTATGAAAAGCCAGTTTGCCAAGTTCTAGAAGGAAGCATCTAGTATATTTTTTTTTCATCCATCCATCGATCAGTTTTCTGTACCAGCTTGTCCGATTCTGGGTCGCAGAGGTCTGGGGCCTATACCTGTCATTAATTAATCTTGTCTGAAAGATTAGGAAGTGTGTGTACATTTCAGTCAGGGTCCTTGGAATTTCTCTGCTGTCAGTCTCACTAAATAGACTCTCAAGGACATTGGCTGAAATCCAACAGAACACAGGTATGTGACACATGATGAAGAGGCTCCTTGATGATTTCACATGTCTGATAATCCTTTCAGACAAGCTCTCATCATTGAATCTCTTCCTGAAATACTCTTCCTTCTGGGCATCACTGAACCCTCGTATCTCTGTCACCTGATCGATGCACTCAGGAGGTATTTGATTGGTTGCCGCTGGCCGTGAGGTTATCCAGAGGAGAGCAGATGGAAGCAGATTCCCCTTAATGAGGTGAGTCAACAGCACATCCAGTGATGTTTTCTTTGTTATATCACAACAGCTCTCATTGTTCTGAAAATCTAGAGAAAGGTGACACTCATCTAGACCATCAAAGATGAATAAGATCTTGCACCTAAACAACTGATTGGATTGGAATAACTTTAGTTCTGGGTCAAAGTGGTGAAGCAGATCAATCAGACTGAATTCGCCCTCAAGCAAATTCAGGTTCCGGAAAGGAAGAGCAAATATTAAATGAATGTCCTGGTTTGCTTTTCCTTCAGCCCAGTCTAGAATAAATTTCTGCACAGAGACTGTTTTCCCGATACCTGCAACACCTTTAGTGAGTACAGTTCTGATAGGTGTCTCACGCCCACTTAATGGTTTAAATATATCATTACACTTGACTGAAGTATCTTCTGTTCGCCTATTCTTGGATGATGTTTCAATCTGTCTCATTTCATGTTCATTATGGACTCCTCCAGTTCCACCTTTAGTCATGTAGAGTTCTGTGTAAATCTCTTTGAGAAGTGTTGACTGTCCTTCCTTAGATTTCCCTTCAAATACACACTCAAATTTCTTCTTCAGGTTACATTTTATTCTGTCCAGCATGAGCTCCCCTGAAGAAATATGAGAGGAAAATGCACAATTTCTTAAGAGTCCTGACCAGTATGAGAAGAAGAATATAAACACAGAGGGACACACACAAACACACTAACGTTTGTAATTATATCTTTGTGGGGACTCTCCATTAATTTTTAGAAGTTAACCTCTCCCCAGCCCTAACCTTAACCATAAATAACCAAACAAAATATGAGACTTTTGGCATTTTTATTTTTTTGATTGTATTCACAGATATTTGTGGGTACCTGAAAATTCGTCCCCGCGTAAAAATAACATTTGGTCACAACAATGTAATTTAGAAATTAGTGCTGTCAAACGATTACAATTTTTAATCAGATTAATCACAGGGTTGCTGTGGATTAATTTCGATTAATCACAATTAAATATAATTCATTTTAATCTATATTAATCACATTTCATTTTGCATGAGCAAACAGACTCAAGAAAAAGGGGAATATATATACACTTAACATGTTTAGTGAACATCTTGAACATGAGTCAGATGCATTCCATCTGCCACAGAAGTGCAATACCATGGACCCATATCAAAAAGCAATTCTGATTAGCCGGACAACTTGTCGAATTTAAGGTACCTCAGTTTAAATGGTTTTTATCTTCGTTCACTTACAATTAACCCAAACTACCATAAATCCAACAAATTATCCTATTAATCACAAAATCCATTCTTAGCAATATCAGTTGATAACACATTACGCACGGTGCTTTACGTGTAAAACTCCGTAGCAGCACATCCACAAATAAATTGGACGGCATAGTGTGTACGACCGATTTTCTGAGCCACAAATGAGACATAGTGCTTAAACAGTATAGAACTACAACTTTCCCTTCTGTTGATAAAGGCCGCAGCCATCTTGGATTCTGAACTCAGGATCCTCTGTGCTGCTCTGAGATACAGTATTTCTTGGATCTCCGAGAAACAGGAGCACGCATGTTGTCACTTTGAGCTTCAAAACTTCGGAATACTACTGGGAATACGAATTCCAAGGGCAAATGAAACACCAAAACTACCCGAAATGGGTTGACAGAGAGATTTCAGGGATTTTGTGCTGCACATGCGTTAATTGCATAAAAATTTTTAACCAGACTACTCATGGTGATGTATTAATCCGCGTTAACCCATTAATTTTGACAGCCCTAATAGAAATATTACACACACACACGTTTGTCAGTATTGCACTGTGATAAATGTGACTAACTTTCACATCATACACATTTGCTCTGAAACACCACATTCATGTAAATAATAGCCTAGATCTCTTACTTTTCTCCGATATGTCATCCAGCTCACTTCCTGCTTGGTTACCTGAAATAAGAAAGTTTAATATTCCTTTTTATCTTCAATATCGTTATGTAACAAACTCTTCATCATTTCCCATGTAATGCTATATAATATATGCAATTTTAAGAGGTTAAAAAAAAACATATTTTACATGAAAAACAAGAAAGATTGAAAATATGATTACACTTCTCCATGTTCAGTCTCTCGGCAAGATCATTCAGGCTCATATTCTTCAGGATTTCAAGTGTGACTTCAAGAGCACCAACTTCCATGTAGGAACTTATCATCGTGTCGGCGAGGTCTGTTCTATCCAAGTCCTTCACCTGACCCCTGGGAAGGGGCTTTAAC
>JAABNY020000082.1:354922-365823 GCA_015164015.2 Brevimyrus niger
TATCAATAATTATCGATATCGACCGATATGAAACACTCATATCGTGATACAGTTTTCAGCCATATTGCCCAGCCCTAATCTTCATGCCCAAAATGAAAGAAAAAATATGTATCCTGCCTTAAAGACCACAACAGTAAACAGGTTAAGATGTAAATGGATGCTGAAGATTGTCATAAACATTAGAAACAAGGGTAGTCAAAGGGAAGCACGGGTAGTATTGTGCCAGCCCCCAGAGCAGAGGGTTCTGGGTAGAGACGTACACATTAGTGGTGAACACCGCGTAGAGGAGCTGCAGCTTGGGCAGGTAGAAGGTGCCCTGCAGCTCGTGGTAGTAGAAGGGGATGTCGCCCGGCCGGGAGCAGTTCAGGCGCGCCTTCATGAAGGTGGTCCACGTGTCCTCCAGCAGGAAACGTCCCCCGACGTCGTTCTTGCAGACACGGGCCGCGCGGGAGAACACCGTCCGGCCGCAGTCGTGCTCCACGGCGTTCTCCCGGAAGAAGAAGTAGGTGAAGTTGCCGATGTCGTACGACGACACGAAGTTGGGCTCTGCGTCGAGAACGAAACATCCCGGGAAAAGTGCGTTTATTCTCAGAGCCGGCGGAAGGGCCCGGATTTAATAAGGAGTTGGGTCACTCCTCGGAGTGCTGTCCCTGTTTATATTGGAGACCTGCACAGAAGTATTCAGCTGATCCAGAACCCAGGAGCGATAATAGTGTATTTACACAATATGGATGGAGGGATTTATTTATCAACCAAAACATCATAGAGGAAATAGATAAAAACCAGCCAGAATCCATGTCAACAACATGTAAAGATACAAACTCAGACCTGAAGGCCAAGCCAGTAACATGGGCAGTGACCCATCCTGATTTCTAAGAAAACAGCTCTTTTTGATGTTCCGGATTTCCTGTGTGCATGTAAAGCGTAAAAGGTAACAGTGAAATACAAGGGGAGAGCAACAGCATCATCGGCGTCTCGTAAAACTGATGACCGACGTATATTCTTAATAACAGCATATTAACACATCTTCAGCAGTACTGAACTGAGAAATGGAAGCCTGCTCTGCTGACAGTAATTCCATTTTATTTTACATCAAAGGGTTCTCATGCAATGCCCTTTGGACAACGTGAACAAAATTAATCATCTGCAATAATATCGTAATGTTGTCGACACGGAGCGTTTTGTGGATGTAATTTACTTTCCATTTTGAACGTCAATCAAACTGATAATCCTTGAAACAACGTAAGTGAAGCGGGTAACAGTGAATATTATACGTTTTATCTCCGTTTGAAGTTAAAGACGAATTTTCTTGGAAAATTCTGAATTTGATCACCCATACGACACTCGTGTTTGATTGTTCATGATCTTATTTTTACAACCAGGAAAAAAAAAATCACACAAAAAAAATATGCACAGTACTAACATCCGTAATTTTAAAAAGTCACGTTTATAACTGGCACCATAATTAAATTAGGATGGATGCCAATTTGCAGCATGTATCCTACTATACAGAAGGCCAGAGATTCATCACTTTGATGCAAGTTTTAAAAATAATATGAGGGAACTGAGACATTCAAAAGGAAGCCTAAGACTCAGAGCCAGAACTGCAGATGCATCAGGGCACAAAACCTGCTAAATAACTTAACATGTCAACAAGAAATGATCTTAGAAATGATGACAGAAAATACTAAGAAGGGGCTGATTTGGCATCAAAGGTCAGGAATCTGAAGTAACCGGCAGATAGTAAGTCGTCAAAAATCATTACAGGGTTGAATCGGCTCTCTGATTCACCCGCCACGCAAACTGTACAGTGTGAGCGTCACCAAGCCAGAGCTGATGGCCGGACCGCCGTTGACAGACTGCGGGAACCCAAGGCCAAAGCACAAAGACGCACAACCTTGTATAACGAGCATAACATCAGCCCCTGATCAATGGAAAAAAGTTACATGGCCTGATGAATCATCTACCTCTTTATCTCCCACGAGAGTTCATAAGTGGAGAAAGTTTAAGAATTCCTTTAGTACACTTCAATATCTCCTGTCAAAAGTTAACCCTGTCTGGAGACACATAAAAGGTTTGGCAGCGATCTCCTGGGAGGAGTTCTCTCTGATGATTGCTCTGCGCGGCTGTTTAAGGCCCAAGCAAGACGAGGCTGTTTGGCTGCAGCAGCTTCTATACATTCCGAGATGACAGTGCGTCGGTACAGAGTGCTAAACGAATCCAGAAACCGTGCCCTGAACAGGAACCGTGCCTTGAACAGGAACCGTGCCCTGAACAGGAACCCACACATCACAGAACATTCGCCTGCAGTTCTGCAGCGCAGAACACGGAGGTCATTCCAGCTTCTGTCATCCCTGAAAAACCTGGAGGCTACTTTTATAATTTGAAGAAAATCTCACCTCCCATTACATACGATTTAGGACCAGGCCAGTGCTCCCCAGTCCGGTCCTCGGGACCCACGGTCGGTCCATGTTTTTGCTCCCTTCAAGTTCCCTGCCAGACAGTGAACATTTTTGCTCCCTATTGGAAGCTGGGAGGGAACGAAAGTATGGACTGTCTATGCCCCCTCCCTCCCCCCAGAAACCGGATTGGGAATCACTGGACTAGGCTGAGAGCAAGAAGTGAAGCTGTCATATTACTACACTCTCATGCATTTCAGAATTTCAGCTCCACTCTCCATGTAACTGCCTGGAAATACACACAGTGCTCACAGAGCGTCAAGGGATGCTTGTAAAGTCATTGCAAATTTATTGGTTTCATAACAAAAATTACTATATTATTATTATTTTTTTTTTTTTTTACAAAAAAATATATACTACATTGGAAACAACCAGTAGTTAAGAAAAACATTACTTTCAAGTACGGTAGTAATAATCTGAAACCTAAATTATAGTTTTAAAAGAGCTGTTGAAAAGTTTGTTGACAAGTCTCACTGGGTGCTTTTTAATTAGTAACACCTTTGCAATAACATAAAACACCAAATATTTGTGTTTAGTGTCCCTTTGGGAGCCAGTGACTGCAACTGCAATTTACCAGCAGGATGGGAAGGACTTGAGTATCTGCACAATCAAAACACGATGACACTCAAATAGAAAATGTCTGTGGGGCAAAAAATGTTTGGGGATGTTAAACACCGCTTGTCAATAGACTTTTGTTATGAAACTAATAAATCTGCAGCAACCATCCATCCATCCATCCATCTTCTGTACCCCATCTTGGGTGCTATGGGTGCAAAGCAGGGAACAACCCAGGATGAAATCATCACAGGGAACAATCACACACACCTACGGGCAATTTGGCAAGTCCAACTCACCGAAGCATGTCTGTGGGGGGGGGGGAAACTGGAGTACCCAGGAGGAAACCCCACGACGCCTCGGGGGAGAACACGCAAACTCCACACACGTGTGGAACCAGGGAGGAGACTCGAACCCAGGTCCCACTGCATCACTGCACCGCCCATAAATTTTGACAGAATTACGCAAGCGTCTCGAGACGTTCTGCGAGCGTCGTGTATCAAACAAAATGAAAAGAGCCAAGAATGTGTGTTCAAATACATAGGATGAGGTAACTAATGGAAGGACATCTGAATGTATGTTTATGTCTCATAGCTGGACCCTCGTCGCATTAACAATCCCTGTTCAAAGTCCCTTTCACGACAACAGATGTATTGAAATACTGTTATCCTCAGCAGTGAGTGGAATGAGATCATTTGCATAATGGTACTTAATAACTTCCTTCCTTTTTCAAGTTCATTTCTTTTCACGTCTCCGAATTACTTGTAACGTTGCAGTATTCTAATAACCGGTGATATTAGACATGTACAGGGGCAAACCACGCAGAGCTGGCTTTCTGATATGCGGCGACTAACGCCTTGAGCGCCGTGCGAAGTCATTAGCGAAATATCGCTTTCGGATGAATCGCTGCAGATTCTAGCAGCCGGCACACTGGAGTCTGGGCTGGTCGTCTTACCATCAGCATTAATATGAATGCTGAGCGCCGTGCAGAAGTGTGAGGCCATCAAAGGAAATGTCCCAGACTATTCATCTGGGGAATAAGTGCATATTTGCGCAGAAAAAAAAGGTACAATTTAAAACCATAAAATATCCTTATATCAGAAAATATCCCTATATCTATTTATTACTGTCTGTGGGAATTTTTGCCCATTCACTCAGAAGAGCCTCTGTGAGGTCAGGCTCTGATGTTGGATGTGAAGGTCTGGCTCACAATCTCTGTTCATCCCAAAAGGTGTTCAGTGGGGTTGAGGTCAGGGCTCTGTGTGGCTCAGTCAAGATCTCCCACCCCAAACTCACACAACCATGTCTTTATGGACCTTTCTTTGTGCGCTGGGGCACAGTCATGCTGGAACAGAACAGGTCCTTCCCCAAACTGTTCCCAAAAAGACTGAAGCATATAATTGTCCAAAATGTCTTGGTAATCTAAAGCATTAAGAGTTCCCTTCACTGCAACTAAGGGATCTAGCCCAACCCCTGGAGAACACCCCCATACCATTATCCCTCCTCCAACGAACCTTACAGCTGGCACAATGCAGTGAGGTAGGTGACGTCCTCCTGGCGTCCACCAAACCCAGACTCCATCAGACTCCCAAACAGAAGTGTGACTTGTCACTCCACAGAGCATATTTCCACTGCTCCATACTCCAGTGGCAGCCTGCTTTTACAGCCCTCCAGTCCGACACTCGGCGACGTGAAGCTTGAAGCTAACGCCAGATGAGCTCAGTTTGGAACTTCTGCACTGTGTCCCGTCCCTCAAGCCCTAAGCGACTCTATGAGGTGGTGAGCTTCTGTGGCTCCTAAACGCTTCCACTTTGCGCTGATACCACCTACCGTTGACCGTGGCGTATCTAGCAGGGAAGAAACGTCGCTAATTTATTCATTGCAAAGGTGGCACCCTACGACAGCAGCATGCTGAATACACCGAGCCGAGCTCTTCAGAAGGACCCATTCTTTCACACTCTTCTGTGAACCTGGCTGCATGGCAAAGTGCTTGACTCCATATACCTATGAAAATGGGTCTGAATGAAACACCTGAATTCAATGATTAATAGGTGTGTCCCAGTGCTTTTGTATATATAGTATATACATACACACAATATATATATGAGAACAGTGGCGCAATAAAAAGTAGTAAGGGTTTCTTCTACTTACCTAAAACTTACTAACACCCAGTTGGGCGGCTAGATTGACCCCACTTTCATTCCCAAACCTCTCCTCAGGGGCACCTCAGTCATCCCATTCGACAACCACATGATTGTCGACAAACACATGACTGTACTGGGTGGTTGCCGTAGATACCGGGGTGACTTTCAGGGCGGTTTTGGAGTGGCGAGACTGACACGAAATGAGAATTTTACGCCAACATGGAGAAGACTTTTGCACGGCACTGCAGCTATACGTGGCAAGGCCAGACACAGCCTGTAGCTTAAGAAGTAGAGGACACGAAGGTTGTGGGTTCGACTCCCAAGGAGCACAGTGTGTAACCCTTCCCTTTATTGTACGTCGCTTTGGGTTAGAGTGGTAGCTAACTTTGTTGAACGTTATTTTACGTTCAGCAGTACAACCTAGCGCTTTATTTATTGATTCCTTCATCAGTTCGCCATGGCGATGTTCTTACCGTTGAGCCACTTTGAGTTGTACTGCGCGGTGCGGAGCGGAGGCAGAGCCCCCAGGCTGCGGTAGATGGCGGGATCGCGACCCGAGAAGTCCATGGCCGTGGCGGCGTAGAGCTCGCCGGAGGCGGTGAGCAGTGCGGTGGAGTTGTGTAGAGGGCTGTAGGGGCAGCGCGCCATACCGCTGATCTGATCGTGGACCAGCGTCAGGTTGCTAAGCTGGAAGCGTGAGGGAGATGGGAAACGTCAGGAGCAACCGGCAGGTCATCTGGGAGGGCAGGCCTGCGGGCCTGCGGGCCGACATCAACACGGAGGACGTAGCTAAGGGGGGAACAAGCGGCCAAGCCTTCAGAAGAGCTCGCCATGCTTATCTGAAAATATAACCACGTACCAACGCGCTGTCAAAATAATAAGAAAGCGCATTATTCTGAACGGCCGAGATATCATCTCTCAAAAGATATTGAAAAATTCATGAAGTTGACCTTTTCTGCACTCTCTATGAGCTACAATGCTGTGTCCCTACCACTAGAACACATTTCACAAACAACATCATCCTCAAAATAGCACCATAAGCATGAAATTTTCATATTTCCGCCTTTAGTGGAGTGGAAGGTCAGCGGGGAGATAATTGATTTTGCAGTACCGTGCGATTGGTGCAAATAGGAGTAAATGCGTTCGTTCCGCAGGTAAAGAGCCGGTCCCCGTTAACGAGGAGAACACGGACGTAATTCTGACACTCCTCCTGTAGGGAGAGAGAAGAAAACGCAGATTTTAAGCTCAGGAACGGGTACAGGGTACTTTGCAGACCTGCTGGAGTTGTCACAAACTTCATAATGCAGACAACGATAAAAGGCCAACAAACAAAAAGGACAACAAACAAACAACCAAATGAACAAGATGCCATGAGCTGAACACAACATTAGAACTGAACTGATGTTTTCATTGTTCTATAAACCGTCACTCTTCCACGGCTAGATGGGTAGCGCATTTAGTCTGATTTCACCACAGGAATATTATGCTCCCTATGACCTCCCTGCACAATGTGTTCATAAACAAATGATGGATGACTGCGGCTTTGAAAGCCACTACTTAAAACCAGATGAAAGGCAGCAAAATAATAATAATAAAAACAGATTCGGTGCACCTGAAGTGCAACACACGCCAAGGCCGACCTCAGCCCAAGTCTGAAGTGATGCTCAATCTGATAAACGCATGCCACAGATTCCGCGGCACAAAGGCTTATAAAACGCAAAGCTGTGTAAAAATTTATGCCCTGGTTTGTCTAAACTTCATGGACAAGAACAAGTAAAAACAAGGCTACCCCTAAATCCTAAGATACTGGCAAAAGAAGAAAATAATTTCCTTTACGCTGTTCTCTGAACGGTTATAACGGGCAGATTGAATCTTGTCATGCCTCTTGTTAATGTACTCCCCTTTAAGATAAACTCCCTGCAAATATTTCACATGGTCAGTGCTCACTCCCCTTTAAGATGCTCTAAAAAGGCCCCTCGTCTTTGGCTGTTTTGCATGATTAATGGCCACTCTGGCTTCTTTTTTCAAATCCATTTGATGTTAATGACAACTGATTTCATTGCAAATTGTCCAATCGGTAATGAATAATCGTGCCGGATAATTAACTGCGCCTTGTTACAGGTGGAACTGAAATATGTTTATTGACTAACCAGGCAGTTTCCTGGCTG
This sequence comes from Brevimyrus niger, assembly GCA_015164015.2. Lineage (NCBI taxonomy): Eukaryota > Metazoa > Chordata > Actinopteri > Osteoglossiformes > Mormyridae > Brevimyrus > Brevimyrus niger. Next base: position 362,249 of record JAABNY020000082.1, read on the forward strand.
CCAGTGCTCCTTCGTGTTCCGGTGCCCTTGAGCTACAAATCACTGGCCCCGTCTGCTACCCGCCAGGCTCTGCGCCGTCCATTCGAATGAAGGCGAGCGGGACGGCGGGAGCCCAGCCTGCATCGCTGGGGGGGCCGCGGCGGCGGCGTGTCCGCGCTGACTGTGGATCTCGCACGCCTCCGTCATACACGGCCCCGGGGCCGGGGGGGCGTGCCCTGCCGGGACCCGATTACGACACTCCAGTGCACACAAACAGTGGGGCGACGGGCAGGGGTGACGGCAGACCGCAGCGCAGCAGGTCCCCGTTGTTCTCGGCCCCTGAACCGTGACTAAACTTGGACTGCAGGAGTGCATAGAGGGACGAGCTCGGCCCAGACGCCAAGGTCCCCTCCGTCGACACACCATCACGTTTCTTGCCAACACGCCCTCCGGGGCCGTCGCCTCGATCTGAATCCGCTCATCCATTTGCATGACGCTCTCAGTTCCTATACGGGCCTTTCATGTGTTTTCTGTACCCATGACAACCACCGCTGTCAGCTTCGCCGCATGCCCGCCAGTCCCCCGTGTCCCCCCCCCGCCGCCCCCTCCATAATCGATGAGTGGGTACCTTGAGGTCGCCCCATGATGAGGTATAAACCCCCAAGCTGCGGGAATCCAGGGAAGCGGCTGGTTTTTAGCAAGCTCACCTCAGATTTACCGCGACTGAAGCAGGCGGCCTTGGTGAAGTCATCGCAATGCCAGTCGACGGCCTGCAGGGGGGGGGACGATAAAACAGAGTGAGAGAGCGGCGACAGGAGGGGGGAGAGCAGGTGGGGGGCTGAGGGCGTGTCCAGCTCGAAATAAAGAATGGAAACAGAATCACACACACGTTATATTTCTTGCGTGAGCATTAAAAGCAGCTTTTAGCTGAGAATCTGTTCATTGATGGAAATTAACATGGATCATTTAAATGGATTTTAAATGATTTATTTTTATTACTCATTTGTAAATCTCTGCTTCTGCTTGAAATCTGCTTAATTTTCTTAGTAAAACGATGTGTGCCTTTCAAGCAGAATTTTAGAAGCCTGGATTTAAAGTTCAGATCATCAAGGAGGAAAATGCCCCCTATAAAATTTTTGCAGAATTTCCCCCTGGGATCAATAAAGTTAATCGTAATCTTAAAATTTAGATTTTTCTGCTGTCACACAGACTCAAGGGATGTACTCCTCCAGCCTTTGGGAGTTACAATGCCATTAACGATGAAACGCACGTTCTTTCAGAATCACAGCCTCAAGAAATGAAATTAAATCATTCTATCGAAATCCACTTTCATCTGAAAATAAATTCCACCCAAACTGGGATTTGATTCAAATATCTAATTGAAGGTGATGCTAAATGTTTATATATATATATATATTTATGGCAAAGTAAGCATAGAGAAGATCATTTTTTATTGATGATTTTCTTGGGTGAAAACGCATTCGACAACAAAAAGCAAATGAATTCCAACCAGATGAGGCGCAGCGTGATGAGTAAACAAGACCATCGCGGTTATTCAGGCCGCGTTTCAGGCTAGCTACTCTGTCACTGGTTTATGTTACAATTCAATTTTGAAAATAGAAGCAGGGTTAAAAACAACCGTCAACATGAAGTAAACAGAAATTCTTTATGTAAATACCACCTTGAATCTTCGATTTAAAAAAATGCCAGCCTTGTGAACCTTTCGTCAGCCGTCGGGACCTGCCTCGGGACCGCGCGCGGTCAGTCCTCTCGCGCAACCTCAAGGGAGCACGGCACGAGGGTAAACATGCCGCTAGCACGAGAGCGGATGGTGGCGCGCGTGCCGTACGTTGGCGTTCACGCGGGAGGCTCGCGATCCCGTGACGGGGGCACGGTGGAGGTGGCTCTCACCAGAAACTCCGGGAGAGCAAAACCAAGCAGGGATCCAGCTTTTGAGCGCTTGCCAACTGAAATTCCAGGCGACATTCAGCTATTTTAAGGGCACCAATGCTCGAAAAAACAAAACATTTAGCCGCGCGCGGACGGTCTCCGCGCGAGACCGTGAATGTATCTTTTGTTACACATTTCGCACAAATCCCATTGTTGGAAACGCATGAATGTCCAGAGCAGGCATTTGAAACTTATGGGTCCTGTTTTCTATGAATCATTCTGTTTTTGCCAAATTCTCAACATTGCCCCTTAAAGGGGCGTATTATTTCCGCACAGTAAACTTTTACTGCGACCACAATAAAAGCAGTCGCACTGTAATAGAATTCATTCCCAAGACAACTTCTCCCTTCTTTTCCTCAACAGCAAAGATTAAATGTGTTGTAAAGCGCTGCCTGCATTCACTTGTGGCTGGGTGTGAATCACAGTTATCAGCTGACCACACGTCAATGGGGGTCTTATCTAATGGATTTTTTCCCTTGCATGGTTAAAAGAAAATCAACAATCAAGTTATAGTAAAACAAAAAAAAACACTGATTCTTATTTTAAAAATAAATTTGAACTGTATAATATGCAGGCTGCCAGGCATTCTGCAATTGCACAGCCTCCTGAAGGGCAGATCGCAGTAGATGGATCTTGTCATCAGAAAAGCATTCTTGGGAATAGACAGACATGACATCAGGTATGCGATATGGACCAACATGCGCACTCTTACACGACTCATGAGCAAAACCCAGAAGGAATGGATCGGGGAGGTCAGGGCTCTTCAAATGTGGCCCTCTTTTCCAAATCCAGGCTATATTTTCAGTCCTCCCAGATAGTTATTAAAGTGACTACTGCTTCTGATTGGCCAGAGGCTTCACACTTGGCTCTCAGGCGAAGGAAGGCTGGAAAATCAGCATTGAACAGCAGTCTGTAACCTGCACTTAATTGGCAGCCCACGTTAAGGACCAAAGCTGGAAGGCGAACTGGGTCACGCCCCCGTATGCCGCAAGCTTCGAGACAACACCGTTGACAGCCTGGTTACTGTCAAACAGGCAACAGATGGTCTTGTGCGCCCTGTGAGCCGGGTTGTCCGCGTGCGGCCCACAAGCATCAGGAAAGGCAGTGCTGACCACAGAGAGACCGCTGCAGCACAGTCTGCAGGAACGCCAGTGCTGACCACAGACAGACCGCTGCAGCACAGTCTGCAGGAACGCCAGTGCTGACCACAGAGAGCCCGCTGCAGCACAGTCTGCAGGAACGCCAGTGCTGACCACAGACCGACCGCTGCAGCACAGTCTAGGACACAGCAGGGGCCACTTTCTCTCTGAACAAAGGGGTCTGTTTGAAGGGTTTTACCAAACATCAGTCTGCAAAACATCATTAACAATACCACCAAGACCCTTTCATGCTGTCAATGGTACCACAATAATAGCAGTAATGCTATTCATAATAATAATATTAACAGAACATTTGAAACAGCAGCATGGTAGAAGAGCAGTAGTATAAGGGAATAAAAATGTTAATTCATTTGGTTCTAGTCAATATAAAGTGGTGTTAGGTAATGGGAATGTGATTTAACTGCAAATTAATGAGCCTATAATTGCATATTCCTCAGCATGTGAGGCACGGGGGGAGGGGGGCAGCATCACAAGACCGTGCATAAG
>JAABNY020000082.1:399266-439765 GCA_015164015.2 Brevimyrus niger
CTCAGTAAACACAAGCACCCGGGGGTGAGGGTTTTTGCTATCGAGTATCATCCGTGTTGGGGGGTGGGGGGTTCGGGGCTGATCTGATCACTATCAATGTTCAAACCTGAAAAGGGCATGAAGAGGAAAAAGGTATGATTTCCTCCAGTTAAACTGTGCCTATGCCTCCGTCTATATATAAAAGCAAACTGCTATATGCATCATGTTTTTCTTCAAGCTATACATCTGAGTATGGAAATTTTATATATACTTGATAGAAAGTACTACATTTCTTTATTAATTGGGGGGGGGCGTAAGCCCCAGATTTTGCCCTGAAATGCATTCGTACCTAATTAAAATTTGCCATTTATAATGTTTGAAACATATATAAGCACCCCCCCCCCGAATAAATCTCACTCAGGCTCAGAGTTATGAATCCATTTATTGGCTGTGTGTCTCATAAGCAAAAGCCACAATCCGAATGCTTGCTGGGTCACCCAATTAATCAAAACCTTTGCAAACATGTCTTTTATTCTCTCCTCTCCTGAGTATTTATTTTTCTGTATTGCTCTATGGTCGGACCGGCGGACAAGGAGCACATCTAGCTTGTTTATGCTGCCTTGTTAACTAAGACTCCTGGGAGAGGCTGAGTCTGACATAGTTACAGTTCCTCATGCAGGGAAGTCTAGTTTTTTATTAATAATCTGTCATGGGAGCTAATTGCTATATATGTCAGTGATTCTGACTGTAGTCTGGCCATTTCTCAGTCTAATGGGAGAGATGGGGTCTGGGACCCAGTAATTCGCTCATATCGATTGTGGCTTTTCTTTTACTGACCATTTCTTGCCCATTCATTAAGCATGACGCCAAAGGGATGGAATCGTACAGAAAAACGTAAAATCAAGGCAGACTCATTGCACATAAAGACATGCTCCATCAAAACTGGCCTTATGCAACCGGATGCAACATCTGAAGTCATTTGTAAGCATGTTTACATAGAGGAAATTGCACACGATGTTCACATATACCTTCTGGTTTGTAAGTGTAGGTGTCACGCAGGTATATTGCACACGATGCTCACATATACCTTCTGGATCTTAGATGTCATTTCCAAAGAGAATGCGAGAACAGAATGAGAAATATGGGCTACTGTCACAATTATTACTCATGCAGTAAAATAACATGTCAATCAATACAGCGCGACACCTACACTTACAAACCAAAGGGCGCCACCGTGTGGTAGTATACAAACATTACAGCGGTTACTATTTACTACGATGTGCGACCTCTACAGCCTGATTTCTGTGCTTCACTGATTTATCCCCATTTAATTCACCATAATGATGAGAGTATCTGACGAATAGTGCCCCCTGCTGGGTGGTGAACCTGCAGCCCTTGGGTAACAATTCCAAAGCCAGTAACCCCACAAATGCAAGTTGAATCATAATATAATCTGTAAATTGAATTTTAGTCATAAACCTCTACTCTCCGTTGTAACCGTCAAATAATAATGCACATGCAGCTGTTTTTACGAAATCACTCATTGTACTGAGATGATTCTAGACAGTGATACGTACAATAATACTTGTATACTCTACACAGTACACATACTTAATTTTCTTGTCTGTTAATGACTGACTGGGAGACGCATTACTTTGAAGCATATAACTCTATGTGACATATGAATTATGTTCTGCCTTCCGCACGGCCTCAGAAAAGCTATAGTTTACAGCCTTTCGATGCTGAAACATTGCGTTTTATCGACGTCCTGATCGTCGAGTTCCAGGAGGTCTCACAGGCAGCAGGTCGTACTTTCAGAAGCTTCACGGCGCCATGTGTAAGTCCATGAACGCTGGGCCCGTGAGCGAAGTGATGCGACATGCCTTCAATCAAGGGGGAGGGCTCATAGGGACACTGGCCTTGAAAGCTGATTGGCCCTCGGAGTGCCCCCTGACCCGTCACTCACCCATTCAAAAAACATCATTGGCCACTTTTAAGGTTGACCCCCCTTATCCTCACCCCCCCCCTTTAAAAACCCTTAGATTCGGCCCAGATGTGCCCCATATCTTCACCCGCTAACAAGCGACTTACGCTGAGTTAATGAAGCCGTGACCGATACGCGGCGCACATCTGCAGGCCCGAGTCGGCGGCGGACGCGCGAGCGGGAATCTGCCGCGGTCTCTCCTCGGGTCGCTCCTGGGCGTCGTGCCACGCGGCACTCCATCATTCACACGGCGAAGCCAGCCAGGCACAAGCAGACGACACAAGCAGCACCGTGAAAACAGGGCTTTGCCCGTCGTAGGGAACAGCTGTCAGCTTCTCTCACCCCCCTTTTCAGGTCAAAGATGGGGGGGGGGGGGTCAGCATGTACATTACTGCCCCCCACTGAGCATCTACCATGACCAGGTTCCTCGTGAAATGGAGCTTGATTTGTCACTGGTACAAGTACATCTCATACTCCTGTTTTTTTTCGTAGGCCAAACTCACTCAGTGCTGCCCACAGTGTCTGTGCTGCCCGCAGTGTCTGTGCTGCGTGCAGTGTCTGCCCTGACCACAGTGTCTGTCCTGCCCACAGTGTCTATCCATCCATCCATCCATCCATTATCGTAACCGCTTATTCCTCACTGGGGTCATGGGGGGGCCTGGAGTCAATCCCAGGAGCATCGGGTGCAGGTAGGAACCAACCCTGGGCGGGCAACAACACACCGCAGTGCCCATACATTTACATCCATTTGTCCATTCCTCTTAGCAGCTTAATGGATCACATGGGGCCTGGATTCCCAGGAAGTACAGAGAACTTGGCAGAGCGCCCCCTGCTGGGGACACATGTTCATGTCAGGACATAGCTTCACACGCAGAAAGCACGCAGCTCAGGAAACCGAGAGACACTGAATGCTTCATGTTATGCTTTATTACACTGTGGTAAGGTAGAGACAAACGTGACAGGAATAGTAATTTGGCGCGTGATTGGAGGGCGGCGGCGGGGGGCCTTGCAGTGGATGAAAGGTCAGGATGAAATTAATAGCTGAACATTTACCCGTAATCCCAGAGGTCCAGCTGAGAACAGTGGTGGCTAATGTGAATTACCCACAATCCCCCCGGATCGGGCATCGAGTGTGAGAGTAAACACAGCCCACCGCGGGCGCAGCAGCTTTGGCAGCCGGTGCTTATGAAATATGAATCAGCTCGAGCAGAAGGACAGGGTGTTAATGAGGGTGCGACTGTCACACAGCAGATATTTACCACATCAAAAAAAAATAAAATCATATAAACAGGTACATAAATAGACAAAGGTAAACAGTAAGAGCTGAAAAAAATAGATGTTATATTTTATGTGAAACATTTCTAGAATCCATGTTAAGTATCGCTCGTTTCTAATACACCTAAGTCTTATTAAAACGCCAGAAGAGGCTTTTCGCAAACTGTAAGCAACGATCTTTTTTTCACAGGATACGCGTGTGGTTTGTACCTTCGCAAGTCAATGCTGACTTTAAAAAGCATCAACTGTGACGATTAAAATGTTTTTCCTTGGATAATTGATCTGTTTAAGTGAAAATACCCATTTTATATATAATATCCAGTTGCAGCTGCCAGCTTTACGATACAATACGATAAATCTTTAGAAAATTGAGAAACTTGAGAAAGGTCCCTTTGCTCCCGTCACCCTACAGAATACCCATGGTGTGTAAATATATGCATTTAAAAGCTGCCTCTGCAATAATAATCAAAATTTTTAAGAGACCCTGTGGTGTTTATCGGCCTGTTATTCTATAAACCATCAGTCTATTTTTCTAAAGACCATTAATGCGCTTCCTTGAGAGATGGATTTGCAGCGAATGACCATTAGTATTTGCTTCTGAAGGATACTTGTTGAGAACCACCATCTGCTCCCTATCAGGCTCTTCGTTCACAGAATCTGTGACAAATTCCGTACTTGGTGGCATTTCCATCTCTGCTTGTCTCTCCGGTGTCTCTCCCCGTAACGAGCTCTCTCCGGGTCTCTCGGCGCCTGCCCTTTAAATCTGTCCGCCTCTGCGTTCCTCTCCCAACTCTTCTCTATCGATTACCTGGTACCTCCAAAATGAACCTTCAGCCAGAATAAAATGACCACTTACTTGCTAATTATGCAGACAAATAGGCTTGTATTAGCATAGTTTCTAACTGCTGACAAGTATATTAGGTACATTTAAGCAGAAAAAAAACCTTATATAACATTTACACTAGGAAACAACAGACTTTGCTACATCTGTCTATTTTTTTATTGATTTCTAATTTCATCGTGTACCTAATACAAAGTTAGCATTTGAGCTATTTCTGTGTTCTATCTTGTTCCTTGTAATAAATAGTTGTCAGCTTTTTCCTTTTTCTCAAGCTTCTGACTCTGATTGGTCTGTGGTAACACTGCCATTCTGCTCTCCCTGCCCTGATTGGTCCTGGTTTTCTGGAGTCCCGCCTACAACAAATTTTGGCCCAACACCCCCTTTCCCATTGGCTGAGCCGCTGTCAGCCTGCTTCTCCACAGGGTCAAGGAGATTGGGACCCTCCCACCTCTCCTCGTCTAGGCGGCTAGAGATCGACCAGTAAAGATGGGCGTCCAGGCGGGCAGCGGCCAATGACAGCTCTCTGGCCGAGCAGGAAGGCGTGTCCACCTGGGAGTAAGAGGCGAAAACACCCAGAAAATCAGCGGCTGAAACAGATGCAGCACAATTCCTGAAGAAATCAGATGAGGCAGATAGAAGCATAAAAATAAACTTTTTTTTATAAACATGAGGTTTTGAAATTTAAGGTACTTTTATGCACATATTTTTGCCTAAATATTATTCAGCTAATTCCCATTCAACAAGTGTAAACGTGTAAAAACACAGTTGAAGGTTTAAACATGGAGGCCGGATCAACTCCCGCCCACTAGCTGATATTCACACAGGAAATGTCTGCAGGACGGCGACGGCCGGCGCACCTCAAAGGTGTGATGGAAGGCCCCATAGTCGACGTCAAAGAAGCCCTCGGCTAGTGACATCATCGGGCTGAACCGGTGACCCCAGAGGACCTCTTCAGCCAGGTAGGAGCTGCGGGCTTGGCACGTCATGCCTGGGGGAGAAGGAAAGCGCCTGTTAGATGCTCCTGCCTCCCACCCCTTGGCAGGAGAAACCCAGTGAAACACCAGCAGATCTGAAATCCTTGGGATGTGAAGCAGCACAGTACTGACGCTCAAGAAGTATACATAGGGCACTGCGCATGTCTGCCATTTCATCTACATAACAAGCGTATGATTGTTCAGATTTTTCTTTTTTTATGCAACAGCGGAATATATGCAAATGAAGAGTAACACAATAAGCATTAGGAATTTCTTCTGTTCTCCAAAAAGTTGCTAATATCCTTTTGGACGGCTAGATGAACGCGGCTTCAGGTCCCAAACTGCTCCTCAGGGGCACCTCAGCCGTTCCATGTGCTTGTTAAATTTCACCACCAGGTCACTTAATTAATAGAATTAATTAGATAAGTAACTCGATGAGGTATTGATTAACCAATCGTGGTAATGCTAAAGGACGAGGACGAGGCTAAAGGCCTGGTTACTTCAAGTCCTGGGTTTCAGAGAGGTTTTGGATTGGCTACCACACTTAATTAATTAATTTGACATAATCCTATGTCAACAGAAGATATTTTAAATATGTTTTTTGCACAGTGCTGAACTTAGATGCAATATACACAAAATATACACACAATTTACACAACATGTACACACAACATACACAGAGGTGACGATGTGTGCGGTCTGAGAGATTATAACTCACCAGTGGCTTCCACCATTCCCTCCAGTATGACCACAATCTCAAAGTCTTCCTTCTCCAGCTGCGCCTGCGACATGTCCCAGAAGGCCGAGCGGGAGTCGATCTCGTGCGAGATCACCAGCGGAGACACCAGGAAGAGGCGGTCGTCTCCCGTCTCAAAGCCCAGGCTGATGTCCGTCTGGTCCAGAGGAATGAACTCCCCTGAGGCGCGGAGAAGAGGGGAAGATCACCATCTCGCCGGGGCGACCGACCAGCGTGGTTTGGGAGCAGCCAGGAGCATTAGCATTAGCATTAGCGCCGCAGCATGCGGGAAGATGGCCGACCTTCCTGAGTCTGCTTGGACTTGATGAGCTTGGCGCGCATGTTGGCACCGACGATATGCGAGCTGCGCAGGTCCCCGACACGGAACATGAGGCACAGCCGGTCGTCCCTCAGGGAGATGACAGCATGTCGGGAGAAGACCAGCGTCTCCGCGCGCTTGTTCGGCTGCGAGATCTTGACGAACATGCAGCCCACCTGGGCGGCGAAGGGGTCGCTTTGTCACAAACGGACCAGACTCAGCTGTTCGCTGCGACGCTTCTTCCCACAGACCTGATACATTTACATTTATTTACCCAGCAGACGCATTAATCCAAAGCGACTTACAATCGAGAAAGCAGGGTCAGTAAATAACTTGGTACGGTATTGATCAGTGAAACATAATGTGCTAGTTGTAAACTCAACAAATAAATGGATCATTACTGCAAATACTTTGGTCTCTCAGGAACATTTCGGGGTTAAGGGCCGTGCTGAAAGGCCCAATGGTAAAATCGTTCAACTGATCAAGGGATTTGAGCCGGCGACCTTCTGATAACAGCATCCCAACCCCCTGAGCCACACCATTCCCTCAGAACACCGGTCTCACCATGAAGGCGTTGACCATGGATCCGAGGATGGCCTGCAGCAGCAACAGCATGGTTCCCACCGGGCACTGGTCCGTGATGACCCGATAGCCGTACCCGATGGTGGTCTCCGTCTCGATGGAGAAGAGGAACGCCGAGATGAAGCCGTTGACGTTGTCGACGCACGGCGTCCACGTCTCATCTTCCAGGTGGTCCAGGTCACCTCTGGAAGGCGTGCGAAGAAGCGAGGGAGAAAACAAAGGAGATGTAGGTGATGAAGACGGCTGGTCTGATTCCGGGGGAGAATCTCACGGGTCGGCATAGATTTTGCCAATCAGAGGATGGGAAAGAGGTTTCAAGCTTGTAACTTCACTACCTGCTTATGCACATTGGCCAATAGCGGTGAAATTTCCGAGGGCGATTCAGACCTGATATTTCCTACATGGCTACACAGCAAGCAAGATTCAGAACTGGTCTTGGGTTGCGGTCACGTTAACTGGGAAGGCGAGATTATGGCTGTGTTTGAATTTTCGAAATTCAAACACAAACGCAATGCATCGTGGGATATTTTGAGCTGCGTAGGTTCCAACTAGTGGATCCTTTGCATCGCGGTAAAAGACGGATGCATTTCTAGACTGTATCTGAAGAAGCCTTAGAGACGGGACAGCCTTGATGCGTCGCTGTGACTCATCCGGTCTTTGAATGCAGCCTTCAAAGGATGTTGCCCCTGAATTTGGACACAGCCTACACCCGCTTATGTGTCTGTCCATTAACAAGGAACAGGCTGTAATGACTGACACCAAAGACCCAGGCCACCTAACTCACAGTACTGGGGGAGCGGTTTAGCTTCAGCGGGTGTTTGTGAATTCAATTCACCTCCAACTGATCACCGGCTTTGTGTCACAGATAAAGGAGAGCAGGTCTTTCACAGGTCTTTCGCAGGTATTTCACAGGTATTTCACCAATGATCAGCGCCACGTGACCAAGGGGATTCACAGAGATTTGATGCCCAGAATTGGCTCACCTGCAATAGGCAATCAGGTACCATATGGCCCCGAAGAAGAGCCAGGTGACGGCGTAGGCCATGACGAAGACGAAGAGCGAGCAGCGCCAGTTGAGATCCACCAGCGTGGTGAAGATGTCGGTCAGGTACCGGTACGTCTCCCGCATGTTCCCGTGCTGGACGTTGCACCTGCCGTTCTTGTCCACGTAGCGCTGCCGTTTCCGCTTGTTGCGCCCTGGCGGTCGCGGCCGGCCCAGGAACGGAAAATGAACCAGGAGGAGGAGAGGCAGAGGAAGTGCGTTTGGTTTGGGGGGGGGGGGGGGGGGGGGGGGGGGGAAGGTGGAGGATGAGTCTGGTAGATCTCGTTAGGGAGGACGGGTAAGAGTGACATTTTGGGAGCGTTAATCCGCCATGATGCAAAGGAGTGAGCAGCTATAGCCTGTAGCACTTGGTACTCATCACTGACGGAGACCACATGTCAGGAAGCAGAGAGGCGGGGGTGATGGTCACACAAACAGATACAGATGTGGGGAAAAAAAAAACAAAAAACGTGAGAACATGGATATGAATGATGGATCCAACCAGAGAAACAGACAAGACAGACAAAATCAATGTCTAGAGACCAGGGAACCTAGACAAGAACCGGCGTGTGACTCACATGCACGTTACGCATGAGTGTCGAGAGGGTCTCACCCCAGCCAAACTTGCCCTTTTCGCTCCCGGCTCCCTGAGCCTTCTTCTGCTGCTGATAAGTCTCAGCCTGGGCCTCCCGGGCAGCCAACTTTGCCTGGAACGTCATGTTATTGGACGAGGCCTTGGGGGGCGGCGCCGTCTCCGTGGCGACGACGTGCCCCAGTTCCTCGGAGACGTTGAAGATTCCCGCGGGCGTAGACGGCTCCGTCGCATCGTCCGTGGGCCCTTCCCGTTTCTCGGTGACGGGGAGGGAGATGGACTCCGGGATGGAGGTGAAGTTCTCTAGGGCCATCTTGGGATTGTGAAAGGCGGTGGTGTGTGTCTGTGCGCGTTTGGAGGTGTGTGTGCTGGAGATTACCCGTGTGGTAGCTAGCAAGGAACCAATAAGCTAGCAGGTGTACCAACGTGTGTGTGTGTGCATTGGTTGAGAGAGTGTGTGTGTATTGGGTGAGAGTGTGTGTTTGTGTGTATTGGGTGAGAGTGTGTGTGTGTATTGGGTGAGAGAGTGTGTTTGTGTGTATTGGGTGAGAGTGTGTGTGTGTATTGGGTGAGAGTGTGTGTTTGTGTGTATTGGGTGAGAGTGTGTGTGTGTGTGTGTGTGTATTGGGTGAGAGAGTGTGTTTGTGTGTATTGGGTGAGAGTGTGTGTGTGTGTTTGCTTGCGTTTGTTTGTGCAGCACAATCAGCCTTGATGCCTTTGCTTTCTTTATGACCCTGACAATTTCAATCGTTATAATGTCTCACTGTGGTTCAGTATCAGTGACTGCAAAAATTCTTCAGTTAAATCTCTTGCCAAGTTTCTTCACATGAAAAAGGATCAAACAGAAAAAGACTAAAGTCAGGGTATGTGTGAGTGCATGGAAATGTTTGATTATCATATACGCAAATACGCATATATCATATACGATCTCAGTTATTTAGGGTAAAATGTGCGGTAATATAAAACAGGATGCGCAAGAATGGAGACGTTATGGAGAAAAAACACAACCCCATTTCAGAAATCAGGAATTAAGCAGCAGGATAAGAAAAGCATTAACTGCAATCTACAGAGCAAACAAGCAATTCAATTTAAGAAAAACCCGCAGCATCTCCCAGGGAATATCAAGCGCTCAGGTCTTAATTAATGACCTGCCCAGTGTGGAGACATGCTGGGAGGGGAATTAAAACGCAGGCAGTTGGTTAGGCAGCTGTGAGGCACAGTGGTACCCATGTGCCGGTCCCAGGTCCCTGTCGAGGCGATGCCCTGTGCACGTCACTGCCAGGCCGAACGCGGGACGCATGACCATACAGCTCTTCTCCCTTCAGCTGTTGCTCCAGTAAAATTAAAGCTGCATAAAATAGAAAATGAAGGATGTCAAGTTGTGAGCGCGGAACGTTGTCCTAGTTAACAATCTAGGACATACGGATGTTCTACAAGGAAGACAAGAAAAGAGAGAGAGAGAGAGTAAACACGCTTTTGTTGTGATTTTGTTGTATTTGACACATCTGTGAAACGCACGATGCGATCATTTTGGATCATGTTATAAACGGTGATACAAAAAAAGACTGCGATATCTGACAGAGGTATAAAACAGGTTAAAAAGTCACTATACTCGGTAAGCTGAGTAGCAGCCACAAAACATTCACCCCAATCATGTTTCAGTAACCTGCACATTGTCCCTGCCCGTGAATTTACTTTCCTTCCTTTAGCATTTCGAAAAATACGAAAACACCATTGTTTTTTACGTCTAACGTTGTCCTTAATGTTGAACATTATCTGGGTATTCATTTCCTTCCGCGAAATGACAGCCGTATCCTGGCGTATAATAAAACCCATGCACGAGCCCACTACAACATCCATTTGTCTCTTCTCCCATAATATTATTAAACAATCGTTTTCCGCCGGCGGTTTAAAAATAACCTGTATAATAAAATATGAGCATGAGTAATTACCTGCTGTACCTGCAAGCGTTCGTGTAGGTAGTTCACATGCACAAAATACTAAAATTAACCATGATCATGAACAGAAATGTATTAATATATGATGTTTTATATTTCTTGCGCTGTGCAGAAAATTTAAACGGCCTTTTCTTTTACAGTAGAACATTATAAAGATTTTAATATGCCTTACCTTGTGCCGTATTCCCTTCCCAGATTTTCTCGTATTAGTTGTATTCTTTTTAAACGAGTGTCGCGTCAACGCGTTACTCCGATTCCCATTAATAGGGTCATGGCCATTTCAGGTTCTGGCTCGGAAAAAGCCCTCCGTGGAAGGTGGAGTACGGATCGGGCGGGTCGGCAACCGCATCGCGCCTCACCGCTCCAGAAACAATTGATCTCCTTGCAGGATCTGCCGTCACAATGATCCGAGATAAACCATAGGCAGCGTTAGGAATGACAAGCTAGTCACACTCCATACCTAACAGACATTTTCACCTATGTGCACGAGTTTCTATGGGTAAAATGGAGGCTATTCTTGGTGTAAGCGCGGGCGAACGGCAGCGTGAATCAAGAGCCGAAGTCCGGTGCGCAGGTGTCAGAACAGGCTGGCGAGGCTCTTACCCCTATTCGCCCCCCATTTAACACTCAGATAACGTCCAGAAGCGCAATTAGCATTACAGATTGCGAACATACGCTCGGCTGCTCGCTGTAAAATACGGCCACTTTGTGATAAAATAATTACCAATAATTATTATGGCAATTCTAAGTCGACTTCTTGCCACACAAATTATATCTTCCGTCACGTAGGCCTATTTTAAATAAGAAATTAATAAGAAAAATAATGTACATTACGTTGTGTCACGAACTATGGCAAGCCAACACGCTCAGACGCTCCTCAAGCTTAAAATGAAGTGTTTTGTATAACACCTCATAATAACATTACTGTAACATTATATACTGTACAGAAGTTTTTTCGGTAACTGCGTTTTTTCCCATACCCGTCATATTACTTAAATGACAATGGTTGCATTAATACGATTACATTAATGTCGTGTATGTCGTTTTTATTGCTGTTCTAATTCGTTATTACTGCAAAATTCCTTAGGCTACCCATGCTGAGTGGGTGATAATAATTTTGTTTACCACTTTCAATTTGTTTAAATCACTCGTATATCTACCATCAAAGTTAAACGTTTTCGTGATCCGTTTTCAAACAACCCGTCAAACAGAACGTCCCCTATACTTTCCCTTGACTTGACGATGACAAGGCTGGGGCGAGCGCTTGAACCTTAGAAGCGGTCCGTATGCAGTGGCGCTTGTTGGCCACCAGGGGGAGTCAACGTCGGAGCCGTCACCGTGGCACACGAGCCGCATAATATCTATGGTACTGGCGGCAGCGCCACTTCCTTTTCCAAGATGTCGGTGTACGGACCGGTGGTGAAAATTCATCCCGTTGTGCTCGCTTCTATCGCCGATTCGTATGAACGGCGAAATGAGGGGGCCAGCCGCGTTATCGGAACGTTATTGGGTGAGTTATATAACCCTGTTACACTCGATTTAAGAGAATGTTGTTCAGTGTCGTGAAACCGACCCGATTACTGTCCGATCTCGGAGCATGCGGCATTTAACTATTTATAATGACTGTGTGCTGGATATATATCAGCAGTGTCTTGTCATTTAAGTGTCCTGCTAAATATTTGGAATACAGATATAGAATATGGGAGGCAATTTGTGTAAATTGATCGGTAATTCAGACGACTCTTATTAAATGTCATCTAGCTAGCTTATCTTGTCTAATGCGGGCATTTACGTTAGACACCGTTTGTACTTTGTAGGTGGACACACTGCTAATTTAATCAAGTGGCATTTCTGTACATAAAACATATCACGTTTATATTTCATTCTGAACGGAGAGCACGGAGGGCGTAACAAGCCCGTTAACGTGTATCGTCTTTGTTTTGATGCCACAGGGACCGTGGACAAACATACGGTTGAAGTCACCAACTGTTTCTCTGTTCCCCATAATGAATCGGAAGATGAGGTGAGGTTAAATTATCTGTTTGCAATGGTCTTGTGATTGTGAATGAGTTTGTGTTTCAGCCCATGGACCATGCCAACGCTGCAGGTTAAAATTCCAGGAGCAGCGTTACCGTAGTAAAATAACCTAGGAAAGTGTCGAGCTGTATTAATGGATAAAATTCTGAGTCACTATGGCATGTTGTGTTTGGATTCAGATAGAATTCTGTAGAGGAGTTGACCATGTGGGTAAGAGTAACGAGCATAGTGGTTATTTGGTTTGCCTCAGTGACAATGTTACTTTGTCCAGTAAATTTACTGTTGCACTCTGGGATTTTGGTGCTAAGGTCAAATTGTCCTTTTTTATTGTGATAGGTTGCCGTTGATATGGAATTTGCCAAGAACATGTATGAGCTCCACAGAAAGGTCTCCCCCAGTGAGGTTATCATTGGCTGGTGAGTCTATTAACCCCCGCATGCATTCCCTTAGTCTGCTTGTCTCTCGCCATATTTGGGACCATTTAGAGGTCTGGACACATCTGCTTTTAATGCATTTGCCTCTATTTTAGGCGTGTGATTCACCTTGTATTAAAAGGCCTCAAGACAATGAAGTAACACATGTCAGATATTGCAACGACCAGGAGAAGTGTGCAACCCTTCAGAATTTTCTCAGAATTTTTCTTCAGAATTTACTGACAGCGATGCAGACTCTTTCAGCAGCTTCCATATGTAGCCGCCTAGAATACTTCCCAACAGGCCTGAGGGACTTTCTGCCGGTTTTGGCCACAAGTTGGCTATGTTGCTCTTACTCTTTGATCCAACTTATCCCAAACCAGCTCTGTACGTGTTTAGGTCGGGGGATCGTGGGGCCAGGTCATCTGTCACGGCACTCCATCTCTTTCCTTGGTCACAAGATACTACAGTACTTGCATGACCTCGCGCTTCAGGTCACTAACCTGTTTAAAAACAAATGGCTCTCAGTACTTGTGTCTGACTTGTGACTGGCACTATTACTGCATTCTTAAAGGCAGCGCTGTCTTAGCTAGAGTCTCTGTCCGTCGTGCTTCTGGGGAAGGTTTTTGAGGACATAAAGCATGCTGAAAATGTCATGCATGTTAGATTCACCGTGTGAAGTTTAATTTGTCACATACACAATAATACACTGTAGTACTGTGTAGTGAAATGCTTTTCCACCCGTTTCCATCATAGCATTTGATGAAACGTACCATATAACGAAAAGCAAAATGGTATAAAAAGATAAGAATAAAATACGATCGAAATAAAAATAACAAAGATATGAAGCCTGTAAAACAATAAAATTACAGAGTGTTAAATCGGCAGTAATAGAAGATGTGCTATTAAAGTGTGGTATGATAAGTTAATTGTTAGCCAGGGTTAAACTGTTAGTGCATGCTGTTGTTTGGGGATTACAGTGAGAATGTAATACCCACAATCCTTCTGTCCCGGGTTTGCAGGTATGCTACAGGATATGACATCACAGAGCACTCAGTGCTCATTCATGAATACTATAGCCGCGAGGCTCAAAACCCCATCCACCTGACAGCTGACACGGCCCTGCAGAGCGGCAAGATGAACATCCGCGCTTACGTCAGGTGGGGCGGCCGGCGGCACCCGTCTCACTGAAGTCGTGTAAATAGTAACATAGTTATTGTGTGTTTGGCAGAGTAATTCTTGCTTTTTGTTCTGAGGTTCAGTAGTTTTCCTGTCAAGAAAACAGGAACATATTTCTAGATTTCCTTCCTTCCAAGTGAAAAAGGATTTTGCCGACTAGTGGCGTCTGCAGAAAATCTGCCTCTGTTCGCAAAAGCAGACTCTCTAAAGTGTTTTTGAAAAAGCCTGTATATATTTCATTTTCTTTGTACACCTGATGACATGTTGGGTTGTTGTTTATTTTTTGCCAGCGCTCAGATGGGGGTGCCGGGAAAAACAGTAGGTGTGATGTTCACGCCCCTGACCGTCAAGTACGTCTACTACGACACAGAAAGGATAGGCGGTGAGTACCGGCTCCTCTTGGCCCTCTACCGGCACTCTGGCCGCTGGCCGTGTAGCGGACGTCGTCTCTGATGCAGTAGCTCCCCTCCGCTGTTTCAGTGGACCTTCTCCAGAGAACGCGAGTGTCCTCCAGCCGCACCAACGGGCTGACGTCCGACCTGGAGCAGGTCGGGACGGCGGCCTCGCGGGTCCAGGACATGCTGGCCACGGTGCTGTCTTACATCGAGGATGTTCTGGTGAGCCGATGTCCTGTCGCTCTGGGGCAGTGAGTGGAGTGGAGTTGAGTGAGTGGGAATCTTTATCATCACTGCACAAGGTACAGCAGAACTGAGACTGTCCTTGTCGGCGCAAGGAGGAAAAAGTCAGGACACACATATATAGTATATTACATAATAATGTAGTGTGTGTGTGTATATATTTATAATATTATGGAGTAAAATGCAAAGGTGCACTACTCTAAACTTGAGTGTGGTTCAGAGGTTGAGTTGTGCACGTGTTTGGGGAATGGTGATGGTGATGATGATGATGATGATGGTGATGGTGATGGTTGGCCTCTCAGTCCGGTAAGGTCACAGCAGACAACAGTGTGGGCCGCTTCCTCATGGACCTGGTGAACAAAGTCCCCACGGTCACAGCCGAGGACTTCGAGACCATGCTGAACTCCAACATCAACGTGAGCTTCCTGTCCCCCCCCGCTTGGCTCTTGAGTGCCGTCTTCCTTGCAGCTGCGTAATAACTCGCCATTCTGGTGTAACACGGCGTTTGGTGTCTCTCTCTTTCTCTACCAGGACCTGCTGATGGTGACCTATCTGGCCAACCTTACCCAAGCACAGATAGCTCTCAACGAGAAGCTTGTGGTCCTCTGAATTTAAAACGGTGGAAGCAAGAATTTTAAACTTCACGTATGAGAATAAAGGTGTCAAACATTCCATATGCGGTTGTCTTGTCTTAGTGATTTACTAGAAAATGTTCTGCACAAACATATTTATTATTTTTCCTTTGATGCGTATATACTTTTGAACATTATACCATTTGAAAACTTATTGCTGCATATTATTCTTTATAATCCGTATCAAAAATAGATTTATGGAGGAGGATAGGTTTCATGATGATTGTCATAAATGCAAAAAATAGCATAGTAATAATTTTATCCACTCAGATGGATTAGATGTCTGACTGACTGGAGTAGAAGTGACTCCACCGGATTTCTGGCTAGCCACGAAACGCTAATGCGCTTTGCAGTTACTCAGAACTAGAGAGGATCACATTCAGTTCTTGACCTATATTTGTCAAGATGTTGTAGTATTACCGAAAGCCCAGTAAATGTGCATTTAGCCGGAAGAAAAAGTCCCAATTAAAACATGGGCGACCATATGATCACTTTTTAACAAATTCTATGCGTTTTATGGAGATTTACACGTACAATTACAATTTAATACGTATTTTTCCCCACACAGCTGTGGCCAAAAGTTTTGAGAACACAAATATTAATTTTCACAAAGTCTGCCTTGCCTCTGTTTTTATTATAGCAATTTGCATATACTCCAGGATGTTATGAGGAGTGATCAGATGAATTGCAATTAATTGCAAAGTCCCTCTTTGTCATGAAATTGAACATTTGACAAAAAGACGTATAAAACACTGAAGCAACAAACTTCGCGAAAACTAATACTCGCGTCATTCTCAGAACTTTTGGCCACAATTGTAGTTTACCAGTTCGAAGATTCTTTAGGGCGATTGTTCAAAGATGTCTAGTATGTGTATCATAACCTTGGTCACGTGTTTATATTTGTTTGAATAATATCAATCTTCGTTTTCAGTTATACTACTTGCTCTGATTCCTTGCTGTGATTTTTGATCACCCATAGTTACTGTTTCACATCATTACCGCACGACGCAATTCCCACCCAGAATGACAGCAGTCAGTGGCCTTAAATTGATATTCACACGATATTGTGGCATGTTATCTTGCAAAAACTCTTTTTTCGGGAGGTATGTGAAGAAAATGTGATCCAGGTGAATAGCAAGGTTCGATACGGTAGTGTACAAGTGTCGGGCATAGAATCCAATGCCGATTTCCATAACCCCCCCCCCCCCAAATTGGATGTTCGCGATGCGATCAGCGCTCCCCCAGCCCGGCTCGCTGCGCGTCACCGCCGTCACGGACACGCGGTATCCTCGAGGAATGCACTTCCTGCTGCGGGAGGTCACGTGACACGCGCTGGCGCTCGGACCGGCCACAACAATACGGCAGAGCTGCCGTGTCACTCCCACGCCCGCGCCCTCGCTATGGCGGACGGCGAGCGCTCCCCGCTGCTGTCGGACCTCGGAGACGGAGCCCTCGGCGGGGCCAACGGCGGAGTGTTGCCGGGAGCGGCCCCGTACGGTTTACCCACCAAACCGCAAAGTGAGTAACCGTGGCTCAGGCGAAAGTGCGGGCGAGTTGGAAACGGTGTGATGGTCGCGTTTGTATCAGGACGCGGCGGGTATTTACGTCTCCAGATCCGTTATTTCAGCTTGGAGTGCCGGTGTGCAGCTCCAGACAGCGGTTCGTTAAATCGACGCTGGCGGCACGCAGTGAAAGGCAGCGCGGCACCGCAGTGGTCGTTGTAGGGAATAAATCACGGATCATAGAGTAATAACGACGCCCCAGCGCTGCCTCTCACGTGTGAGGTAAACACCGATTACTCTGGAGCCGCACAAAACGTGCACAACCGCACCTGCCTATTTTTTCTGCTTATGAAAATATACCTGTTCTGTCATTAATGCAAGATGCGCATCCAAGTAGGGTGGTGGCGATCCAAAGCACCTTGTAATCTAAATACATTTTCACACGCTGAATGTTTTTTGCACATGTGATGCAGTTAGTGTCCCAAGATGATTCACCATGGAATTTTTCGTGACGTTTAATTGTTAGTGCCATTTACTCTGATTTCTGATAGAGTGTAATCTCCGGGCACCGGATTTGACTGACGTTATTCATTAGCCACTGATGAAGCTTTACAATGCGGTCCGATCAGAAACCGGCCAATGAGAGTCCACCGAGGGCGGGGCTAGCGCCAGGGCAGTGCTTTCTGGGGGATGTGTTTGTTACAGTTACGTCGGCATTTTTTCCCCCCCAAACTCTTACCTGGCCGCCTGTTTTGGCAAGTCATCGTCTGTCCGTCCAGTCCTCAGCTGCCACCTACACTGATAACTTCATTATTTTTCGCATTATGTGGCATTGACATTGCCCCATAAATTGCGCAAATGTAATAGAATGCAATCTGTTTTTTTACTTTCTGTTTTCTGTTGTATCCCGGCCTGGGAGGTGGGGCATCATGTAGTGTAAATAACACTCAGGTTACCGGCGTCCTTTATCATGGTATATAAGCGCAAACCACCATGTTTCGAGTACATTTAATGGTAGAAATGAAGTGTTTTATTCTGTGTTTCTCCGTGGCAGAGTGTTAAATACGCCCTTTCGTTCTCCCATCTTCCTCTAAAGCTTCTTTCCAGTAAACCAAAACTTATGTCATAACCAAACCAAATTAGAGAAAACCGGAAGTGGTGGATTTTTATGTCTGTACCCTATAATAATTCCTTTCCCGAGCTGTTAGTGGCAGTGTCCCAGCTCTATACACCTGTATATTTACTCCGCTTGGCCTAGACAGTCGTGCCCAGTGTTGTGCACTGTGCTTCACTGTCGACTCACCTCCGCAGTTGGGCTGGATCCCTTCCCTGTGTGTGTCAGGTTGCATGTCCTCTTCATGTCGATGACTGTTTCCACCAGGTACTCCGGTATTCTCACACAGTATAAATACATGCAGTAAGTCTGTCTCTAGGTGTGTGTGGGCACCCTCCAATGGACTGGGGTCCCACCCAGGGTCTACCCCAGCCCAGTACCCCGTGGGACAGGTTTCCGGCTCCCCACATCCCTGACCAGGTTCGCAGGTGAATGAATTAGCCTGGTCATGTCCTCCAGTGTCCCATTAACATGTGTGTTTGGGTCCTGCTGTATTTCTCTTCACGATTCCTTAATTCCCGGCGCTGACAGCCCGCGTCGTCGCCGTTGCCGTGCGGCTCCTCGCCGGGTCCTTTCACCCCCTTCCAGCCCTCCCAGTTGCGGCCTCTCGACTCGTCCATTAGCAGCACTAGATATTTTTACAGAGAGACACCGTGTAAGACTTTGCATGTCCTCCTGGGAGCCGAACTGGCCAGCTTGCGCTCACACATCAGGCTTTAACCTCTGCGGTCTAATACAGTGCTTTCCAGTCCGGTCCTCGGGGATCCCCAGACGGTCCATGTTTTTGCTCCCTCCCAGCCTCTTGTCTGACAGATCACAGCAAAAACGTGCAGTCTGGGCATCCCCAAGGAACAGTGGTAATACACGTTCTGAGTATAAACTTACTGCTGATGAGTTGTGGTTTACCTGGTTACTAAATGTTCTCCTCTTCCCCTCCAGGCTTCCCCCCTTTCCCTAGCCCCACCCAGCCCTCTGTGCTCCCCGGGGAGGACCCCCCGCCCTACTCGCCCGTCACATCCCCCGAGAGCTGCGGCAGTGCCCCCCCCAGGATCAGCTGTCGGGTGTGTCAGAGCGTCATCTGCGTGGAGGGCAAGATCCACCAGCACGTGGTGAAGTGTGGGGTCTGCAATGAGGCCACGGTGGGTGTCAAGGCGTGGGGGGGGGACAGCAGTGTACACTGGCCACCCACGCTGGCCGACATTTACATGGAGTAATGTTCACACGCGTCGCGGTGCTGGCTCTACGCACGAGATTTACACAACAAACATGGCTTGTTTCTGTGTCCATACGACGTGTTGATTCAAAGCGGGAAAATCCATGAAACTTTGTGATCTGACTCTTCAGGATCTGACTATTTATCAAACACGACTTACAGTAGAGGGAAGGCTCTCTCTGTGAGCTCCCTGGGATTTAAACCCCCAACCTTCTCGTTTTGGACGCAGAGTGTTATTTGCAAAAAAAACTGCTGCTATAACAAATATCTCATTTATACTATTAAAGAACAAAATACCGGTGAACAGGGTAAGCTGTTAAATGCCCCCCCCCCCACACACCTTTTGCAGCCCATTAAGAACGCCCCCGCAGGGAAGAAATACGTCCGCTGCCCGTGCAACTGTCTGCTGATCTGCAAGGTGACGTCGCAGAGAATCGCCTGCCCGCGGCCCTACTGGTGAGCCGTGCTGCCTCTCCCCGTGACACACTGTTCTGCTTTTCAACCTCCACGTACCCCGTACCGCGCAGCATATCCCCGGCAAACCTGGCTGGGCCGTAGGGGGCGTAGTAGTTAAAGAGCAGTCATGGGCATTCTCACAGCTTCTGGAAGTGGCCTTGGTGAAGCACCAGTAGAAGGACTGCATCAGGCGTGACTGGCTTGTGTTTCTGGCCCACAGTAAGAGGATAATAAATCTGGGTCCCGTGCACCCAGGCCCGGCGAGTCCCGACCCACAGCCAGCTGGAGTGAGGGTGGTGTGCGGCCACTGCAGCAACACCTTCCTGGTAGGTGTCCGCTGTTTCCTGTCCTGGTTCAGGAGCTGCTTCCCCAGCTCCCACGTGTCCGACGGGCGGCGAGATGTTACAGACGTCGGAGGGGTGATTGACGGCGGCCGTCCCCGCGGGCCGCTATCTTTCAGCCTGGCCGTGTTACTGTGCCCGCTCCGTCATTCCGGCTCCTTCTAGAATTAGCCGGAACGTTTCAGGACACCGGAAAGGTTTTCCTTGGGGAGCGTAACCTGGAGGGGAAGCAGTGATTAGCGTGCCGTAAATGGTATTTTATATAATCCTAATAAGAATCTACTATTTCCGATCACGTTGGTGTCCTTGATAATAATCCGTCACACTTAAATCCGTAAAATCACGCGGTTACGTGCTGCTTGTTCCCTCTGCGGTACATGACGATATTGGGTCTTATATTTCTTGGCTGGTCTTATTAGCGAGCGTTCGGTGTTTCTGCGCCGTGCCGGCCGGTCTCACAGCCACGTTCTCCTTTCAGTGGACGGAGTTCACGGACAGAACACTGGCCCGCTGTCCCCACTGCCGGAAAGTGTGAGTACACCGAGCACACAAGCAGCCGTCCGTGGTCTTTCCAGGTCTGCCGCCTGTTTCCGGCTTTGCCTTTTTGTCCTGAATGAATAGTATGTGTGTTAGGGATGGACACGTGACGTCATCACAAGGACGTCCGCCATGCCGGGGGGGGGGGCACTTTATCTCCACACAGCGACCCATGTGGCAGTAATCCCGCCGTTCTCACAGAAAACACGCTGAAAGGATGCACCGGGGAGATGCCCATATCAAGAATGCACTAATGATCCGATCACTTTGCAACTAATGAACTTGAACGCGAGTGTAGTTCGGTCTGCCTAGAGTGAGCAACACACAGGAGGTTTAATAGGCAAAACCGTTAACTTTGTTTAACTTTTAATATCTCATATTGTGTTGTCTCAGAATCGCACTTTGGAAAATTATTGCGTGATGTTGATTTTTATTTTTTCCCGCGTGTTGACTGTCTTAATCATCGTTCGGCTCTGATGTGCCGATCGTGACGGTAATGAGTTCTTTATATCAATAGCTTTCTAATGGTAGCTGTTGCCCCTGATATTTTAATTGATCGGTAGAGCAGCTTCTAAACACATAAAAACCAAAAGAGTTGAACGTGAACTAGATCCTTTTAACCGGCGTGAACTTGTAGAAACACTAATGGCAGTAAAAAGTAAGAAACGTTTGCAAAGTTTACACCTACTTATAGGTATATTGCAACGCTCAGAGAAAACTTGGATATCGTTTATTTACTATATCAGTTTGTTATATGACACAATGTCATGCGATCGACTACACAACAATGTTGCACAGCTGCGCACTTTTAGTGAATAAATCTAAATAGAGCTACAGGCGCAACTAATGCACCGCAACCTGGAGGGCGAGAGGTATCCAACCGGCATGCCGGATCAATCCCACAATGCAACGCGAGTGCCCAAGCTCCGTATGGACCCTCGCGCCCCTGATCCCTCCCTCTCTCTTCACGCAGCTCCTCGATTGGCCAGCGGTACCCCAGGAGGCGGAGCTGCTGGTGCTTCCTCCTGTGTCTGCTTTTCAGCATCGCCACAGCAGGACTAGTGGTGGGTGGAGAAACGACGCGTTGTGCAGTGTGCTGGGAAATCGGTGTGGCCCTTGGCGCACGCCACCCAGTGGCCGCAGTGAGAACGGCATGTCTGTCACGCTGCTGCGTGCCGCATTATGCACGCGGCCACCGAGCGGCGGCCGTTCACCATCGAACGTGCGATTATTAACACCGATGGAAACCGACGAAGGAATGACAGCAGCGGAAAAGACAGAACAATACGCTTAGAACGTAAACGGGAGGGAAATAAAACAGCAGAAATAAAATTAATCATGCAGTGTGTAAGTATGTGATGCGTCACAGTTCACTCCGGGCAGTTTTACAGTAAAGACTCTGGAGGGAGATTCCCAATTAGAGCTTTATAGGATCTGTTCATTACCGTGGACCATAGACTATAAGTTCCCATGATTTTCTGAAGCTGTGTGGGAGAAATACTGTGGCTGAATGTGGCACGTTGTCACGTGTACTTTTGGTTCTTGTATTTCCTTGCTTCCTCATTCTGGCATGCCCTCTCCTTCTCTCTCTCTCCCTCAGGCCGGCACCTGGCTCCAGGCCAAGAAGTACCGGGGAATCTACGCCTCCTGGGCCATCCTGATCCTGTTGGTTCTGCTGAGCCTTGGCCGAGCCCTGTACTGGGCCTGCATGCGGGTCAGCCAGCCCCTGCAGAGCTTCACATAGAGCGGGACAGTGAGGGCGATGGGAGGGGGGGGGGTGCAGCCAGATACATTTACACACTCGTTCGCAGGTTATACTCACTCGTGCATTTTCACTCATTTCCTAGACGGACATTCCTACACACACACACACAGCAAAGCCACACTCATGTCTGTATATTTGTGCAGGAAGCGGGAGGGGCTGTGACTTGCGCTAATTTTTACGTAAACGGTACGTTAACGTGCAGCGTGCCTTTCCTGCCCCATAGAGGCTCCCGGCCGGTTCCTTACTAGAATAATGATTGAAGTTAAACTTCTTGGACCCAGCTGCCATGTGATGATCGGTTTTAGTTGGTGTTTTAGCAAAGCTCTGTGTCCCACGGTACCCTGTGATATATCGTATATCGCGGTAATGGCCCTTTAAATGGAGCCACAAATCGGGGTGCCGCCTTTCGCGTCTAAGGCTGGTTGACAAGCCGTCACCGATCCCGGGCCAGTCGGTGAGTCTGGTGGGACCTGGATGAGACCCAGACAGGACAGCAGCTCTGTGTGTGTGTGTCTGTGTGTGTCTGTGTGTGTGTGTGTGTGTGTGTGTGTGTGTCTGCCTGCATATGCATCTGTGTTCTAGGTGAAGGTCATCATGCACTGTCCTGTGAGCCTGAATGGCAATGCTGTGCTGGCATAACGTTTGGGGAACGTTCGTCACGTGGGGCGTCAAAAAACACTCGCAGAAATGTAGCAAAGGGACTTGCAGTCGCAGACCCCGCAGGATATCCTCAAATTGAGCAGGAAGTAACTACACACTATTAAAGGAAGAGAAGCAGATAATTCATAGAACGATTGAAAAGGCACCGTGAAAGTGGAGGGACCTGTCCGGCGGCGTCGAACCCTCCGCCAGTTCAGCTTTTCAGGTTTACTTTGCTCTGTAAATAGTTTTCCTTCTTAAATGTGAATAATTTCCTGAAGGGTGACCAAGGCCATAGAGTCTAGATCTCTTCATCTCTCTTTTTTTCCCCCCCTCTTCACAGGCATTACTTACCATTTTACTGTAACTCTGGAAGACCAGTCACATGTTTCGATTCTGCCATTTCCACATTCTCCTTTCGGTTCTGCCTTTTCTGGAATTATACGCATTTACCTGTTCGTGGTCTCTTGGGTCGTGAGCAGAAAAACTTTTTTTTTTTTTTTAATTGAGAACTGGAATCTGAAACAGGGGGTTTTGCAAGTGCAGTTTATTAGCTCTGATTAGTGTATTCTGAGTGCCAGAGGCCTTTGGCGAGGAAGATCATTCTAGAAAAGCAGGCTCCTGTATACCCGTGTGTCCGTGTCTCCCAGGCCAGCAGAGTGGGTGTCTTGCGGGGGGTCAGATGGAAACCAATCAATGAAATGTGCTGCGCTCAGCCTGAAGCGGAACTCGGGCATAGTTAAGGCGGCGCCGTAAATCCACAAGGCCGCGAGCTGGTGGGGATCCTCTTATCACCAAAACCCGTCTTAACGGAAAGCTTTGGAGCGGAAGGGTCCATGTGGCGAGGGAGGCCCCACGGAGCAGAACGGACGCCACGGGAAGGCGTTTGGACGTAGAAGCGGGGCCTCGATTTGCTTAAGGGTTGAGGCTCCGGTCATGTGACCTTTTCTACATGGAGCTCATTCCACAATGAAGCAATTTTATTGTCCTGCCAGCAAAAAAAAAAATAACGCAATTGATTTCCCCCTTATTTATTGCTTTCCTAATGTTGATTAAAATACCCTAAACTATAGAATAAGTGAGCAGCAGAGCCTGCTTGGCTTAGCAGGACGGCAGCAGTGCAGTGTCTGTTTTCATAGGGAATCTCAGAGTCCCGATTACTCTAGACAATACGGCCCGCCTAATCTAACACACGTAGCCTGCAGAATACCTGCTCAGCTACGCAAGCACCAGTAACCTTTCCTTTTGCTCCGTGTAATTATTTTTTTATTGCTGTAGCTCTCTGCTGTATTGTAAATAAATGTTTCTTTTTTTGTCAAAAATTAACCATTGCACTTGTATGTTACACTAAACGGTTTGTTTTTGTTTTGTAATTTAATAATTTGCAAGCCTTAGTGACGTCTCCGATTTTGTTACTTTTGATTGTACATTTCGTTTGAGTTTTAATCGCCTTTGTTTAATGTGATACTCGGCAGCGACGTATCTGGTCACGTTGTGTTCTAGAAACTTCTGCCCCGAGGGATTGACATGGTCATGACTGGCCCACCCACGTTCTCACTGAGAAACGCATGTCTCTTACATCTGTAAATGCAAACACTTCCACACATGCGGAACGCTCCCGGACGGGGTTGTCTGTTCGTGAAGGTCCACCCTTTCCCCCTAATGATAGGGTGGTTTATCGTCTGATAGAGTGGTGTTATTCAGAAATGATGCTACTGTTGGGTCTTAAACATTTAACCCTAGTTTACTGATGATTGTACAATATCAGTGATGTTTCCAACAATAATGGTGGCCAATCCTCTTTTCAGGGTTTGTTTACAATTAATAAAGCAGTGAAGACCTTTGAAGACGCCCCTGTTCGTCTCTTATAATTCGTCTGCACTTGGTTTTGTTTTCATGTTGTTTTTTTTTTTTTCTTCTCGGACACTTGAATTTCATGCGGATATTTTTTTTCTCCAGACACAGTGAGATGGAGGGATAGGAAACGTACAGAAACCTTTCAAAAACCACAGCCCGCCCCCCCGAGAATAAGACGGGGATGAGAGAGAGAGGGAGTGAAAGAGGAGCGAGTGAGTGACGCGGTGGAAAAAGAGACGGAGAACAGATTGAAGGGCCCTGTGTCGGGGGCCACGGGGTCGGCTGGCCAGTAGGATAATTCTAATCTTCTCGCTTTAAGGGCTTTGGGCTAAAAAAGCGTCACGGTGCAAACTCTGCAGGGGAGAGTGTAACATTAATCTGGTGCTACACTAAGGGAGCAGATTCCCCCCTGAACCCTCCATCCTCTTTACTGGGCCTTACACAAACAGACGGGGCGCGGATCTCCCCTAACCCCTTCACCCTACTTACCCATAACAGGATTTGATCTCTAAGACCCAAAACCCATCTTGTCAACCAGACAATATCGGCTTCTTCTCACGGGTCTGCTAACCAGCGGTAGCGACGTCACCTGTTCACACACAACTGCATTGTAAATCATAAAATAGTCAATTACAAAACTACGGTGAGATCAGACCAGTAGTCTTCCTGTTGGATGAACACCACGGCGAGTTTGTGACTAGGTTAACTCGCATCTTGATGATGATTGGTCGGTATGACTTTCTGTTTGGCCCACAAGCGTTCTTCAATGAAAGATTCTGCCTTACAAAAAATACAAAATGACTTGTGCGTTCTGTTCCTTGTTACGGGAATAGCAGCCAACCATACGTTAATTGCAGTCGTGAAGGTCAGAGAATCTGCGAGTGAATTCGGCTACGAAGTGGCAGCATACAGAAATGGACCTGGTCACCCGGCATCGATACCAAATCCGGATGACACAAACTCCCAGAAGAGGAGAGGCTATTACAGCAGAAGTGGGCCAACCGACTATCTGCTGGGATACTTGTAAATGGTGCTGCTGTTCAGTCCCGGTCTGTAAAACAAACAGTCCTTTTACAAACATTAATCTTGACCCCTCACCCTCCAAACAATCATCTCTCTCTCTTTTACACAAATGCACAGCCTTGCTAGCACCACTACAGCTTCAGAACCGCGCGGTAAATGGACAGCGTGCTTCCTACGGTCGCCGCGGGCGTGACGCGTCACGATGAACGTTCCTCTTACCCAATGAGCATCAAGCTACTGCAAAACACTCAGAAAGCTGCCGCAACAGCTTTAATTAGGAATTCGGAATAAGAATTAGAGCTCTTTCTGGGGACAGAATTCTGAAGAACAGAAGGTTTTTTTCCCTTTTGTAGAAGTTTAAAGGGGGGCAGGGTGCATATTGGTATAGAGTGATTGGTGCTATCAGAGATGGTTCCCTGGCATGCGGCCGCCTTGAAGAAGTGTAGCGTGAGCTGGAAGATGCTGAAGATTGGGTGTGAGTCTTATTTATATTCTGTGTTGCAGGGGAGGGGAACTTCGCCATTTCAAGCTGACAGCGTGTGGGCCTGACCGCGTTTGGGCTTCACTGTGTTTCAGCTTGACCGTTTGTGGTCCTGACAGCATGGGCCGGACCGTGTGTACCCCTGACCGTGTTTCGACCTGACCGCATGTAGGCTTCACCATCTTTGGGCCTGACCACGTTTCAGCCTGACCGTGTTTTGCCCTGACCGTGTGTGGGCCTGTCCGTGTTTTGACCTGACCGTATGTGGGGGCCTGACCGCATGGGCCTGACCGTGTTTCAGCCTGACCGTGTTTGGGCCTGACCACGTTTCAGCCTGACCATGTTTTGCCCTGACCGTATGTGGGGGCCTGACCGTGTTTCAGCTTGACCGTGTGTGGGCATGACCATGTTTGACCTGACCACGTTTCGGCCTGACCGTGTTTTAGCTTGACCGTGTGTGGAGCTGACCGCATGGGCCTGACCGCGTGTCTGGTTTCAGCCGCCCTGCTGTGTGACCTCGGAGGCCCGCTCTGCTAAAAGCACAACATTCAGTTCAATTAGCGCCCTGAATTATTGATGCCCGTCTGGAAGAGTATTTGTATTTACACTGGAATTAAAAGCCTCCGGTGTCAGTTATCAGGCTTGAGGGACGGAGAGACACACAGGAGGAGGGGGAGAGAGAAAGATTTTCTTTTCGTGTTGCCCCCCCCCCCCCCACGCCAGTCTACAACTCAAATGTTTCATGACCAGAAGGTCAAATCTGGATATTCCCACTAATAAGGTTCTGAGCTGTGGGAGGCTGTAGAGGCTGGAGCGAAGGTCTTTGGGGATGCTCATTTCACGAGAGCAGAGGAATAAAGACCCTTTAATGCGATCGACTCATCTGCCAGCCTGGTTATGGCGTCTTCATTCTGGGATCCAGGGCCTTCATCAGCCCACTCGGCCTGGAGATTCTCGGGTACCGCTGGATGCGAGACGGACGGGAGCGGGGCTGCGTGTCTCTGGCCCTCCCTGCTCCCCAGGTTCTCACCCTGTGCTCCTTTACTCTCTGAGCAGCCTCCTCCTTCCTCATCCTCTCCCTCTCCCTCAATTTGACTGCTTCTCCCCTGACCACGCGTTTGTAGAGAAGCTGTCCTCGGACCCAGGCCAGAAATTGCCCGGTGACGTGCAGAATCATCCAAATCCGTATCTGTTCCCTTTCCTTAACATAACATCAAAGATGTAGATTTATTGTTAAGCTGGGAATCCCATAGTGTATCCCAGTATACCCATAACTCACCTTTTGATTCTCAAACACCTCCTTAAAGGCACCTAAACTTTTTTGGTTTAATGCATCTTTCTGCCACTTTCTCAGTCGTAAATTTTGACACCCTCCGCAATACTCCCATTTGACCTGTGGCCGATGACAGGAATGTATTATTTACCTACTAACAGAAACACCCTTATCTCTTTCGCCTAATTTGTTCACACGGCACGTGGAGCGGTGCCCCTTAAAGTGTGTCTTCTTTGACGATAATCAAACTCAAGGCGGGCGATGAGGGCGGGGGCTTGTGCGCGCGGTCTGTCAGTTGTCTCCGACAGTAGCCGCAGAACCGAGGGAGAGGATTCGACGGGAAGAGGTCGGGGCCATTCTGCCGGGCAAGTTTCCAGCATCAGCTTTTCAGAGGTACTCGGAGTGTCCGGCAAATCCCTTATTAGCGCTGAACAATTGAAAATGTATATCGAAACATATTTATTTAGAATGACCATAGGTGCTGGCAGGCATTTCCATCAAGTAACCCTTATAATTATATGTAATATAAAGTGATAACCTTGAGTACTTAAATTGTCTGGTGTATAAAATAACCCTGTCTATCTTTTGAAAAAGTAAGTGACATCTCTCGGTGATAATTAAAGGAATAGGCCTATTAAATCTAATGTTTAAATTGTATCATGTTATAATACATTTTAAGTTAATATAAACAAGTTTTTATGAGACATTTTTTGGATGTGTATGGAATTAAGTTATATGAAGTATGTGTGACGGATCACACTGACCGAATATATTTTTTTAAAAAGTTATAAATTAATCATGTTTTATATGGATTATATTTGTTGTTTTTTTCCAGTCATTTAACCCGTGCATTAGTACTTTCATTCAATTAAAAATGTTTTCATTCAAAATAAAAAGTTAAAGACTCGGTAAAATGATTTTTTACATACACTTAATATTCCTAATCATTTAAAATTTAATTGTTATAATCCAAATAATCTAAAACACAATTTGGTCGAATATATGTCATGCTGATAAATAGCTGAACTCATTCAGAAAATGTAAAAGCCATAAAGATTTTAATTTCACAGCAGTCAGTAGGATTTACAAAATAAAATTGCTATTTTTAACCCATGGTGGTCTCCGTTTATATCGTGTGCTTATCAGATATTTGCATCATCTGCGTTGTTTCCCAAAAGGACGTATTTAATGGCCCAGGTGTGACATCCGACAAAATAAATCCGACGTCTCGGTGCATCGAGAACAACCCACTTAAAATTCGCTTGAATTCGTATTATTATATTTTGATATAACATCACACACGTAGACTATTTAATTAAACGGTAACATCATTTTGTCACGTTTAGGCGATGTATAACGGATACTATGTGATGTAGCGGTCATTTCTTCACAAATTTACAAGAAACCGTTTTAATAAACTCCGGACAATATCTAATTTCCGTCTGCCTTCACTAAACACGTTACAAATTACTGAAAGTCATTAGATAACAATTAATGTTGACTCACCTAAAACTGTACTCCCTAACAATTTTATTACAAAGATGGTTGCGTCAACTTTTTATCTGTTTTGGAAGAAAATTTTATTGATATATTGATGTAATGAACATGAATTAATTTCAGTAATTAGCACTATGCACGCGTTTAACTAACAACACCCTCGTGTATTTTGTGCGCGCCTACTGTTCGCCAAACAACGGTAAATGGCATTTTATACTAACCGTTTATTTATTTCTATTTGGGTCCTTTTTCGTTTGATGCGCTTCTGCTTAATCGATAAACATTTTTTTTCTAAATGTTATAACGGGACGTTCATTCTACGATGTGAAGCCGCAGACTTTGGGACGGTAGATGTCCTTCTTTGGTTAAGCAGTCTGATCACACACGAAGTAATGAGAACGGTCGCGAACCACGATACTCGTGTTTATTGTGATGATGGCGATGATGACGACGATCTTTTTCCACAGATGCAGTGCACCTGTAACGCTTCTTTGGGACCTGTCACCACCCCTTACTGGACCAGAAGTAAATTTAAAAATCCTTCACTTTATTCGCATAGTCAGGGGACTTATACCCATGGTACATTAACGCAGCCTTTAAATATACTACGGCTATTTTTTTTTTCAGTTTTATTGTGCCATTTATACCGTAATCATTTGTCATTATTATTGTGTGTCTGTTCGCTGACTGCTATTATTATAGCGTACGCTACTTCTATGTGTACGCTATGTGTGTACATGTGTGCATGCGTGTGTGTGTGCATGCATGTGTGTATGTGTGTGTGTGCCCTTACAGAACATGAGCCCCAGTACCTGCCCCCCAACCCCCGACCCGGCTTCCTGCTTTGAGCTGCAGCCACTGTCTCCCCAGCAGTGCTGTTCCCAGACTGGGCCTACAAGCCGGCGTGGTCCCCCGGGGCCCGGCAGGTGCAGCTCTGGCACTTTCTGTTGGAGCTGCTGGGCCGCGGGGAGGGCGGAGCCATCGACTGGGGCCGGGAGTGGGGGGAGTTCGTGATCCGGGACCCCGAGCGTCTGGCCCGGCTCTGGGGCGAGAGGAAGGGGAAGCCGCACATGAATTATGACAAGCTGAGCAGGGCGCTGAGGTGAGGCTGCGGTGTCTGCAAATACACACATACATACGTACATACATACACACACACGCATACACACATACATACATACACACATACACACATACATACATACACACATACGTACACACACACATACACACACACACACACACAGACACACATACATACACACAGACACATACACAGACACATATACACATACATACACAGAAACTCATACATACACACACACACATACACACAGACACACACACTCATACATACACACACATACACACACACACATACATACACACACACAGACACATACACACACACACATACACACAGACACACACAGACACATACACACACACACATACATACGTACATACACATACACACATACATACACACAGACACACACACACAGATGCATTGAAAGCTGAATATTTATTTACTTGTGACAAATTATGGGACAGTAAATAGGGCTGGACTGGCCATGTGACATACTTGGCATTTTCTTGGTAGAACAATGGTGCTTTGGCCTGGCGAAATTGACGGTGGGGACCCCCCTCGGTGTAGGTGTGGGGGGCATGTATGGGCACAAGTCCAGCCCTGACAGACAAGCAATTAGCACACAGAAGAGCAATCAGGAGAGAATGAGAAATACTGTAAAAGAGGAAGATTATTTACCCTTTTTTTAAATCTGGAGTTTTGTAAGCAGCCATATTGTGCCGATTTGAATTTGACTGCAATTCGAAATTTCTCATTTTCTTTCCGAAGTTGTTATTGTAGATGGGAACAGTGTTGTGGTAAAATACATAACTAAGTTAACACATGAAGAAAAATGTGACGTGTGTTACCCATTGAATCCCGCAGGTATTACTACAATAAGAGCATCCTGCATAAGACCAAAGGGAAAAGATTTACCTACAAGTTCAACTTCAGCAAACTGATACTTGTAAACTACCCTGAATACCCGTCTTGCCACGTGCCGACCAGCCAGGTCAGAGGGCGCCTCTCACTCCTCTTTCTGCAGGTTCACCCCACCACCTGCTCCCTGTGTATTTCTAAGGAGTCTGTGGGTGGGGCCAGCGAATGACGTGATGCAGGAACAGACTGCTGATTGGTCCAAATATAAAAAAGAAGTTAACTGGAAGATTGGCTTGCTGAGAAAATATTATCAATGATAACGCTTTCCATTGGCTCATGCTCTGCCCTCTCTCATCCTGCCCCCCTTAGCCCGTTCAGAGCGCTGCAGTTCAACTCCCAATCTGTCCCTCTGAGGGGGGGGTGTCTCTCTCAGGGTGCGAGAGGCGGGAAATGCTGGACAGGGGTAAGGTCCTCACAGTAAATGGCTCAAACACATAATATGATCTGCAAATATGCATTTTGAAATAGTCAGTATTTAACAACAAACTAATTTTTTTAAAATAAACGATTGTATCACTGTGTATTATAACAATTTGCATCGAAAACAAGGGTTTACATTTTAGAAATTTGTTTTTGTTCATTATGACGCTATGTTGCATATTTGTGATTAATATTTGGGCTTCTCTTTTGATTGACAGCTCTGCATTCCATTCCTCATCCCTATCTCCTGCCGTACTGTTTGCATAAGCCATTCCCGGGACAGCTGTCGTATCTGCCAGTCCCGCCCACTCCAGGAACGAGCCTATCACAATTCACAGGCTTCCCGTCCGTCAGTGCTGCAATGCACCTGCCAGCGGCGCTTAACGGGTGGCCGGCGTGCACTGCGCGGACCTATAGCGGCTTCAGTGCCGAGAAGGAGGGAGAGAGAGAAAGGGGCATGAGAAAAAAGGGAGCACTGGAAGCAGGAGAAAAGCAGAGAAAGAAAGGAAATCAGGATTTGCTCTAAAAGTCTTCAGTTTTTATGCTTGTACATATAATTTAATTGTCACGGTTTATTTGTTATTCCAGCTATAAAGTTTAATTATATATAATTGTCATTGAATTAGTACACTTACTGTCCTGTTTATTAAAATGTATTTTATATAAATTACTATATTCTCCAATTACAAAAAAGACTTTTGTGTATATTGCTTATAATAGTGTGCTGCATTGTGTATATTAAAATTTGAAATGACATAACCCTGTTTGGTGTAAAGTTCTGATTCTACTTAAAAAAGTAGATGGATCCTCAGTCATAATTGGTTAATGAGCCCGCGGCGGTTAATGGCGGTCTGCGCTTTACTGCTGCGGGAAACGCTTCGGGATCGGATCATGTTACCATAGTGGAAGAGAAGAGCAGATTCTATCGCTCCATCGCTGTGGGAAATGAGAGGAGATTCTGCCCGACTACTTCCTAAAAGCAATAAGTGAAGATTCTATCCCTTTACGTCTGGGGGGGACTAAGTGAAAATTTTATCCTCCTTCTTCTGGGAGAAAATGACTGAAGATTCTATCATACTATTTCTGGGGGGGAAATCTATTAGACTACAGCCAGGAGGAATGAAAGCATTCCGGGTGAAATGAGTGAAGACTCTCACTCTCCCCCGGAGGAGGGCGAAAGAGATAACATTTTACTTCGGGAAGGATAAAGCGCAGGGCTGGCCAATACGGCGGTGCAATGGTTACAAAAAGTGTTTTAAAAAACAAATTTTTCATATTCATAAACTACATTATACCGAAAGTCCCAGCTAGTCATAAAAAATAACAGCACCGTTTATTTAACTATAAATAAAACATATATCTTTGCACGCCCTGTGGCGTATTAGAAAACTGCTCACCTTCCTGGTGCACACCCCCCCCGAACGGCAGTAGGTGGCAGTAGTGTAACTTTACGTAACACGTAAAAGGACCATTTCGGTTGCGCCATCGATGTTTACGGGTATGGCCGCTGCGCAAGGAAGATTGCTGTAAAACCAGTTTTCTAAATTACAGTTTTTATCTTTTCTGCAATTGTATATAACTATAGAAGTATATAAACATAAAATATAAAGAATACCCCGAAGACAACACGTGAAAATCAGAATTTAACGCTGTCTTTGTCTGTTTTGTAATTCGATGTGCGGAGAATCGTGTGAACTCAGATAAACTAAGATCGGTATAGCTGGCTACGGGGTCAAACTAAAAGATTGTAACGTTTAAAAATATTTTTTTATATTCCGGGGTGCGCCTGCGCATACTCCCCTCTGCGTACTCACGGTGCCGCGCAGCATGTGACGTCACGTTGGCGCTTAATTTTCGGAACGAAGCGCGCGGAAAAGTGGTTGGACCTGTGCTCAGTATAGTGAGAAAGGAGACATCACAACGAGATTAAGAAGTACTTTATTCCGACAGCATGCAGCGAAGCATAGCGTAAGTACACGTATTAAATCTACAGCTTAATAAATGTTCTTGTTGCCTTTAGGAAATGTTTAGTGGTGCGAATTTATTGTGCGTGTTCGGCTGGTAGGCAATCAGCTGAAGCCTGAGCAGTAACGACTTTGTCATTTGCTGATTATTTTGCAGTCCGTCCTTGCGTTACCGATTTAAAGCGTGCAAATAAAGCCACGCGTATTTCCCAGTTGCTTCGGCGCAGCTTTAACCTGAGCTCATGTCCCTTTTGGTGTGCTGATGGATTGTGCTGTAATACACACTTGGCGGCTTTCCTTTTCGCGTAGGTCTTTCTTTCAGCCGATGAAAGGGAAGGAGAAGGAGGGGAGTAAAAGCGACGGAGTGGCCAAAAATAAGACTGAGTGAGTGCGGCTCACCTGTACCTTGAAGTTATCTGAGGCTCGTAGGCTGTACAGAGGTAGTGATGTCACGAACGCTGACTGACAATGCAGGTTTACCAGACGCTTCTGTATCAATACGGAACGGTACATAGGCAATTGGTACACATGCGAGAACAAATCTGCCTCTCAGTATATGTAATGTGTGACATGTCTTTTCTGCTGTATATGCAGTTTATTAGGGGTTATGTTTTGAACCAGGTTAAAGTGCAAATCTTCCTTTGCCTCTAGGTTTTTATCATTTCTTGAACACTTAAAGCAACACGGATACCTAGTGCTAACTCGGTTACTACTGAAGTACCAATCAAAAATGTAGTCACTACTCAAGGTGAAAGATGTCACTATTCATTATCGATGAACAAACGAGATCCGTATTTCACTTGTGTTATTAATTACTTGATTCCGTAAACCTTTGAATTACTTAACACATAGAGTAACAAGTATGGTGACTGCATGGGATGAAACGCGTTACGATTCATTAATGATGAACAAATATGAGATCACTTTGTAACTAATAATTAGTGGTTTAATACATTAGTAATTGCTTGATACTATATTATTTGTTGCCTTAAGTGTTATCTTTTTTGCCTTATTAATTGAAATATGCCAAAGCTGCATGGTTTTCTCCTATTTGTTTTCCCGCCTGCTTTAGCGTACCAGTCAAGTCACCGCTGAAGCCCCAGAACGGAGTGGCGGAATGCGATTCGCCCGTGAAGAAGGTCAGCAAGCGCAGCCGGCGAATCGTAGACAGCGACGAGGAGGGAGAGGCGGGCGCTAAGGAGGACGCGGCCTCGCCGCCCCCCCCTCCCACCCCCGAGAAGGTGAGTCTGTAGACGTCAGCAGCTGACGCGCGAGATCTGCGGTCGGGATTGATTTGTTTGTGACATGAAGCTGGCCCTTGGCCATTTATATCTATAGCTACTTGCTGAGGGGACATCATGGGATGGGTGTTTGGCTCAAGCGCATGTCAATGTTATTTGATCGACTGGATATTTAAGGGGCACTGGGCACGACTGCGGCTCTTGGCTGCGGCCCATTCAGTGCCCCTCGTATCCGGGAAACGCACATCCGACCCCATGTGCCAAGTCCGCCGTTAATCATCCCTGCCAGTCAAAAACTCAGATTCAGCCCCTCGGCACGTCCTTCGATGAAGGTGTTGGTGACCCTTCTATGGTTTCGTCAGCCCTTGCTTTCTGTCCTTGGTTTGTGACACGCCTGCGCTCTTTCTCCCCCGACCTCCAGGGGGCAGTAGTCAAGGCAGCTTCCGCGGCCCCCTCCCCGGCTGCCCCAGATACCCCATCTACCCCGAGTGCCCCGGCTCCTGCGGCTGCGGCAGTCACCCCCGCCTCCTCCACCTCCCCAGGAACTCCCTCCTCCATTTCTCCCTCCGGGATCCTCAAACGGAAGACCGGTCAGAATCGCTCCGTCATCCCGCCTCTTTCGCGGACTTGTCCCTGTCTGTAGGCTCTCTGCAGATCCTGCGGTTCTTTAGATGTCTTTGAGTCATGTGATGTGACGGTAAAACGTCATCTCCTATTTCCAGGAGGTGCATTTAGTATTACAACCAGAATTTCTTGGGTACCTTCTGTCTCAAATTGGCAGAATGCTACATTGTCAAAGCAAAGTGCCCTTTAACTGTTTAGCCAGGTGGTTATTTAATCGGCCGACTTAATTACCGTCCTCCTGTAGCGAGGAAGCAGTTTCCTAAGAGGAAGTTGGTGACTGATGTTCATGGTGAGGAGGACTCGGCTCCAGAGGAACAGGAGGTGAAGAGGTCGCGCACGGAGGGACCCCCGGACACGGGAGGTGAGAGAGACGATATTTGTGTGGGGATCGGGGGGGGGGGGGGATGCTCCTTGACTGTTTTCCTTTTAGTTTCTGATTTTCCTCTTTCTCACTCCTCCTTTTTGTCTGGGTGCCGCATTTCACCGGAAGAAAAAGAACCAGGAGAGATGGAAGTTGATGGTAAGAATACAGAAGACGGCAAGGAGCTGGAGGGAGAGGGGGCCACTGTGAAGGAGGAGGAGGAGGAGGAAGGGGAGCCTGAGGGAGGGAGGGCCACTGTGAAGGAGGAGGAGGAAGGGGAGCAGGAAGGAGGGAGGGCCACTGTGAAGGGGGAGGACGCGGAGCCCAAGGGAGAAAAGGAGCAGGAGGAGAGGAGTCCGGAGAAGGTGAAGGCCACAGGGAGGTCGGAGAAGCAGGAGGCGAAGGAGGGAGGGGAGACGCCGCCGGCCAAGAAGGCGACTATCAGCAGCTTCTTCAGTGAGTGACTGACTGACTGACAGACAGACGCTGTGCAGTCAGACCACCGCTAATGATGATGTAATATCTGAACTCTGTCCCTCGCAGCACCCAGGAAGGCAGCAGGGAAGCTGCAGAAGGCAGAGGATGCTGGGAAGGGGCAGTCAGACAAGCTGATGGGCGCAGTCAAGCCGGCAACGGGAGGGGACGAGAGGTAGAGGAGGTCTGGGGTGGGGGGGTCGCCTGGCCCTCGGGGACGAGCCCTGCACCTTCGTTAATTCCCCTTCTCCCGCAGTGAAGAGGCCAAGCCCCTTAGCCAGACCGACTACGACCCGTCCAGGACCGGCTATCACCCCGTAAAGCATGCCTGCTGGAGCCGGGGTCAGAGGTCAGCCCCCCCCCTTCCCCCGCCGCCGCCGTCTCTCCTGGTCTCCCCCTCAGCTGGTCTTCAAAGATGGCTTCCTCTCCTCCAGGGTGCCCTACCTGGCCGTGGCCCGTACCTTTGAGAAGATAGAGGAGGAGCAGGGCAGGTATGACTGTCAGGCAGCTCGCTGGGTGAGATCGTGCCTCACGTCTGCGGAGAGCCTTAATATTCATGCCGTCTCCACACTCCTGTCCCAGGCTGAGGAACATCGAGACCCTGTCAAACCTCCTCCGCTCGGTGCTGCTTCTCTCTCCAGGTGATTTTGCTCTTTATCTGGTGTGTGTGTGTGTGTGTGTGTGTGTGTGAGGCAGAGAGACCGAGTCCGCTTGGACCATGTCTCCTCTGAGGCTGCGGTCCTAACAATGCTGATGCGGCGACTCTTTGTCCAGATGACCTGCTCCGCTGCATCTACCTCTGTCTCAACCAGCTGGGTCCTGCCTACCTGGGGATGGAGCTGGGAGTCGGGGAGACGGTCCTGATGAAGGCTGTTGCCCAGGCAACCGGTAAAGGGATGCTCTGATCAGAGCCCGGCAGTGTTTAAACTTGTTTTTTTTTTCCCCCCCTTCTTAATCCCTCTCCTTCTTCCCCCATAGCATTGGGTTTTAATTTCTGCCATCTGCTGCTTGTTGCCAGGGCGACAGTTGGACAAAATCAAGGCAGAGGCGCAGGAGAAGGGCGACCTGGGATTGGTGGCGGAGACCTCCCGCAGCAACCAGAGAATGATGTTCGCCCCGGCCAACCTGACGGCGGCGGGCGTGTTCGGCAAGTTCAAGGACATCGCCGGGATGAGCGGCAACTCCGTGAGTGTCGAGTCGATATGGGGACGGGGGGTGCGCGGGTCTCTGGCCCGAACCGCGGCGACGGGGGCGTCTGTCAGAGCGGTGCCCTCGTGGTCTACATCACAATCGGGCATCGAATGAAGACGCTGCTTTGGGGCTAAAGCAGCAGCTACTGCAGCGGCAGACTGACTGCGTGAATTTGCGAAACACGTCTGAATTAGTTTAATCGCTTGGGTGTAAAATTACTTTTTGTTTATACTGAGACTGCCCCCCCCTCACCTTGTTTGAGAGCTGTGTCTCCTTTTCCCAACAGTCTATGAATAAGAAGATCGAGATAATCAAAGGCCTGTTTGTGGCTTGCAGACACTCCGAGGCAAGATACATTGTAAGGTCAGTAGCCCTTCACCCGCGACTGGGTTTCTGCTTAAAAGCCGGCCCTTTTAATAGTGTCTTGATCTCGTCAATGTGAAAGTTTGCGGTGGCACGTTCGCCCGGCCAGAAAGGGTCGCGGGTGGCAATCTGATTGGGTGAGGCGGGTCACGTGACGCACGGCTGGCTTGTGATCGGTAGGTCCTTGGCGGGAAAGCTGCGGATCGGGCTGGCGGAGCAGAGCGTGCTGGCGGCTCTGGCCCAAGCCGTGTGCCTGACCCCCCCGGGCCAAGGTGAGTCGGGGGCCCCGGGCCCCGGCGGGCTCTATGCTGCGGCGGAGCGTCTGGCACTCGGGGGATGCTGCCGTTCCTGAGGGCCCCTCTCTGGTCTCGTAGTCCTGCTGTAACAGCCCCCCCCGTCCCCCCGCAGAATTCCCGCCCCCGGTAGTCGATGCCGGGAAGGCGATGACTCCCGAGAGCAGGCGGGCCTGGATCGAAGAGAAGGCTCTTATCGTCAAGCAGACATACTGGTGAGGGGCGCTGAGGTGGGATCAAACCAGCATTCATCACGATACTGATTAATCGGTGTCATATATATTGGCGCAGATCGATTATGGGGAAAGTGACGAAAGTTAAGTTAAAGAATCACTGCGGTCGGGCCGCCTGTACCAGTGTTTTTTACACTGGTGTTTTTTTACACTGGTGTTTTTTTACACTGGTGTTTTTACTTACAGGTGACGATCCACCTGTGTGTCCTTCATGTGTAACGCCCCTTTACCTGTTAAACGCGCTGCAGTGTGTTATCTGTCATTTAACTCCCTTAGGTGCATTTTAGCCATTTTACTGTCTCCTTAGAAGAAGTTTTTAATAAGTCAAGCTTGTTTTTAATTTATGCATTTTGACAGCTATGTCATATTTAGATTGTTTTAACTTTGTGACATTTTATAATTAGTTGTCGAGTTTTTTTTCTTTTCGGTTCGTTAATTTATACTCTCGTCGCTGGCATGGCGTCAAGTCGACATAACGACGTTAGTGCAGATATTACATCGACGCTTTTATACGAAGCGGGTCGCGATGTCCTGCGCTTCCTGAGAGTCGAACCCGTGGCCCGAATGTCGGCGCAGAGCTCTGGCGGTGGAGCTGAGAGTTTGACGTCTCGAGCTGACCTACTTTCGCAAGTGAGGATTTAAGTTTGTTCGTGTCGCTGCCAGTGAGATGCCCAGCTATGACGCTATCATCCCAGTACTGCTGAAGGAGGGGATTGATGAGCTGCCCAAACACTGCAAGCTCACACCAGGTGTGTCTGTCTGTTTGTGTGTCTCTGTCTGTCTGTCTGTGTGTTGCAGAGAAAGAGATAAAGAGTCTGTCTTGAGATTGATGGTTGAGTGAAGAAAACAAACTCTCTCTCCCTCTCCTTCTCTCTCTCTCTCCCCCTGCCCCCCCCCCCCTATCTCTCTTTCTCCGGGGTTCCTCTAAGGCCCATGTTGGCCCACCCAACGAAGGGTGTGTCGGAGGGGGTGAAGAGATTCGACGAGGCCTCCTTCACGTGCGAGTACAAGTACGACGGGGAGAGAGCACAGGTGCGTTTGGCCGGCCGCGGCCCCGACACGGCGCCCTCCTGTGGCCGGGGGCCTTTGTGGGGGGGGCATCCTCCGCTCTCACTGATCCACCAGCGTCACGTTTCATGTCTCCTGGCAGATCCACATCCTAGAGAACGGGGAGGTCCACATCTTCAGCCGTAACCAGGAGGACAACACCAGCAAATACCCGGACATCATCGCCCGAGTGCCCCGGGTGAGGAGCTTCCTGACTCTGCCGCCGCTGCTGCGATTAGTATTCAGGCTCCTGGAGATGCTGTAATGCCGAGTCTAGAGGGACCCCTAGTGGTGGGAGGGCGGTAATGCACGGCTCATTTGTCTGCTCCATTTGACCCGTGTGCCTCTCACAGGTGAAGAAGGCCTCAGTGCGGTCCTGCATCCTGGACTCTGAGGCAGTGGCCTGGGACAGGGAAAAAAGACAAATCCAGCCCTTCCAGGTCCTCACCACTCGGAAAAGAAAGGTACCGCTGTTTGTCTGTGTGTGCGTGTCTGTGTGTGTGTGTCAGTCGCACATGTAACCACATGTAACCGTCTCTCTCAGGACGTGGATGCTTCAGAGATCAAAGTGCAGGTCTGCGTTTACGCCTTCGACCTGCTCTACCTCAACGGGGAGGTAAGGCCGGCGTCAGGCCGCGACCCGATTCTTGCGCCGGCGGACTCCATCGGCGTCCATTTGACTTCCCGCCTCTGCGCCGCAGTCCCTGGTGCGGCAGCCCCTGTCCAGGCGGCGGGCCCTGCTGAGGGACAGCTTCGA
This sequence comes from Brevimyrus niger, assembly GCA_015164015.2. Classification (NCBI taxonomy): domain Eukaryota; kingdom Metazoa; phylum Chordata; class Actinopteri; order Osteoglossiformes; family Mormyridae; genus Brevimyrus; species Brevimyrus niger. The sequence goes on from JAABNY020000082.1 coordinate 439,122, forward strand.
GGAGCGAGAGGGCGAGTTCCTGTTCGCCCGCGCGCTGGACTGCGACGGCACGGACGCCATCGCCGAGTTCCTGGAGCAGTCCGTGCGAGGTGGGAGAAGACGGCGGCGGCCGTCCCCTCGTACCCAGCCCCCGGCACGCTCTGAGCACGCTCTCTCCGCCTCACAGATTCGTGCGAGGGCCTCATGGTGAAAACCCTGGAGAAAGACGCCACCTATGAGATCGCCAAGCGCTCGCACAACTGGCTGAAGGTGCCTCCTCTTTTGCCGTGGATCAGCTCACGGCCGCTTGGGGTTGGAGCGGACGGCTGGTTTAAGCGCCTCGTTCCTGCGTCCCCCCGCCCCCCCCCCGCAATCGTAATGTCTCGCTCGTGTCTCTCAGCTGAAGAAGGACTACCTGGACGGCGTGGGCGACACAGTGGACCTCTGCGTCATCGGAGCCTACGTCGGGAAGGGCAAGCGGGCCGGATCCTACGGAGGCTTCCTGCTCGCCTGCTACGACGAGGACAACGAGGAATTCCAGTCTGTGTGCAAGGTGGCCGCCCCCCCCCCCTCCCTCCCTCCGCCCCCTTCCACCCCCCCCCCGCCGTCCTCCCCCCCCCGGCCCCGGGCCCGCCCCGCCCGCGCGCGCGGCCCGCGCCCCCGCC